>PVKB01000670.1:303326-368342 GCA_004027205.1 Ctenodactylus gundi
GGGCTAGCTCAGTGTAAGGCCCTAGGTTTCACCTAAAGTACAAAAACAAAATTTAAAAAAACGAATATGGCTCTAATAGCAAGTTTAGTTCAGAAGGTAAGATTACTTTATAGTTTATTACCTGAAGAGAAACATGAACCTTAAGCCAGCCTGGGCTTAATAGTGAGTTCAGGACCAGCCTGTCTCCAAAAAAAAGGAAAAGAAACATGAACCTTAAACTAACCCAACTAGCACTGAATTTTGAGATCTAGCAATTTAATGTCCTCCATCATACCAGAATACATCCTTAGCCTAGTACTAGTAAAGCCTCTGATCTGCTCTGTTTTATGAAGTTTAGGAAGTTATAGACCTCAAGCTATTATACATTTCAAATAAACCAAAATGTGATTAAAGAGTAGATGTGTTGAATTTAAAATACGCAATTTCTTATTAAAGCTTCTCAGTCTGTCATTGTGTTTTAAAAACAGGTTTCAGTCATCACCAGTTCCATCACTGAAAAGCCAAACACAACAAACTCAGACTAATATATTACACCTACCACTAAAAACCAGTAGCTTTGAAAGAGACAACCTGATGCCAGGAGATGGTCAAATAGAATTATCAGTTGAGGTGTCTGAAATGCCCCATTTTATTCCCTATGTTCGGACCAATGAAATCTATTACCTAGATCCAGGTACACCCCCGTCTAGGCCTACATCTGAGGACCAAAATTCTCAAGGTGAGTAAACCATGTCTGCTTTTAAAAAAAGTTTTTAGTTTATATTTTTGAAACTGATAACAGAAACTATACTTGATCTTAGCCAAAAGGCCAAGAAGTGACTCATGTTTAACTTTTTTATTTGCATATCACATCCATTTCTACCCTCTTACGCTTCTCCTATATCCTTTTTCCTATCTCCAATCTCTCCTGTATTTTCTATGGTTAAGTTTTCTCATATTAGAGAAACCATACAACATTTAACCTTCCTTTATCCATTTATCTGTTGCTCAACATACTGGCTTCCCAGATTTGCTATTCTAAATTGTGCTGCTATAAACATAAGCCATGTATTCGTACTGTAAAACCTGAAGATCAGTGTGAACCCCTAATATAATTTTACTTCTAATTCTTGCCTTTAGTTTTAGGAAGTACTTTAGAAGGTATACTTTGTAGGGTGAGATTAGTTTCTCTAAGAAGATTCTATGCTTGTGTGCTTTACTAGGGTACAGATTTGTTGATGAATCCTTAAAATTCTATAATCTGAGGTCCTAGCATATATTATTTTGAAGTGTTTTTGTCTTTTATCTTGCTTTCAGAATGGGACCAAGACCAACTACAGCTATTGGACTCTGACCATGTCAGAGATCCACTTCTTAATCCCAACTTGTTGAAAAACAGGGATAGACAGCAAGCCATCCTTAAGGGATTGTCAGAACTGAGACAGGTATGAGTTGATGACCAAGTCTACATGTGACTGTTCTCTATGGATGGGGAGAATTGAGTAAATATTTTAAGAACAAGTGCTTCAGTTAAATATAGGGGGACTTCTTGAATTGCTTTCACCTTACATCTTTAAAAATGTTTCTTTTCCTCTTTTCCAATATAAAACCATGAGACAATTTTAATATTAAGATAATTTTATTGAACAAAAGTGCATACATTAAGTGGCAAACCATGACCAATAAGGCCACCAACACCAGACCAAAAAAAAAAAAAAAAATAAAATTAGGCTTTAATGAGTTTTTTAACCCATATGACCCAGTATTTTAAAAACAAAATATACTGGCAGTTTAGAACAGAACACTGATGTCTGTCCAGAAGAATATAATTCAGTATCAAATTATACATAACCTCACCAAATTTATTCTCCCAGCCCGGTTTTGTGACCTCACACACTCTTCCTTTGTTAAATAGGAGAACTGATACCTGAGCTTTCATTTTGCTGTTGGGTTTGATTTCTTGTGTACTTTTAGTAGTTGGGAAAAACTGAAAGTGGTTATTTCCCAGTGCCCTCTGTGATTCAGAAAATTGGTTCTGGTTTTGTTTTTTTCCTTGTACAAAGTTAGAAAATCACCCGTACTCTGGCCCATTTTCTCATCTGAAGGCCGATTAACATTAGCACTACTACCTAGCCCTGGTTATAGATGACTAGAGTTAACAGAACTTCCAGAGTGTAGCATACAAGAAGCAGGATAGTATACACTGACCCACTGATACAGCCCAGTCTTTTACCAGCATAGCTTCTGTCTTAGTCACTTAAAAATTGGTGCAAGGACAGTAAGATGTTAAAACAGATGTTAAGACTTCATTGTGTCTTATCTTTATTTCAAGAGCACTTGGGAGTGTAGAGTATTTCATCTTAGTTCCATACGTATTCATGGAAGTTTGTTTTAAAGAAAAGTCATAATCTTACAAATAGCTACATAACATCCAAATAAGATTTAGTACCAGACATCCAAATAAGATTTAGTACCAGACTTCATGGGAAAAAGCTAAATACTAAGACCAGAACTTAAGATGGGAATAGAACTTAAGATGGGAATAATTTCCAACTTGGCTGTATCCACTTTAACTAATATGTAAATGTGATTTCAGGGCCTTCTCCAGAAGCAAAAAGAGTTGGAAACTAATCACTTGCCTTTAGCTGCAAATCAAGAAGAAAATTCTATTTCATTTTAAATGTGAAGAACAGTTTTTTGTCTTCCAACTGATAAAACGTGCTCATTGCTCAGCTGCCTTTTTCAGGTAGCCTAGATTTTCCAAATGTTCATAAAAAACCTGTACATTATGTAGTAAATAGTAAAATGATGTTATTTTTTAATATAAAAAATTAAAATTTTTTCAAATAAAAATAGTAAAAAAATTTTACTTGCGTCACAATCTGGGTATTTGAAGTCTGGATATTCTAACTTAACTGCTGCTTATGTATCATTCATCAATTGTTTTATAAAAAGTTCTTTTGAAGCATCAAAGGATTGCTAACACATCTAGACTTTTTTTGTAGAAACTGCAATTTTCAAAATTGTACAAGAAAACTAGTGAAGGCAGGCAATAAATCTACATGTGAACTTAGTATAGCACTCAAGTGCTTAAAGAATGGTAATTACATTTGCTCAAAATATGTTTTTCAAATTGTTCAATGCCTTTGATACACAAGAGCCCTAGTTTTAAAAATTGGTCAATGAAAAATAATTATAAATAATAAAAAGCTGAACAAAATTTTAGTGAATTTTTACAGGTCTAAGTGTAGAATGCCACCTGACATTACTAACTCCTATGTAAGTCTGTTAGCTAAACGAAACTACTGTTAAGATACATCTTGAGGTATTGAGACAAACCCCTATAAATATTAACATCAGTGGCTTATGACTGTAAAAAATACAAAAGCTTAAAATAGTAGATAATTTGTTTCAGCAAAAGTAGTATCATCTGACATAAGTAAAGCCACTGCTATTTACTATCCTTCCATAAACATCTAATTTTTATATACAAGATAGGCTTCAATTTGAAGCCCAAGTCCATGTAACAGACAAATATAAAAAAGTGCCAACATGAGATAATTCAAGTACAGTATGTTAGAAATATATATATTTTTCAGATGCTTAAACTGTTACAGGCCATCATTTAAATAAGAGAAAAATTTCAACAGGATAAGAAACTTGGTATTTACGATAAATATAAATTGTAACTGTTAATTCACTACTAAGCAGAAAAGGTTCACAACAACCTAATATAATTTTTTTAATATGGCCTGGAAGAATCATTTTTTTCTCCAATTTAGTGGAGATGCAGGTTTATCTCTACCGAAGTTTTGAGTATAAGCAGAGAAAAAGTAATTTTCATTTTCTTGTGACTGACTTGATGAAAGGGCATATGGTATCTCCAAAAATGTCTGATGAGTGAGAACATTAAAATGACTAAAGTGATGGGACATATTTAATTGACTCTGAGAAACCTGAAAGTTGCTATATGAATCTTGTTCTGCTGAATTGCTGTTCTTGCCTTCAGGACATACTATACCAACAGAAGCTTTCTCTTCAGAATCAATTTGGCAAGTCTTATCTTCTAATAAACTTTTTTGCATGTCAAGAGATGAATGCAATTCAATCTGAGTATTCTTTTTCTGATCTGTTGCACGTGATCCTTTGGGTTCTTTCGCCAATAAGTCTGAATGAAAATTGCTGCATACTTCTATATGTGAGATTTCATCCCCTGAATCCAGAGACATATCCTCTTCATCCTTTCCGTTTTCTATAAGAGCTACATTTAAAAAAAAAAAAGTCCTCCTCTATTGAAATACACAGTTTGTTTAAGTTTTAAAATTATACACTACTCACACAATGCAACGCGTCAGGGTCTGCAAGTCCACAATCCCTTACAGCTTGGTCTTCTGCCACAAGTTCACTTAGTCACAACACTCACACTAGATGTGAATGTCCCGATAATCCGATGCTAAAAGCTTCTGCGAAATGTGTTCACGTTTAATGTTGGGAAATCCCAACTCCCAGCTCCAAAGGGGTTAATGTCAAAACAGCATCTAAAGTTATACGGTAATTCAGTATTTAACAAGTCAAATATAGGATAGAATTCCTGACACCTACCTTCCCTGGATTACTACATGGGGAGCTATCGAGTGTTTTATCATCTCTGCTTCTCATGAAAAACAAGTAGATACTTCATTTTACATAAATCTGGAACCCAAGCAGAGGCCATCTCACAAAAGACTAAAGCCAAGATACTCTTTAACTAGCTTGTACTTAAATTGCTCCCTAATATACGTGAGGGTTTGTGGCCCAATGGTGAATCCCAAAGTCTAGTGTCCTATTATTTTCTTAATAAAAAAATATGTTTATACACCCTCAGAAAGGAAATGCATAGTCAACAGCAACTAACAACTTGTATTGACTGAAGTGTGATAAGGAGATGATCTTGTGTATTCTAAGTTTTAGAAAGGTAAATGCCTTATAACACTAAACCTACAGCTATTTACACAAAGGTAAAAGTGTCTTCAAAATAGGCATTTCATTATTTGGTAACAGCCAAAAACATTGCTCTTTTTCTGTCTGCCAAAAAGGTAACGAAACTACTGAAAAGTTACCTGACTGTGACTCAAGATTTTCATGAGTACCAAGCAGCGGCAGGCTCTCGTCTGTGACTGAGCTGTAATAGCCCACAAGACTTCTAAAGTTCTGCATAAAGTCTTCAGCAGTTGCAACTATTATGCCATTATCTGTGTAACTGGAAAGCATCTTGACATTCTTCTCTAAATAAACAAAAAAAAGAACCTTGAAAATATACACAAATAATGACACCTGCTCCCAAACAAAATCCTTTCTTCCACATGTTCAGAATAGTAGCTTCACACCCACCCTGGCTCTCAGAATCTTCCCATCTTCCAGTGTTTGTAGTAGAAAGCTTTAAAAGTGCTTTTTTTTTTAAGATGGAAGAAGACTGTGCAGAAGGAAAGAGAATGGGGGGAAGACTGAGGGAAGACTGAGAAGCAAAAAGTTACATTTAAAGAATGGGAAACAACAGGAAAAAAAAAAACAGTGCTTTTTTACCTGTTAGAAAGACTATGTGTCGCTGCTGTATGTTCTGAGCCTGAAGTCTGATAAGGCAATCCAATTCTGGAGCATTTCGAGTTTGTGAATCACAACCGTGATAGGACAAAATTTCAACCAGATGCCTCTTCTGATAGATACTCAGAAGTGTCAAGAGACTTAGAGCTTTACCATTCATTCTGAAATAAAGCTGAATTCAGTATCTGGATCTACTCTAAAATTTGGTATTTACATTTCTGCTTTGGATTAAAACAGTTTCTCAATTGAGGGGGCTAACAGTGGCATGCCTTTCTTCACTCACTCCCTATATAAGGATGCTTAAGGTAAGACTAAAGGGCCGGAGGCATAGCTCAGTGATTACAGTGCTTGCCTAGGCAGCTCAGGGTTCAGTCCCTCAGTACCACAAAATAGCTAGGTGTGGTGGTGCATGCTTATAATCCCAGTACTCAAGAGGCTGAATGAGACAGGAGGATTGCTGTGAGTTCTAGGCCAGCATGAGTTGTATAGTGAGTTCACAACCAACCGGCCTACAGAATGAGAGCCCCGCTCAAAAAAGTATAAACTATGCAGCCCATAAATAAGGATGATAGGGGTGCGCACACAAGTGCACTTGGCCCAAGGACCAGCAGCTGTTCAGTTTACACTAAAATCTCAACCAACAATTCCATTTACTACATAATAAACTGGTTATTTTTAGTTGTGCTGATTTTGAACTTTAGTGATTTATTTCCTAAAAAGTAACCACTGACTATCAACAATAAAAGTTCTGTGGTCCAAATTTAGGAAACGATGAATACAATGTAAAACATTACTTTTACCATTTCTCAGCTCCTTCAGTATGCAGATTACCTCTTACGGACTTATTGCTAGGATATAGTGTTTTAAACTTATCAGATCTCTATAATTGTAGATTCTTTCAAATAACTTGTGCTCCAAGAAACTTGAGGCACGTTAGAAATAACATACACACATATATGAAATGTCCTCAGAATTCTCATCAGGTTGAGATTTATCCTGGTCCAAATATATGTGACTTTATTAGATTAGCTCCCTAAAATAGCCCTTTAATTGGAGAGGGCTTGATCTTGCCAACATACAATTCTATCTAAAAACAAAATTTGGGGTGGTGGCACATGCCTGTAAGATCACAAGTTTGGTCCACCCTGGGCAATTCAGTGACTTAGTGAAATTCTATTTCAAAATAAAAAACAGAAAGGGCCGGGGATATAGCCAAATGCAAAACTCCTTAGTTGAATTCCCAAAATCCACTGCTCCTATTTTTTTTTTTTTTTTTTTCTTGGAGGCAAGGTCTCACTCTGTAATCCAGGCTGGTCCTTACATGCTATGTAGTCCACGATGGCCTAGAACTCACGGCAATCCTCCTGCCTACCTCAACCTGTGTGCTTATGGGACTACAGGTATGCAGCATCGTATCCAGAGTATATAGTCCTGCGGAACTGAAATCCCAGTCTTCTGCTTGCTAGGCAAGCACTTTAACCACCAAGCTACGCCCTCAACACTGGATCAATTCTAGTACCACAAAAACTCATTTTGATTATTCTACTCACAAACAGCTGATAATGTCAGATTTATACATGTAACAGAAGTTCACCAAATGTCTACCTAAAGAAAGAACAACAAATCATCCTATAAAGACTAGAATAATTCATATCTACAATCTCCTTATGACAGGCTCTGGACACATGAAAATAGTGTCCATGATCTAAAAACGTAAGAAAAAAATTTTATGAACATGTTAAAAATAACCACTATAAATAGTTGATACATCTTACCTGCCCAGTTCCTTTAGCTTTTTCTGAAATTTACAATGGACTTTCCACTGCCATTTTCCTTCTGGAGTACTAAGTTCTTCAAGGAATGTCAAAAAAGCTTTAAGGCTCTCTGTTAGAGATAATGAAATTCATTTGTAATTCAGTAACAGTCACTCCACACGTTAGTTATCAAAATACTTGTTCATAGTATATAGAAACTCCTACTTTCCTCTGTACTATTTCCATTCTTCTACCTTCTTCTGAAAGGAGACTTGTTTATATACTACATATAGATTCTAAAGCTTGGTTTTTTTTGTTTTTTTTTTTTTTTTTTGAGACAGGCAGGGTCTCACTCTGTAATCCAGGCTGGTCTCAAACTCACTTATGTAGACCAGGATGGCCTTGAACACACAGCAATCCCTCTACCTCGGCCTCCCCAGTACTGGGATTAAGGCATGGACTACCACACTGGCATATGTGGTGCTGGGGTATCAAACTCAGGGCTTACGCTTGCTAGGCAAGTGCTTTAACTGCTGTGCTATTTCTCAAGCCCAAGCTCCTAAAGCTCTATGACGCTGATATTTTAACATTAAAAAAAAAAAACATAGTGAATACAGAATCAGTGCCAGAAGCATTTTAAGTGCAACAGCAGGTCATTTACACCAAAGGGAAGAAAAAGAGTAAGAGAAGAGGAACAAAATTTGAGGCAGTAAGAACTCAGGAAAAAGTGGAAATGTACTAGTTACTTGTGAATTAGACAAAATGTAGTAACAATGAACCACTCATTAATTTTAGTTTCCTAAAAACCTAAGGGAGGGGATGGAAGAATGGCACAGCAGTTCAAGCCTGAGGCCCAGAATTCACTTCCTAGCACCACATAAAATCGACGTGGTGGCGCACACCTGTAATCCCAGCGCTCAGGAGACTGGGACTGCCATAAGTTCAAGGCTAGCCTGGGTTCCATGGTGAGTTCAGGACCAGCCTGGGCTACGGAGCTACAGAATTAGACCCTGTCTCAAAGAAGAAAAAAAAATCCTAGCAGAAAATACATGCTTAAAAGAATACATTAGCCTTACCAATTGTGACAACTTCTGGATTTAGAATTGATTCATCAGATACAATAAAACCTCCAGACACAAATAACTCATTGTATGTATGATTTTTAACATCATCCAGGCTATCAACACCAGCAAAACTAACACAAGGAAGGGTCTTCAAAGTCACCAAGCCAGGTACCTGTTAAATACCAAAACAAAAACATAAAAATATTTAATAAAAAAGAACAGAGACTCATATGAAGTGACATACAAAAAAAGCCAGGCAAAATGCAACATGGCTCACTTAGTTTTACCCATTCATCTCGGAAGTCATACATTAAAATAATATTCCCAACATTATTTCCCAATACATAAACCAATGTGAAGGTACTAGCGACCTACCAAGAACAAAACAACAAGGGAGTGGAGTTTTACACTCTTGAAAGGCTTTTTCAAAAATTTTAGTCTCTTGGTATAATTTAAAAGGCAGTTCTGAAAATCAAAGTAAGTAGTAAATTTAACTTAATTGCCTACCTTGTGAATGAAACCTGCAATGTCTTCATTTTGAATAATAATCAACAGCTTATCTAATTTTGATCGTCTTTCCAAAAATTGTTCTGGATGACATTCTGTATTGCCTAATTTGATAAGATATTCCTGTTAAAGAAAAACAAGTAAATCAAAAAGCTTTTTGTGGCAAATATTAACATTGGAAATTCAATACAAATAAGTTTAACCATGAAGAGATCAGAGAACTCCATACCACATCTACTCACTCTTAAGAGGAATAAAAGGGCCAGAACCACTTTCACAATGTTAAAATTAAAGTTAAGTAAATGCCAATGTAAGATAACAGAACTGTATGAACAGCAGGTTAGCCCAAATTCTTGACCCAGCTCAAATATTATGGGAACTCAGTCGAATCATTAACCACTCCTTTGCTCCCTTTATTGTTTCCTTAAGCAGGGTCTTGGTTTGTTTGTGAAATTATTGCTGGGACACTCCTCTCTAAAGTCATGAAGAACTTTTACAACCACAGAAGCGCATTTAATTCACAACAGCTCAAAAAAGCATTCATAGAGAACCTCAGAATGTACAATGGTAGTAACTCAGGCTTCCACCTCTGGCAGAGCACAGTGCGGTTCATCTAGAACCTCCCTCCATACTAGCCACAAAGCACTACCTTCCCCAGGACACAGGCAGTAAGTCCAGTCAGAGCTCTCTCTTGTTTTTTCCTTACTGGTAGAATCCTGAACTCTGCAGCAAACTACAAGTCTGAACCCTCATTTCACAAATACAGAAGATTAATTTTCTAAAGGTCAGCATAACTAGTCAGACAGCTATAATCAAAATCCAGCTTGCTTCACAAGCTACTCTTTCCAGAGCTGCTGTCACACCCAAAGAGGATTAAAGCAGCAGCATCTGCACTGACTTTGTTGCAACCTCTGAAGCTTCTGGGCATCTCTCACTAGCTCAACATCAATTACTAAAAAGGTGAATTACTGCCAGACAGGACTGCTGGTGATTTTGGTCTTTTTACATAGAAAGCTTTAAATGCAAGTGTAACTTTATTATTTTTTCCATTCACAATATAATAAGATAGCTGAACGACAAATGTTATTAGAAGGTTAAATTTTTAACAGCCATATATAGCATTTTATTGGAAAATTTCCAGTAGATACTAATTAAAAGTTATGTTTTGATAGGATTCCCCATCAAATTTGTAATAAAGAGCACTCGTCCTTTCTATATCAACTAAATAACATGTTATTTGTTCTACACTACAATGAATTCAAAGTTACCACTCATTAGGAAATTTATTTTGTATTCCCTCGCTCTAACAGATGTGTTACAATCCATCAAAAAAAAATAATTAAAAGGGGGTAGAAGGCGGTGGAGCTAATGCTGAGCACACCAGGAACTGAGTTCAACCTATTACCTCACCTCTCCTTGCACCAGCGTGCAGATATGCCTCAAAGATTCCTATGCCTGGAAAAATGTTGCTAGGAGCAGGAAAAATTGAGAAGCTTACATTCTAATGAAAGAGACAAAATCAAAATGGAGTTAGTTCTGCTTACCCCTACAGTCTCCCTGAGCCCATGAGAAAATAAACTTTTGACCCTAACCCTGCACCTGTACCAGAAACAACCACAATGTTTGTGTGTACCGAGAGGTCACCATGGCTGATAGACTGTAAGTTTCCGTGTACCCAGAAGTCACCATGATCGATAGATTGTAAGTTAAAGAGACACATAAACTTCCTGCTGTAAAAACAACGTATGCCCCATTTCTCTTTTTGTTCCGTCAAAATCCCCTTTCTGTCTGGAAAATTCCCCCTTCTTGCTTCCCTGTACTGTGAGTATAAAAACCCCTGACCCAAGTTATTCGGGGCCTGGCTCCTTCTGGTTGTCGGGTCCCAGCATGCTGGTCTGTCTGGACAATAAACTCTTGATCACCCCTGCATGCTAGTCCCGTGTGCTAATCTGCGACAACACTAACATACAGGGCAAAACTGAAGCCAAGTCTGATTTCATTTCTCCAGGAAACCCTAAGGATTCAGCCAGGCCAGCAACACAGGGTACTTGGTATCCTCCACCCTCATTTTCAAGCTTTGCACATCCTCAAGAGGAAAGGGCCAGCCGCCTGTCAGTAGTACTAAGTTTCTGGGCCACTCTGGGATATAAGTCACTTAGTTATAGGCCCTCTGCTTTCAATAACAAAACTGGCAGAAACTCTATAGGCATGTAAATTCCATAAATGGGAACAAGTGTTTATTTTAAAGCCCAAGGCATTCCCTTAAAGAAATAAAAGCCTATAGCTTAGTGAATACTAGTTATTATTAAGCCGCTGATGTAACTATTTCAATTTGCTATAACTTAGCTGTCTACTGTTAGCAAACTTTACTTATCTATGTCAGTATTTTATACACATACAGCACTGTGTATATTTTACCCAAATAATCTGAACTATCAGTCTACTCCTCTGGTTAAAAAAAACAGAAGTATATCTTATAGTGAGAAATCTTTCATGACTGGTATGTCTCAGGATCACCAGATTTTCTGTTCCTTATTTTTAAATTTTAAACAAGAACAGCTATAAAATCTATGAACAAACAGTTCAAGTATTTTTTTTGCACATGTACCCATACTAACTTTTTTTCTTTTGTAGCACTGGGGATTCAACCTGGATCCTTGCACATACTAGGCAGGCATTTGTTAAGCTATATCCCTAATCCCTGGCAGTAGGTATACAAATGTTCTTTAAAATTATACATAAAATAAACTGGGCCTGTAACCCCAGCACTATGGGAAGCGAAGGCAGGAAGATCACAAAGTGGAACCCAGCTTAGCCAACTGAATGAGCAATAAGAGGCTGTCTCAAAAACAAAAACTAAAAATATGGGTGGGGATGTAGCTCCATGAAAAGGCCCTCAGTTGGATCCACAGCACCCAAAAAAATTAAATAAAATTTACATAAGATTCTAAATCCTAAAATTTTTAAATCACAAGTTCTGAATTTAATTCAATTTAGAAACCACTCTTAATTACTAAACTACTAAAATATATTAGTCAACATTTTTAAAACTCCATCTTAAAGAGGTTAAGACCCAGAGCAATTTAAGCAGCATTAATTACTATTAACTTCTCACTGAGTTACCTTTATTTCTTTACACAGTATACTCTCTTCTTCTTCGTGAATATAAAATTTCACAGTATTTTTCTGGACATCTTTCATGATTTTAACCAAACTATTAAACACTTCAGGTTCTAACTGGCTTATAAAATTTGAAAGAGCAGGTGGGGCAGTAATGTTTACATTGCGGGGTAATCTTGTTTCTTTTTCTATTGCTTCCAGGGCAGTATCACCAGGTACAGCACGATCAGAAATCACTGTAAACTCAGCAGCATGGGGTGGGTGGCTCACTTCTTCCATTAAACACATAGGTGAAGAGGAATGTTGTTCATTAGAATTGGTATCTTTCAAAGCACCACTACCAACGGGCTCAAGGAGGTGTTCACTGGTGAAGTCACTTGAAGCAGCTGCTACAGCATGCCTTCCCAAAGGAGTCAGTGTTATCGCAGCACCCGAATTATTAGGACCAACTGCTGGCAAATTCCCACCCTTGGCTGATGCTTTAACAATAACAGTACTCAGTTTTTCATGTAAAACATCTACAAATTCTTGTACGCCAGTTTTGGAAGTCTTGGAATATATGAACTCAGAAAGCCGTTTTATCTTCTCTGGTGTTGAAAAGATAGGTGTGGGAATTCTACTGACGTATGAAATATTCTTTTGCTTCAAAAGCTCTTCTACCTTCCTAGAAAAGAGATTGTACTCTCCTAACACAGTTTTCTCTGTAGTTTCACTCACTACAGATGGTTCTGAGGCTGGCACACACTGCTCCTCCACTGTCACTTGACCCGTCAATGTGTCATCCTCAGTGGTGGTTTTCAGCGTGTCTCTAAATGGAGAGCATGGAAAGTGGTGATCAGAACTTCTTGGTCTACTTATTACTCGAGGGTCGGAAGGGAAGGTCTCCTGTGCTGGTAGACACACCAATTGTTCTTCTGGTGATGTGATACCTATACAGAAAGAGTTTATAAGATCAATCCAAAAATTAACATTTGAAAACCAATTCTTAAATCTGACAAAAAAACAAAACAAAAAACCCTTCAACCCAAACGTAAATGTATACTTAGAACTAATTAATATATTAGTATCAGAAAATCAAATAAGCCCCTCAAGTATTGGTGTGAGCCCTATTTTCTGTGTTCTACTCATGGGATGATTTCTAGACTTCAGCAGAGTTAAAACTATTACTTTCTCTGATTTCTTTTGAAGTGTTCGTTAAAGCATCCAGGTGGCACCAATGCAAGTTAAATCATCGCTTCCTTTTTGTTCCCTACAATTCTATAAGTCTAATTTTATTAATAGGTATACTTGGCCAGCATGGCCAGTTACATCAGTTGATTCCACTCCTATATTCCTGCCGAGTAATATCTAACGATACTCCATTAGTATGAGAATTGAGTAAAAGGCAATTGAAAAAATGCTCAAGAGAAATGCTAGGGGACTGACCATGACACAGTTAGGATCTAAGATAATCTTATTTCCCTTGAGAATTTCTTTCTTTCTTTTTTTTTTTTTTTAAAGACAGGGTCTCGCTCTGTGGTCCAGGCTGGTCCTGAATTCACTTCAGATCTCAGGCTGGCCTTGGACTCAAGGCAATCCTCCTGTCTCAGCCTCCCAAGTGCTGGGATTACAGGCATGCACCACCACGCCCAGCTTATGTGGTGCTGCGGAATCGAACTCAGGTACTTAGCCCTTGGCTTAGCGCTTGCTCAGGCGCTTTAACTGCTGAGCCATTCCTCCAACCCCTCCTTTGAGAATTTCTCTCACATATGAAGTTGCTTAGTGATTTCCTACAATGCTAGAAAAACATTAGCTCATTTTATCTGAAAAAAAAAGGGCTCAAGACAAAACAATATATTTTGTAGCTATACTAATAATATCTTTGATAGGGCTGGAGGAATGGCTCAGTGGTTAAAGCGCTCGCTAGCTAAAGTCAAGCGCTAAGTATCCAAGTTGACTCCGCAGCACCACATAATCCAGGTGTGGTGGAGCACACCTATGCTCCCAGAACTCGGGAGGCTGAGACAGGAGAATTGCAGGGAGTCCTAGACCAGACTGGGATCCACCCTAAATTTAGGACCAGCCTGTCTCAAAAAAAAGAAAAAAAACTTTGATAAGCTTTCATAAACATTTTCATTTTGTTTCAAATTAATTTCAAGAAGAATCAGAATAGTTACGATTTCATTTATTACTCATAAAATAGGATTTTCAGTTAGCTGATGTTAATTCTGGCTCTACAACAAGCTAAATCCACAATTTTTTTCCAAAATATTCCTAAACTCACACTTAATGTTTTTCTGAAAATTATATTTCAAAACAAATATCCTAAATCTTATTTTAAAAGAGTGAAAAAATGAGTTTCAGTACATTTTACAGTAATATATTTTAAGAAAAAAACCTTTATTATCTTTGCTTAGAAGGCCACATCATACAAGTTTATTCTTTAAAAACTTACTGTCCTTAGTTTTAGCTACTATTACCTAACAATTAGCAGCTGTTAACACAGAAAATGTTTCCTCTAGATCAGAAAATCTGGCTAAAAGGTTTCACTCCCACTATACTTTACAGATAAGGCAATTTCACTATTCAAGTTTATGCTCAGACACATATAAAATATGAAGCCATTAAGTATTTTTTTTGGAACTTCAAGAGAATGGTTACATTTTGGTAATGGAAGTGTTAAACATTTCTTGGGAGAGCACCTGACCCATGGGAGTGGAGGCAGGGGAGAAAGTACTGTGAGAAATATTCTTTGCCTGTTATGTAAGTTCAGACTGTCTAGCCATTGTTCTTTATGTACATTTCAGTTAGTCTTGCTAGGTCAATAAATACAAATAGAAATACAAATCCTGGTGTCAAATTATGTTATAGGTAGCAAAATAATCCCTAAATAAATGTCCTCCTTTAGTTTTTCAGAACTCTTCTAAAAGCAACCTTTGGTAAAGCCATGCCTTTGGAGTCAGATGTGGTCCTGAATTTAGTTGCTGAAATGGTAAATGAAGGAAAGTGTAGTAGACAGGAAAAGGCTCTTTGCTTTGGCTGCTTATCTGGAAAACGGTTTAGATTATAATCATACGTCGGCATGTATGTATTGGTAAAGTACTTGGGCTTATTGTGCACATGCTCTACTGTACAACATCTAAGTTGGGGTTTTTGTTTTTGAGACAGGACGTCATAGCCCCGCCTGGCCTCAAATCTCAGAGCAATCCTCCCACCTCAGCCTCCTGCATGTGTCACCATGCTTGGATACATCTAAACTTTACAGATATCCTAAAATAACAATGTATGGTAAAGTAAAGCTAGTGAGCCAGCCAACCTACAAATATCTTTTCACTGTAAGTAACAGAAAAATGTGTATCATGAACATGGAACAGTTAATATCAACTCTGGGAGATGTATTAAGACTATGTCTCATTTTAACTTGAACATTAAGGGAATGTAATTATTTTAACCATAATTCTGCCAACATTTCTATCTAGAGTAGAAGTCTGTTGCAATTCTGGTCTTCAGTTAAACTTTTGTCCCTACAAAAGGCAGAACTACAATTTTTTCAAACAGAATGAGTTGCTGTAAGTGTATACTTGGTTATCAAAAATATTCATGTATATTGTGGGGGTGCAGCTTAGTGATTACAGTACTTGCTTAGGAAGCTGCAGGCCCTGGGTTCAATCCTGTCACCACATTAATAGGTGGGCATGGTGGCACATGTATATAATCCCAGTACTCAAAAGGCTGAGGCAGGAGGACTGCTATGTGTTCTAGGCCAGCCTGGGTTAGACAGACAGTTCAGGATCAGCCTGGACTATAGAGTGACACCCTGTCTCAAAAAAAAAAAAAAAAAAAGTTAGCTTTAAGATTTTAGAGTGGTGAATATTCATGTGTGGAGAACATGACACTATATGATCTCAACCATGCAAAATGGCATGTTGTATATGTACACTTGGATCTAGGACATACCAAACTAAGATGCCAGTGACTGTGACTTTGTTCTTAGCTTCATGTGTTTTTCTATTTCTTGTAAGACATACATGAATTTTAAAAAAATAAGTCATTATTTTTAATCCCTCCAAAAAGTTTACTCTCTCTCGGGTACAGCAGAGAATTCTCTACAAAATTTGGTTTTGATTTTCCACATGCACATTTTCATAAAGGTTTTCAACAAACTCAGCAGCATTCGGCTTGTAGCATTCTCTACCAATTCTCATGGTTACTGGGAGCCAGTGTGCTCATTAACTACTGCCAACATAATTGCCAGCAGAATAAAGATCACAGTAGGCCCACAGATACAAGTAAAAAAATGAATAAAATGATATAGCTTGTCAAGAACTACATCTGGGGACGGGAGGAATGCCACAGTGGCTAAACCGCTTGCCTAGCAAACATAAGGTCCCCAGCTGATTCTCTTAGCACAACATAAAGCTGAGTGTGGTGGTCCACGCCTATAATGCCAGCACTGGGGAAGCTGAGGCAGGTGGATTGCTGAGAGTCCGAGGCTAGCCTGGGGTACACAGTGAGTTCAGGACTAGCCTGGGTTACATAGTGAGATCCTGTCTCAAAAAAAAAAAAAAAAAAAAAAGAGTTACAATTGTATGCAATTTCTAACAAAAAATTCAAATTAATATTTTTCTGGAATAATCATTGTCTTCAAATGTCATACTGAAGTATACAGTATTAAAATAAAATCTCTGTATATATCAAATGTCTAGAAGGCTGACATACTGAGAGGAAATTAAGAGTACTTTCTTTAGTTTTGGGTTTTTTATATTTCTTGAATTAGGCACTACATGAAACATCTAACATATAAATTTCAAAACTGGAGTATCTATCAAACAATAGTTTTTTAAAATTTTGAATGGATTATTTTAAATGAAATCCCTTCTCCCAAAATTTGTAGCTAAACATCGGATCAATAAGCTTATTCCTGAAGAGCTATGAACAGTTTTAACTTAAATCTACAGGGAGAATATTCAAGTCAAAAAACTCTAGGCCAAATATATTTTTTCAAAAGTGTAAATAAATTACCTCGTTTTACTTTGCATAAATTCCTCAGTATGGTTTTAGAATCAATAACTTTATTATTTAAACAAATCTATGTCAATAACCACAATAAGGATTTTTTTTTAACCAAACATAAAGCACTGCTAATGTGTTGCCTTTTAAATGAAAGGGGAGCAGTGAGTTCTCTAAAGGGGACATCACTGAGATCATCTACTCCTCCAGTTACAAAATATGAATACAGCGTCCTAAATAAGAGGAACGCAGATGCCCATGAAGCACTCAGAAGCACCAACAACATACTGGCTATGTCCAATGAGAAAGATTGAGCTTGACACCTAGGACCACAAAAAAAAGATAACTAAGAGAGATTTATTGATAGATGCACAATATAGATTAAACCTTGCCATGTTAACTGAAAGAGCCAAAAAAAAAAAAAAAAAAAAAAAAAAAGGGCCTGTGTGGGTTCCATTTATCTCAAGTTCAAGAAGAGGTAAACCTAATCAATGGTAAAGACATGAGATTTCTAGTTTCATGTTGGAAACAGGGAGAGTTTGGTCTGGGTGAATATAGAAGAAAATGAGGAGTGCTGGAAACAACATCCTGACGTGGGACATATGCATACATGTAAAACATCACTAAGCAGTGTACTAAAAATCTGTGTGTAATCCTCTTTTATTTGTTGTTTCTTTGGATTTAAAAAAAATCAATCATCTTTTCTTAAACAGAGACAAAGAATTATTCAACAAAAAGGACTGAAGGTTTAATTCTCAAAAGGAAAGAAATAATATAAACAAAGTCATTTAGGTCTCCTAAACTAAACCAAAACCCTATTTCTGAAAGAATAACAAAACTGAATTAAAAAAAAAGACCATCACCAAATTCCAAGCAAGAAAATAGTGACCATGATCATCTACAAGCAAAAGTAAGTTAACTGAATTTAGACAAAGGAGATTATCTTCTAGGTATCTACTAGCTAATCAGGAACATCTGGAGTATGTGTAAAAGTTTCTGGAACACACAGTTTATCACTTATATAGAAATAAGCTTTGTAATTAGAAGAAGAATTGGGTTAAAAAATTAAGATTTTTTCTGAATTTGAGAGAAATTTTTAAGATTGCTACTTATAGAATATTCTACAAAAATGGATAAAAAAATACCCTAGCCTTCCCAAATGATATAACAGAATCTACTACAGGTGAAGAAAACGTAAATATATAAATACTTGGTGACTTCCTTGAATATACTGTTAACAAGAATATTTGATACAACAATATTAATGATATAAATATATTAGTCCAAACTTTCTGTAATTGGCAGAACTTAAATCAGTGCCCTACTAATAGAAAGCCAGAAATGCATGTAGCGGTTCTGCAGAAGGACATGCTGGAAGGAGAAGCAAAAGAAGCCTTCTCACCTGGTGCTTGTTTCTCCCCATGTTTCCCCAGCTGGTCTTCCGGGCTTCGTGCATTCCCTCCTGAGGGAAAGCATCCATTAGATTTGCAGACTCTCTTCATGTATCCGTGACACCTATGAAGCACTTTTTGACAACCCCAAAAGCTAACAAATCTGAGCATTCCTTGTTTTGCCTAAAGAATTTCTGAAAGGTCTTTTGGAAATGAGAAACTGGTTCCCTTTCCATTCAAGTGATGGATGATGGTCTATCAACATCCAGATGCTGTGCCTTCAAATGGCTCTGAACACCAAGTATGAAACTGTTCAAAGAGAAATGATTCGGATAATCACCTATCAACATTTTCTCTATTCTACTTCTCTCAGAGAAGCCAATGTCTCTAGCTCAAAAAAAAAAAAAAAATTTACAGTTCCCTCTCTACCCTTTATTACGTCCAGGTCTCTTCCCCTGTCTAGTAAGATGTGAAGTAAAGAAGAGATAAAACCCAAGGAAAGTTGTGTTTCAGAAATTCTCAGAATTCTCATAAATAAATCTCACAGCCTCTAGATCACAGGCCAGATAACGTTTTAGCAAGTGTTGTTCTTTGTTTTCTTCAAGGTTAAATAGAGGTCTAGAAGTGAAAAGATGTGCCCTATTTACATCTCCAAAAATACTTAGTCAAAAAAGATGAATAAGAACTTGAATATTAAGATTATGTACATGTAATTGAACAGAGAAATTAGAACACATCTGCCAAACTATTCTTGCCCCATGATCAAGAAGCTCTCAGTATATTAGCATTGATTATTACTAGCAATTAACTAAGATGACTCATTTCTTTAAGATAGTCTAGTATTAAGAAATCAAATTTCTTCCAAACAGATGAACCTGAACATGACCACCTATTAGAAGACAGACAAGCTTGCTACAGCAAAGTTCACTCTGATGTGTTAAGAACTGCTGGTTGCCCAAAGAGCACCATTTCCTCTCTGTACTTAACTACCCTTATAAGAAACTTGATTTCTGCCAACAATTTTCACCTGATAGTCAACCCACTCAATTCCATGGGGGAATTAAGCATGGCCTATATTCCTGACAGTCCTTTTGCAGATACTTGCTGACACTGAACAAGAAAAGCATCACCCATGACAAACACTATACTGATCAAAATAAGTAAACGAAAATGTTCTAGCCAAGTGAAATAAAGCAACTGTAATCCAAGAGTAAAATCTAGAACAGAAGAAATGCTTCAGTAAACCAATCTTTAAATACACACAAGAAGCAAACCTATGAGCTAGCGTACTTATTTTTACCTGTAATTGGAATCAGTTTCCAATGTATTTCAGTTTCTTCAACATCATTCGATTTAGAATGCTGTCTACAGAACCCATGTTCAATGGGAACAGTGGGACACAAACTGCAATCTTCAAAATTATTCACGTTAATTAAGTCTGGATCCTAAAAATTAAAGGGACATATTCAGTAGTTTTTCAGTAAGGTTTAATATCAAGGATGCATTTTTTCACACAGAAAATTAACAAGCTTCAGTCTAAATATCACAAATGATTAAAATCAACAATACGAAGTTACAATACGATAATAACAAACTTAACTTTACCCTCAAAACTTACTTGATGTCGATTTACAGTAGTGACTGGGAAACTTAAAAGAGTGACAGACATTAAATAATTTAGGCTTTGCAAGTCAAACTGCCACTGCAGCATAGAAGCAGCCATAGTTAGTAAAATCTAAATGAATGGACATAAAACCTTTAACTACAAAATCAAGACGTGGGCAGTGTTTGGCTTACACTTAGCAATCTGAATACTGAATATGAGAAATATTAATAATACAGATGAGTATCTTAATGCCTCTTAACATACCATCCCATATAAATCTGCCAACATTTCACCTTAAATACCCCAAAACAACATGAGGAAAGGCTGGGGACATGCACAGATATGACTGTTATTCAAAGGCAGAGAAAAACAAATTTAAAGTAAAGCCACAGGAATATGGTGCTATCCTAGCATTGCTCTCACCAATGCTGGTACTTCTTGGGAAAGATGAAGCTACTTTGAGTAAGAAGTAAGTACTCTAAGAAAAAATAATAAACTAGATGTTCTATTAAGGTAGGCTAAGTTCAAAGGTAATCTCAATGGCTGCTCATTGTTCATTCCTATTTACATGATAAATACAAAACAGTATTCTATTTGTTAACCTGGGGCACTGAGGTCACACACTCTATCACCTTTAAGCTCTCTACCAGCAGCCAATGCTCTGAGGATTTAATTTTATTATGAAATAATATGAAATTAACTCCCATTATGCTAATTCTGTCATGGTCCTACTTTAGTTTTATGACAATGGGTAAGCCTTAGAGTATATACAAAGCCTACAAGCAGGAAAGAAAGTAACAACTTTGGCATTTATCTCTACCAACCAAAGAAAACCTTGAAGCTCGCTTCTGGACAGACATCTTTACTCAGAAGTATACTTTAATTATTGAAAGGAAAAAACCATTCTCTGAGACATATTCACATCTTTTCTTTGGCACTCGCAGCCAAAAGGAAACAGATAACCCAAAGACATAAGCTTACCTCATTCAAATGTAGCTTATGGTCAGTGCCTACTTCACTGGTAGACACAGCAAGCGGGTACTTTAGAGGTCCAGTATTAACTTCTAGCAATGGGCTCTGAGCACCCTGAAAAGGTGCATTTTCCATTTTCACACATGCAGCTTGCTCATATTCTTTCTTATCTGAGGTAGAGTCCAACTCAAACTCATCCTTTGACCTCAGCTCATCATAGGCATCTTCAGTGTTCAACTCTAAGGCTTTGTTGACTGTGTCTGTCAGGGAGGCATCAGAATGGCGTGAGTTTACTAGTGTTTCTGAGAGCCAATTCAACAGCCTATGAATATCAGCAGTATTGGAGTTACACATATCCTGCAGTGCCTGCTGCTGCTGTCTCAAGTCAACCTCATGCCCAAGTAAGCCAATGGGCTGTGGAGACTCTGAGAAAAAAAGAAAGAAAATTCATCTCTTCAAGTTGGAAAGCCAGCACAAGTATTTTCAAAAATCAAATATACCCTCAACATTACTTATAAAACATTTATGGATAGAACTCAACCATGGTTTGGACTTTATAAACACATCTCTCCCTTACTCCAAAAAAAAAAAAGAAAATAATCTGCTCTTGTCATTTTGCTAGTATTAGAAAGAAACGTGAATTATACTTTAAATCTACTAAAAAAAAAAAATTCCATGACTATTTTGTCCATATCCACGATATGCCAACCTTAAGAGACTGGCTAACACTCAAAAACACTGAAGCTTCATCCTGAACGTTGAACAACTAGATCACTTAAAATTCAAAATGAAGCTAGGATATCAGAGATACTGAAGAAATCTTCAAAAACAAACAGCAAAAACGACTCTGAGAATAAAAAAAGTTAACACAGAGTTCCAAGAACATATAAATCTGGACAATCTTTATAACCAATACATTTAAATTTTTTAAGGAAGTAGAAATTCAGACAATCATGTGTTTCAGCCAGGCATGATGGTACATGCCTGTCGTCCCAACTATCTGCATGGCAGATGCAGGAAGAGTGCAAGTTTTGAGGCTGTTCAGCTAGATTTGGTCTCAAAAAAAAAAAAAAAAGATTATAGCTTAGGGCAAAGTTGTTCAAAGGCCCTGGGCTCATTCCCTAGGGACACACACACACAAAAAGGAAAGAAGAAAACCAGGCAGGGAGGCAGACAACAGTATTGTTAAACAGAACATTCTGCAATAATTCAAATACCCTTCTCACCTGCATGGGCTGACTGAGTGGTATAAGCTAAATGTACTTTTACCTCATTTCAAATGATTTAAACAAATAAAAACACATGACTAGTGACTAATGAATAGTACAAGGAAATAAAGGGGACATAAAAGACTTTTATGACCTAATCAGAAAGAATTTGAAAAGGTAACATGTGAAACTTATCAGTAAGAAATGGAGAAATACTCAGATCTGCCATGATCAAAAACAGCAGCACGAAATATAAGCAGTCATATCAAGGGTTCCTAAATCCAGAAAAATACATTCCATGTTTACAGACTCACAGACTATCTTAAAAACTGAAATGATAAAATATTTTAATTTTACTAGAAATATTTAAACAAATACGCTCCAAGCTTCCTGTTTCTTTTTCTGCCAACTGAAACAAAAGAAAGCAAAGGAAAAGTTAAAAACTAGGAGATGACACTGCAGGATTTCTAAGAAGACAAACTAGATATATGTATCTAAGAAATTCTATTTCAAAGCTCAGAAGGTTTCTTTCATTAAGTAACACCATAAAATAATTCAGTCTTCTGGGGGCTGGAGGAATAGCTCAGCAGATAAAAGCACTGAGTACTAAGAGTAGACTCCCCAGTACCACACAAATTGGGCATTGCAAAGCATGGCTATGATCCTAGCACTTAGGAGGCTGCGGCAGGAAGATCGGTGAGTTTGAGGCTAGCCTGGGCTACATAGTGAGCTCAGAACCAGCCTGGACTAAATAGTGAGACCCTGTCTCAAAAAACTCAGTATTTTATTGTTCTTTTCTCCAATTATGAAATTAAAGAATCTAAAAGGATAGCTCTGATTAGTAGACTAACAGCTGAGAGTACTTTATTAACCTAAATCAAACTATTTGGAAATCTGATATACCAGAGCAAAAGTTGGCCAATAATGCTCTGTACAGGACTAGAGTATTTTAGGTTTCTTCAACCATATGTACTGTCTCAATCCAAGCACTATGGTGTGAAAGCAGCTATACATACATAAATGAACAGGCATGGCTTTATCACAATATAACTTTCTACATAAAAAAAATGGGAATGGGGGTGGGGGGGGATAAGGAGGTATAGCTCAGTGGTTAAAGCACTTGCCTAGCAAGTACAAGGCCCTGAGTATGATTCCCAACACCACATAAGCCAGACATGGCGTTAATCCCAGCACTTGGGAGGGTGAAGCAAGAGGATGGTCGTACACTGAGGGCCAGCTAGGGCTACATAGTGAGTTCAGGACCATCCTGGGTTACACATCAAGACCCTGTATTAAAAAAAAGAAAAGAAAAAAAAAGAAAAGAAAAAGAGAGAGAGACAGGAAGAGAAAGAGACAGATGGGAAAAGTTTGGATTTGGCCCTTCGGTTTTAATTTGTTTGTACTACACAAATCAGCTAATTCTTCTATTTTTGGATGTTATTACAGGAACAATGTGTTATTTTTACCTTCATACAGATGGTAATTCTCAGATAAATTACTGGTTTTGGCGAGTTTTCTCATATTTTCAGGTAGATCCTCAAGTTTCCTCTTCAAGACATTTTTGTTTCTTATATCTTCTGTGTCTGGGTCCCCTCCCACATTTTTTTTCCTACATTGAATTAAATTTATCAATTCTTTGACTCGATCCTTATCATAATCCAAAGAATGAGATGACTTCTGCTTTCCAGGTGTAACAATTTCACTCCTTGAGTTATTTCGCTTTCCAAATTTCATATTTGTACCATTTATTTCTTCTTCTTGGCCTTCATAATCCGAAAGTGGACTAAACTGTTGAAGTTTTCTATTTTCTTCACACAGATCTTTTAATTTACAAACAGGTAACTGGTACATTTCAGGCCGAAAAATATAGGTATGCAAGCAATTATCAATATGAGATTTATTTTTTGGTGCTGAGTATAAGAATTTTTTATCATCTAATCGTGAATCATATGACAACATAAACTCTCGTTTACCTGAACCAAAACCTCGCTTAAAAAATTCACTTACATACTTTTCAACAAGAGAATGAAAATGCATAATGTTTATACTTTTGAATTCCTTGCGACAATGAATCAAAGAATACTGTAAACACTGAGCTAGTTTCAATATATCTGGCATGCTCCCATGCCTCTCCTGCGGTGCTGCACTGGTTGAACCTTTCTGTGCTGTAAGTAAACAAAAGCAAAAACAAAAAGCACACCATGTTAGCAAGCAAGAAACCAATCAAACACAGATCTACGTAGAGCCAAAAAAGTATAAAACATGTACATGTTAATACTGAAATTCACCGAGTTATACTCTTTAATACATAGGCAAGTATGTGGTATAACAAAATCATAGCATGCTTGTAAGTGAAGGGGCCTAAAACAGACCAGGAAGAAATAAAAGCAAATGTAATAGGATTTTTTTGTTGTTGTTTTTAGAGACAAGAAAAAAAGATACCCACCCACTGAATATCTGTATTTCCTACCAACCCTAGCAATTCAAATAATGGTAGGCATAAAAATAAAGAGAAATAGAGATCAAGATCTAAAATTCAAAGCAAGACACCTCTGCAAATGATAGTAATGTCTCTCCTCCTTTCTCTCATACAGTAACAATTTTGCTTTTTTTGTGTGTGTTTTGTTTTTTTGAGACAGGATCTCACTCTGTAATCCAAGTCGGTACAGAACTCACTGTGTAGCCCAAGCTGGCCCTAAACTCACAGCAATGCGCCCAAGTGCTGGGATTACAAGCATAAGCCACCACACTCAGATATGTGGGGCTGAGGAATTCAACTCAGGGCCTTGAACTTTCCAAGCAAGCACTGTTAACTCCTGTGCTTGCTATTCCACCAACCCCTCATAAAGTAACAACTTGAACTTCAGATGAACTCTGTTCCCAAAAGGCAGACAAGTATACATGAAGTAGCCACAATTGAGAAAATCATTGGTATTCCAACAGTAAACTCGCCAAAGAAAAATATACGTTAATATATTAATAGTATTATTCAATTTTATTCTACAAAAGGTGAACAAAAAAATTCTCTCCAATCAGTACCAAAAATTGTTATTAATTCTAAATGGCTTCATATTTAACAAAGATACTTTAAAGTCACTAAAATTTGAAGGCAAGAGGATAATTCATTCAGAACCTTTATCAGATAGAGGTAAGCCATTATTCCTTAATCCTTTGTTTCTAAATAAAGGCCCATTACCCCCCGCCAAAAAAAAAAAACACTAAGAAAAATTAGTCATATATAAATCCCTCAAAAGTTCCCTCAGGATTGTACTAATCATAATCAAACTTCATTAGTGAATTCAGCACAGATAAAACCAAAAACAATTTTCCTAAAAAATTAAACTGCTATTATCTTTGATTAACCACAGTATTTCCCAAAACATGCGATAGGAACGGTAAGATAAAATGTTTAGTAAGTTACCTGAAACTTTTCTATAGGTATGGGTATCTATACATAATTAGATTTTAGATATTCAAAGAACTTACAAGTAATTATGCCTCTAGGTTCTTGAAATAAAAACAGAGCATGTAGGATTCGAGACCTGATAGTCTGAGGCTCTACAAAACAGAAACCAGATTCATCAGCAATGATTTTTTAAAGGAAACACTTTTTTAAGTTGTAAAAAGCGAAGACAGAAGCCACTTACCATATGGAGAAGCCATCTGATGAGGAGAAAGCAGAAACAGATACCCTCGATCTCCCAAAGGTTTAACAAGAACCTGCATTTTTGAGAGAGGGGCAAAGTTTTGCCTGCTTTTTTATTATTCACTGTAAGACATATACAGCACTTTCTAGAAATTATAAAAACTTCTTAATCATCTTTTTATGGCAAAAGGTTGCTAGTAAATTAGTTTAAAACTCTTTTCTCTTCAGCACCACCAAACAAAGCAAAAAAACCCAACTCTTTCTAAAAACTCTCTACTAACAGAATTACAAATAAAATCTCTTTCCATAATACAATGACAGTATGTTAGTGAAATATTCCCATGTACAACTGTGAAACCAACTTGTCAATTTCTTTTCTGAAGCAAAAATATAGGACCAAACTAAAAGTTTCTCATATTTTCCTTATCAATTTAAAAGACAATGTTACTGGTAATACTTTGTGCTGGAAGTTAGAAAGCAGAATGCTCGGAAATACTGCTTTCAAAGAGATCAGCAATGGAATACTATGCATCAATAAAGTCCAACAATGTGGAGGCTTTTACAGGCAAATGCAAGAAACTTGAGAACATCAGGCTTAGTGAAGTGAGTCAGAAGCATTAGGTGAAACATCAAATGATCTCTCTGATATGAGAGTCCCAGAGCACAATTCCTATGGAACTTAAAACAAAAACCAAAGTGAAACAGGGGGGTTGGGCAGGGGAGGAGGGAGGGAGGGGGTAGGGGGAGGGTCAGAAGGAAAGTGGGAAAGCCCTTGTCACCTTGACAAGATACGTATGTGCACAAAATGCTCAACTTCACTGTAAACCTTAAATTTTGCACGTATACATATCAATAAAATGGGGGGAAAAAGTGAAAAATAACCCAAAGAGATCAGGCTAATCCCAAATGATGAACGTTGCCATAACAGAAATCCATATATATTTAATGCTTTGCATTTTGCCACTGCTAGAGATAACTTGAAAGACAAGCAATATGGAATCCTTGATCACAGGTAGTTTTTAATTAATACAGGAACACATGAAACACCTTTCTTACACGAGACAGAAAAGGTCCCCAAGGGATTTACAAAGCAAAAGGAATGAAAAGAACAGTTTGCTATGGCAGTAAAAGATGGCTAAGAAAGGCTTGGGGAACATACTAAGGGAGATTGGGAAGACAGATACACTGACAAAACCTGAGATGGGGAAAAACAGAGTCAACATTAGACTTCAGGCCAATGGACAGTTTGTAGGCATTGTCTTTTCTTTTTTTCTTTTTTCTTTTTTTTTTTTACAATTCTTATAATTAGCGAAAAGATGAGAAAAAACTAGAATAACTAGAAAGCAATATTAGGGATCATACTGTAAGAAGCCAAAAATGCAAAGTGAGACACAAACATCCTTTTATACTCTTTTAAGCTGGAGTGTGTCCTTAAAGTAATAACTGAGACAGCTGAGCACAGTGGTGCACTCTTGCACCCTCCGCTACTCAGGAGAGTGAGAAAGGAGAATTCCAAACTCAAGGCCAGCTTGGGCAACTGAAACATACCTCAAAATAAAATGGGCTGGGGAGGTAACTCACTGTGAAGGCACTAGGAGCAACCCTCAGCACCAGGACACTCTCTTGAATTCAAAGACAGCTGAATAAAGGAGGAATTAAGCATGATAGTTGAAAACAAAAAGCTCATCTGAGTTCTGAAAGAAAACTTGTACAATCTTAATTAATTCCTATTAAACACTGCCAGTAAACAAATTTAAGGAACTGTAGGAATAACACAGCGATTACGGTTAGAGCACTTGCCTAGCAAGTGCAAGGTCGAGTTTCATTCCCAGCACCATAATATAGCTGGGCATGGTGGCACAAACTTGTAATCATAGCACTCAGGAGGCTGAGACAGGAGAACTGCCATGAGTTCCAGGCCAGTCTGGCACAGTAAGCTCAGGACCAACCTGGATTAGAGAAAGAACCTGTCTCAAAAAAAAGGACTTCCGGTCAAGATAGTAGCCAAGTAACAGAACTGCACAATGTCGATGTCCTCATCGATCCACCTGAAAAGTCAAGAATTTAGTTAGAAAATGTGTGTTCAATGTAGCTAGGAAAGAGAGGAGCACCCCAACAACTAAAAGGAGGCCAAGGGAAGGCCAGAAATTCCAACGGAACATCGAAAGCAGAGAATAAAAAAATCCCAGCAGGTTAGGAAGCAGGCTGGCTGCAAATGGATGGCGCCTCAGACAGCTGCGGACGCAGAAAAGCTCACATGGGCCCAGAACATCTGATGAAGCTGGGAGAGTACAGAGCAACCCAAAAACGGACAGGAGGCTGCAGGTGGGTCAGAAATCCTGAAGTCACATCAGAAGAGTAGGAGAACAGCAACCAACTCGGCGTGGTCCTGAGCTACCACCGGCATCCACAGATCAGACGGAGGAAAGTCCAGAGGCCAGAACCTCAATCTGAGGTAAGCACAGATCCGGGGAAGTGGAAATTGTCGGCAACTGGCAGCCCCAGTATCCAAAAAAATGAACCCGCAGGTAGTGTGTACTACAAACACAATGTGCGCTCACCCTAGAAAATGCCCTGGGAATGCAAATTAGAAGCAGCACTCCGCAGCCATCACAGGCAATGACGTCAGCAGGAGCCATTTTAAAAAGAAGAAATAAAACAAGCAAGCCCAAGACCAAGTAAAAGACCTTGGAGTAAAAGAAAACTCACAAGAGCACATCAGGGCTTTTGGGGTCATCCTTAAACAGTGCCTAGGAAGAAACAGGTACAAGAGGCAAAGAGAGCAGAAAAGAGGGGGAAAAAAGCTGCTGATCCCCTGAACGACTCAGGGACACCTCTGCTCCGAGGGTGGAGAGACCCACTATGGGGGAGAGAAGCCAAGACAGAAAGAGAGCTTTGCTGAGTGAACCAGTAAGAGCAAGACACCTCCAAAGCGGGATCATCACACCGTTCCTCCAGCACGTGCCAGAGGCTTCTGGTTCAGCACTGCCCTGCATGCCACAGGCATCTAGGACTGTCCTGCGAGCCAGAGGCATCCTGAGGCTTCCAGGGAATTACATCACCCAGTCAATCCTGAGCCTCAGAGGCTTCCAGAGGCATCTAGGACCAGAATTCCACTCCCCTGTCTGTCCCTTGGGCCAGAGGATTCCAGAGGCACCAAACCTTTCTCTCCTGCACACCAGAGACAGCCAGAGACAGCAGAACCATGAGGGAACAAGGTAATGAATCTCCTACAAAAAGACCTGACATCCCAGAAGAAGATACCAGGGATACTGAAATTCCAGAATCCAAAGAGGAAAATGGCAGAAAAGACGGTAACTTCCGGGCCCAGATAACACTGAATTAAAGCAGGAAATGAAATAGATAGTGAGAGAGATACACCAAGACATAGCTAAGATAAAAGCAAGCCTTGAAAAGCAATTAGAGGAGACCGAAGAAGAAATAAATCAGAAGATAATGAAGGCAATACAAGAAATTAGAGAAGAACACAACAGAGATATAAAAAAAATTGAATGCAGATACTCAGGAAATGAAAAACACACAGGAAATAATAAGCAACCACATTAAACATCTTCAGAATAGAATGTCAGACCTAGAAAATAAAGTGTCTGAGCTGCAACATACAGGCCAGGAAGAACACAAAGTAAGTAAGAAAGAAACCGAATCATTACAACAGCTGATAGATGATTCAAGGAGAAACGACCTCAGAATTAGGGGAGTCCAGAAGAAGACTGAGGACAAAAACAAAAGGCTTAAAGGACAAGCTCAATAAAATTATGGAAGAAAATTTCCCAAATCTAAGAAAAGAAACGAACATGGAACTACTGCAGGCATACAGAACACCAAACAACTTTGATCAGAAGAGATCGTCATCATGACACATCACAATTAAAATTCTAGAAACCCAACACAAAGAGAAAATACTAAAAGCAGTAAGAGAAAAACAGAAGGTGACCTACAAAGATAAGCCCATCAGGGTAACTGCAGGCTTCTCAACCCAGACTCCAAAAGCCAGGAGATCATGGAACAATGTCATCCAAGCACTAAGAGAACATAAATGCCAATCAAGACTGCTATATCCAGCACAATTATCTTTTAATTTAAGGGAGTAATTAAAACTTTCCATGATATAGAAAGCTTAAAGAAAGTTGCAGCCACTAAACCAGTATTGCAGAGAATACTTAAAAGAAACTTAGAAAGTAAACGGGAGGCCAGTGACACCAATGATCCCAGAGAAAAAGCACAACAGCTAGAGGAGAATGAGTTGAGAAAAAAGGCTAGCACGAAATTAGGGATGAATTTAGGTAAAAGGATAAGCCAAATAGGGCAAAATGTTAATAATTAGTGAAATATGAATAAACAATATATGAAAGTCAAAAAATCTGAAATTCGTATAGCTATTTATCTATTGCTTTAACTGTAGCATACTTATGTGATACAGATTTAAGTCCATTTAATGTAGCAAATAAAGTCTTAAACTTGTTCAATGAAGCAATTCATTTTTTTGATGTTGAATGTGAGTTTATCCTCTTTGAGAGGCAGAAAGATAAGCAGCACCAAAGTAACGTGGAGGAATGTTAACATCAAGAGAAAATGTAATAAAAAATAGATTGGTAATTAAATCAGCTGATTGATATACTTCTAAATTGATATACTTCTAAAACAGTACCAGCTGTTCTATAACATTTGTGAAATCTCCCATCATTATTAATAACAGTATAGAGAGCAAAATATAATAATTACTAATTATTAATGCAACATGGGGAATTTACATAAAATCTTTAATAAGAATGCATGAATATATGGATGGATAAGCAGATAAATAAAATTCTAAACCAAATCTAGCAGACTGTTAGTGATCAGTGAAATATGAGAACATAAGTTGACGGTCCAAAAAATCTGAAATAAATTTGCCTTCATATCTGTTACTTTAAGTATATTTATGTGATATAGATTTAACTTCATGTAATGTAGCAATGTGATATTGTTTTAGCTTTGTTTTATTGTAGCAATTCACTTATTAGGTCTCTGATGTAAATTTATCCCAAGAAAATTGACTGATGTAAAGAAAACCCTGTGTATATACAAACATGTACCTTCCAGTATTCAGCTAAGGCATTTGAAATTTAACTTTTTTTCTTCTTTCTCAAATTTAGTAGTCTTTTTAATTACATCCTTGTGGTTATTTTCTAATGTGGGACTGGTAGGTAAGGGCAGGTTTAAGAATATCAACAAAGATACGGCAAAATATTTAAAAAAAAAACTTTTGGCAAATATCGCAATAAAGGAATTGGTTGGATTCAGAAGAGGCATTAAGATTGACCACTGAGGTTCCAGTCAAGATGGCGGCTGAGTAACAGCGCTGCACAATGTCTCCTCATCGACCCTCTTAAAAAGTTGAGAATTTAGTTAGAAAAAGTATTTCAGGGTCACTAGGAAAGAGAGGAGCATCCCCAACAACTGAAAGGAGGCCAGGGGAAGGTCAGAAATTCCGAAGGATCCTCAAAAGCAGAGAAAAAAAAAAAATTCCCAGTAGCCTGGGAAGCCACCACAGGCAGCTGCGGCTCGCGCGGGCCCGGAACATCTGACGGAGTTGGGATAGGACAGAGCACAGGACAGGAGGCTGCGGGAGGGTCAGAAATCCTGAAGTCATACGGGAAGAGGAGGAAAAAAGCAGCCAACTCCACGCGGTTCTGAGCTACCAGCATCCACAGACCAGATGGCATCCACAGACCAGACAGAGAAAGGTCCGGAGCCAGAACCTCAGCCTGAGGTAAGCGCAGATCCAGAGAAGTGGGACTTGACGGTGGCTGGCGGGCCCAGCCTCCGAAAAAACCAAACCATGGGTAGTGGGTACTACAAACACAATGTGTGCTCCCCCAGAAAAGGACCCAGGATTCCAGATCAGACACAGGGCTAAGCAGCCATCACAGGCGGTGACGGCAGCAGGAGCCATTTTAAAAAGAAGGGGAAAAAAAGCCAAAGACTGAACCCTTTAGAGTAAAAGAAAGCTCAGTAGAGCACACAAGGGCTTTGGGGCCACCCTTAAACGTTGCCTAGGAAGAAACTGGCACAAGTGGCAGAGAGGAAAAAAGTGGGGAAAAAGGGTGCTGACCCCCTGAACGGCTCAGGGACACCTCTGCTCCAAGGATGGAGAGCCCCGCTATGGGGAAGGAAGCCAGAACAGACAGAGAACTTTGCTGAATGGACCAGGGGGAACAAAACACCTCAAAAGGGGGATCATCGCCCTGTTCCTCCGGCACGCACCAGAGGCTTCCGGTTCACTGCTGCCCTGTATGCCAGAGGCATCTAGGACCAGGAAGTCTATCGGCTGACCATACCGTGAACCAGAGGCTTCCAGAGGCTTCCAGGGAATTACATCACCCTGTCAATCCTGAGCCTCAGAGGCATCTAGGACCGGGAATTCCATCGCCCTGTCTGTCCCTTGGGCCAGAGGATTCCAGAGGCATCTAGGACTGGCCCTTAACCAAACCCCTTTTTCCTGTGCACCAGAGACAGCCAGAGATAGCAGAACCATGGGTAAATGTGGTAACAAATCTACAAAAAGACCTGACACCCCAGAAGATGATACCAGGGATACTGATATTGCAGAATCCAAAGAGGAAAATGGCAAAAAATGATGGTAACTTCTGGGCCCAGAAATACATTGAATTAAAGCAGGAAATAAAACAGACAGCACAAGAGCTACACCAACACATAGCTAAGCAAAAAAAAAGCCTTGAAAAGCAATTAGAGGAGACCATAGAAGAAATACACCAGAAGATTATGAAGGCAATACAAGAAATTAGAGAAGAACACAACAGAGATATAAAAATTGAATGCAGATATTCAGGAAGTGAAAAACACACAGGAAATAATAAGCAACCACATTAAACATCTTCAGAATAGAATGTCAGACCTAGAAAATAAAGTGCCTGAGCTGCAACATATAGGCCAGGAAGAACACAAAGTAAGTAAGAAAGAAATCGAATCATTACAACAGCTGATAGATGGTTCAAGGAGAAACGACCTCAGAATTAGGGGAGTCCAGGAGAAGATTAAGGACAAAACAAAAGGCTTAATGGACATGTTTAATGAAATTATGGAAGAAAATTTCCCAAATCTAAGAAAAGAAATGAACATGGAACTATTGCAGGTATATAGAACACCAAACAACTTTGATCAGAAGAGATCGTCATCATGACACATCACAATTAAAATTCTAGAAACCCAACACAAAGAGAAAATTACTAAAAGCGGTAAGAGAAAAACAGAAGGTGACCTACAAAGATAAGCCCATCAGGGTAACTGCAGGCTTCTCAACCCAGACTCCAAAAGCCAGGAGATCATGGAACAATGTCATCCAAGCACTAAGAGAACATAAATGCCAATCAAGACTGCTATATCCAGCAAAATTATCTTTTAATTTAAAGAGAGGAATTAAAAGTTTCCATGATACAGAAAGCTTAAAGGAATTTGCAGCCACTAAACCAGTATTGCAGAGAATACTTAAAAGAAACTTAGAAAGTAAACGGGAGGCCAGCGACATCAATGATCCCAGAGAAAAAGCAACAACAGCTAGAGGAGAATGAGTTGAGAAAAAAGTAAGGCTATGCATGAAATTAGGGATGAACTGATAGGTAAAAGGAATAAACAAATAGGGCAAATATTAATTATTAGTGAAGTATGAGTAATCAATGTATAAAAGCCAAAATATCTGAAATAAATGAGCATAGCTATTTATCTATTGCTTTGACTGTAGTATACTTATGTGACACAGATTTAAGTCCACTTAATGTAGCAAATTTATAGTCTCAAGCTTGTTGAATGAAGCAATTCACTTTTTTGATGTTGAATGTGAGTTTATAATCTCTGAGAGGCAGAAACATAAGCAGCACCACAACAGCTTGGAGAAAAGGTAACCTCTAAAGAGAAAATGTTATAAAGTAAAGTAGATTGGTAATTAAATCATCTGATTGATATACTTTTAAAACAGTACCAGTTCTTCCATAAAATCTGTGAAATCTTCCCACAACATTATTATTAGGAATAGTATAGTAGTGTGCAAAATAGAGTAATTTCTAATTAATAATTCAACATGGGGAATTGACATAAAATCTCTTAAGAATACGAATGCACGAATATTAAACCAAATCTAATAGAATGTTAGTAATCAGTGACGTATAATATGAGTAATTATGTTATGAAAGTTAAAAAATTCTGAAACAACTAAATTTGCCTTCATATCTGTTACTTTAAGTATTTATGTGGTATAGATTTAAGTTCACTTAATGTAGCAATGTGATATAGTTTTAACTTTGTTTTATTGTAGCATTTCACTTATTAGGTCACTGATGAATATTTATCCTAAGAAAACTGACTGATGCAAAGATAACCCTGTGAATGTACAAATATGTACCTTCCAGTATTCAGCTAAGAGATTTGAAATTTAACCTTTTTTTTTTTATTTCTTCCCAAATTTACTAGTCTTTTGAACTACATGCTTGCAGTTATTTTCTAATGTGAACTGGTGGGTAAGGCCAGGTTTAAGAATAGCAACAAAGATAAAGCAAAATATAGGGAAATAAAACTTCTGGTAAGTATCCCAATAAAGGGATTGGTTGGATTCTGCGAAGCGGCATCAAGATTTAAGCACTGTGACCCATTCAAGAAATAGGACGCTGAGTTAGAGTGGTAACTTAAGTGAAATGACTTGGGTGCGGAAGATTAATATGTTAAATACTGTATAGTTTCTCTGACTTGGAAAACCCAGAACACATTCTATAGAACCACATGAAGTGATAGGCAGAGTTGGGGAAAGGGACAGGGAGGGGGTTGTAGGGTCAAAAATGGGAAGAGATAGTAAAGTTGATATGATATATATGTGCAGGAAATAACCAAATTTATTGTAAACAATATGTATTACATATGTACATTAATAAAAACAGTGGGGAAAAAAAAGATTGACCACTGCGACCCATTCGAGGTACAGAAGTTGAGTTAGAATGTTGACATAAGTGGAATGATTTAAATGCAGAATATTAAACATGTTAAATACTATATTGTCTCTCTGACTTAAGAAACCCAGAACACAGACATTCTATGGAACCACATGAAGTGACAGCCAGAGTTGGGGGAAAAGATAGGAAGGGTGTGGGAGGGTAAAACATGGGAAGGGATTGTAAAGTTGATATGATATATATGTGCACTCAAGTTCATTATAAACACTATGTACTGTATATGTATATTAATAAAAATAGTGGGGAAATTAAGAACAACTTAAAAGACAAAAAGTGACCATTTTATTAATTCACATTTAATAAAAATTGTTTCAACAGGCAAAAGTGAAGTAATGTCATATTTGTGGGTTATCAAGGCCCCAGTAGACCAAGTACCCATGGGATGATTTCTCCATTTCAGTTTTGTCAATGCCAAAGATTTAGTCAATGACAAAGATAACTCTTTGATAACATTTGATGCTAAAGCAGTTCATTCTGGCAACACCCTTTTAAGACAGAGAGAAGGAGCAGCCTGGTAGCACTGACCAAATAAATATAATCCAGGAGTCAGACACTGGTTTACCAGGTCTGTGGAAACTATACTGAAGGTTTGGGGATTCCTTCCCCACCCCCCTTTTATTTATCTGTATTCAGTCTAGGTCAATTACCAGGTGTTTGTGTCATAAAAGGAGCTCAAGTAATACTAAGCTTTACAATTTGTGAAATTACATTTTTACGAAGTTGATTTTGTCTCCTGAAAAGCCCCAAAGGCGTATAGTACCATGATTATCAGTACTCTTAAAGCCACAATCTCCCTCTGAGAATATACGCTACAAGTGGGCATTATAACTGGAAATATTTTTTCAGATATAAATATTTCAATCCAAAGTGTCTTGAACATTAAATCCCTTTTAACATTGTGCCCAAGCATGATTTCCATGTTCTGTGCTCGGAGATAAATCAGAGATAAATATATGTTTAACCTCTCACTCACTCCAAATATAGTACCAGGCTTCATAAATTTCACTGGCCTAGTACCCTAAAGATTCTTGTACTTTAAGGAATCCAAAAGTACTCAAAATAACACGGCATACAATCTAAACAAGGGCTAGTGACAGGCATGTGCCTGAGACCTTGGAAGGTCCAGGCTTCAAGAACAGAAGAGCTAAGTGAGAAGGGAGCTGAGTGGCAAGCTATAACTCCTCTGTCTGTGTGCTCCTATTAAGTTCTAATGCTGCTGCTCATCTGACTAGAAACCAAGCTTTGGTCCCTGTTCCCCTCCTGCTGCTGCTCAGCATTTCCTTTGTTACCAATGTAGAACATATCTGAGAGAAAGACGTTCCTTGCTCAAGGAGCTGCTTGCAAGCTCTTGAGGAACCCTGGCTGAGACAGGCTGATCTAAGATGACAGCTTACATACTAGAAATAAACAATTCCCATCTACATCCTGTGCCATCAGACATCAACCAATATTCATGTGTCCAAGCCTGGTCCTGAGTTACTATCAGTAGTGGCTTGCACATATTACCTTTTTTTTAAAACATACTATTTATATAGTACCATTTTACTGCCACTGCTGTTGCATCTACACTTTCTAATATGTTTTATCTTAGGAGGCTCAGTCATTGGCACCTGCTGGCACATCACATACAATAGCACCTGGTGGCAAGCTTTCAAAACTCAACACTGGGAGATTTCCCATCAAGAAGGTGGCCAATAGAGCTGTGCAATGTCTCCTCGTGAACCCACTTAAAAAGTTGAGTATATAGTTTAAAAAACATCTGGTTAAAGGTAGCTGGAACAGCGAGGAGCATCCCAACAGTTGAAAGGAGGACACGGGAAGGTTAGAAACCAGAAAATACATCAGAAGTGGAGGTAAACAGCAGCCTAGAAAGCTTCCTCAAGGCAAATGTGAACAAGTGGAAACCACTAGCAACCACAGAGAGAGAAAAGCCATCCCAGAGCCAGGAACCTCTGACCAAGCTAGGAGAGGAAGGAGCACCCAACTACTGAAAGGAGGCCATTGGAAGGTAGGAAATCCCAGAGACATATCAGAGGTATAGAAAAACACCAGTACAGAAAGCAGCCCCAGGCTGAGTGAACATAGCCCTGAACTGCCAGTATCCACATACCAAAGAAAGCCCAGAGTAAGGTAAGTGCAGAACTGAGAGAAATGGGAATTGACAGTAGCAAGCAGCCACAGTCTCCAAAACACGAGTTTGTGGGTAGTACACACTACAAATGCAATGTGAGCTCCTCCTTAGAAAAGGCCTCCTGAAGCCCAGACCAGAAGCAGTGCGCAGATTCCTAACAGGTAATTACATAAGAAGCAATTTTTAAAAAACAGCCCAAGACTGAACTGTTTAGAGTAAAAATAAGCTCAGAAGAGTACGTCAGAATTTCTGAGGTTACTCTTTAACAGTGCCTAGAAAGAATCTGGCACAAGAGACAGTTGTGGAGAGGAGAAAAAGGCCACTGACCTCCTGAACAGCTCAGGTTTAGTGGGATCACCCCTGGAGTTGTGGAGAGTGCCATCCTCAGGGGAGGGAAGCCAGGACAGGCTGGAGAACTCTGCTGAGGGGACTGGAGGTGATCAGGACACCTCAGAGGTCATTAGGCTGTTAGGTCCTCCCTTACTGTCTACTCCCAGCACAGAACTCAGAGGAATTTTGGCTTCCCCTCAACCTCCCCCCACAACCTCATAGCCATTCAAAGACAACTCTTGGCTAGGCCTTTAAAATGAACTCTCCCAACAACAGAAACATGGGAAGAAGACAAGGCAACAAGATACCCAAAGAGATGCCTGAGACCCCAGAAACTAATGTCATGGGGCCCTGAAACAGTGGAACTCATAGGGAAGGAAGCAAACAGGAAATAAATGAATCAAATCACCAGCTCAAACAAGATATTCTCAAAGAAATATAAGCAATGATCAACAGGCTTAAAGAGGAACTTAGTAAACAAACAGTGGTCCTAAGGGATATAAAGCTTACTGAGCATATAAAAGCCACAAACAGAAAGTTGCCCAGGATTAATAAGGCAATGCAAGGTATGAAGGAACATTTTGATAGAGAAGTGGGTATCTAGCTGAAATTCAGGATATCAAAAATACATTTCAAAGTAGGGGAAGTCGACGCCAACATTGTGATGACAGAATTTCAGACTGTGAAGACAAGGCTCAGGAAACAAAAGCTATAATTAGGCACAAGGCCAAAACTAGAAATGAGCAAAGTAGCTGGATAAAACAGCTGAGGGATAATTCAAAGAGGACCAATCTCAGAAGTATGAGTATAGGAGAAATAGCAAAAGACAGCACCAAAGGTATAAAGAATTTAATTGAAATCATGCAAGAAAATTTCCCAAATATTGGAAATAAAATTCATTTTCATGTACAACAAGTTTAAAGAACACCAAATAACCTCAACCAGCAACAAGACTCACTATAGCGTGTCACAATCAAAACCTCAGAAATACAATACAAAGAGAATATTAAAAACAGCCAGAGAAAAGCGTACATTATTCTACTAATGCAAACTCATTCAAATTACGATGGACTTCTCAATGCAAACTTTAAAGGCCAAGAGAGCCTGGAGCAAAATCTTTCCAGCTTTAACAGACAGCACATGCAAAGCTAGGTTGTTTTATCACAGCAACAATGACTTAACCATATAAATGTAAAGGCGATTTACAAAGAATGGGCTTGAAACTTTTTAAGAATTTACAATGCTTTACTAAATATATTTTTTAAATGAGTTGAAAAAAAATCTTAAAAAGACAGCAAGTGTCAACCCAGGTTGTTAAATTCAGCAAAATTATCCCTGAAAATTCAAGGAGAAGTAAAAATGTTTCATGAACCAAAATCCCTAAAGAAATTTGTGACCACTAGCACAGCAATGAAGAAAATACTTGAAGGAATCTTTGAAAGAGACACAGAGACAAGCAGTCCCAAAGAACATGGAGGCAAGGAAACATCTAATGAGAAAGTATAACAAAAAAAACCCAGACTGGTATTTGAGTCACATGATAGGTGTCCTACTAAAATAGTATCAGCATTCTCATAAAAATCTGTGAAATTTCCCCCACAGTTATTTTTAATAGTATATAGCTTGTAAAACATAATACTTATATTCAACGTAGGGAATTGGTATAAAATCTTTAAAAAATATGTATGCATGAATTTCGGATGGGTAAGTAGATAAAATGATAAACCAAATTTGGCAAAATGTTATTAATTAGTGAAATGGAGTAAATAACTTATGAAAATTAAAAAAATTTTTGAAATAACTATGCCATTGTATCTATTACTTTATGTGTAACATACTTTTGTGATACAGGCTTAAGTTCATTTAATGTGCCAATTCACTTATTCTGCCTTTGATATAAGTTTATCCTAAAAAAAAAAAACTGACTGATAGAATGATAACCTGAATGTCTTTTGAATGTACAAACATTTACCTTTCATTACTTGGCTAAGGAATTTAAAATTTAACTTCTCTTTCTTTCTCACATTTCCTAGCCTTAGGAAGTTCATCGTTATCACTCTTTTCTTATGTGGACCAGTGAGTAAGGCCATGTTAAAGAATCTCAACAAAGATATACTAAGATACAAAAAAAGGAACTTTTGTCAAATTGTCTCAATAAAGGGCTCCGCTGGACCCAAACAAGAAGCATCAAGATGTATCAATTGAAGACCATACTAGGGGTAGAAAGGTGAGCTACAGGGTGGTGATTTGAGGGGTGAAGTGAGTCAGATACAGAAGATTAAATATGTTACATATTGGGCTGGAATAATGGCACAGCAGTTAAGTGCTTGCCTTGGAAGCACAAGGCCCTGAGTTCAATCTCCCTGCAACACTCACGGTGGTGCATGCCTGTAATCCCAGTACTCAGGAGGCTGAGACAGGAGGACTGCCATGAGTCCAAGGCTAGCCTGGGCTACATAGTGAGTTCAGGACCCGCTTGGGCTATAGAGTGAGACCCTGTCTCAAAAAAAAAAAAGAAAAAGGTAAAAATAGTGCACAGAGAACTCCAATTATAGGCACTCTATGGAACTAAATGGGGTGATAGTGGGAGTTACAGAGGATGGGAAGGTGTGGGAGGATCAAAAATGGGGAGAGATTGTAATGTTGAAGTGATACATATGTGCACAAATTCTCAAGTTCACTATAAATACTATATATAATATATAAATATATTAAAACATATATAATATATATATATATAAATATACAAAATATATATAAATAAATGGGGAGGGCTGGAGGAATGGCACAGTAGTTAAAGTGCTTGCCTTGCAAGTGCAAGACCCCGAGTTCTATTACCCAGCATCACATATAGCTGGACATGGTGCCACAAACCTGTAACCCCAGCACAGGAGAGGCTGAGGCAGGCAGACTGTCCTGAGCCCAAGGCCAGCCTGGGCTCCACTAATAAGTTCAGGACTAGCCTGGTCTATAGAGCAAGACCTTGTCTCAAAAAAAGGGGTGGGGGTTGGGTGGGAAGTGAAGCAAATGCTTAATGTCCAGGATTCAACCCCAGTACCATCCTGTTCCCCAAAAGCATCATATATAATAGACAATAAAATCAACAGCTTTTCTAATACCAATAATGAACTGAGATCAGGATAACAATTCCATTCAAAGTAGCTTCAATAAACAAACCTAGGCATCCATCTAACTAAAGAGATGAAGATCTCTGCAATGAAAAATACAGAACACAAAAAGAAATTAAAAGATTCCAGAAGATGGAAAGATCTCCCCTGGTCAGAAGCTGGCAGAATATGAATATAAGCATGCTACAGATTCAATGTAACCCCCATCAAAATTAATGATATTCGTCACAGAACCAAGAAAAACAATCCTAAAATTCCTATGGAAACATAAAAAGACCCAGAATATCCAAAGCAATCCTAAGAAAAAAGAGCTAGGTTAGCAGTATCAAAATACCCAATTTCAAATTATACTACAAAATCACAGTGACAAAAACAGCATAGTACTGGCACAAAAACGGGTATCTTATTTCTTATTCCAATGTACTAGAACACAGGACACACAAATGAACCCACACGGTTACAGCCATCTGATTCTTGACAAAGGAGTCAAAAACTTGAGCTGGAGAAAAGACAGTCTCTTTAACAAATGGTACTGAGAAAACTAAATACCCATAAGTAACAGATTGAAACCAGATCCCTATCTCTCATCCAGTAAAATATCAATTCAAAATGGAACAAAGACATAGGTATAAGACCTGCATCTTTGGAACTGCTAGGAAAAAAAAAATCACAGGGGAACACTTCAAGCCATAGTTTGACTTTCTGAATTATGACTCCACTAGCACAGGTAAGTAACACTAGGAATTGACAAATGCACTATATCAAATTAGAAAGTTTCTGCACAGTAAGAGTACTAATAGGTAAAGAGACAGCCTACAGAAAAGAAGAAAATCTTTCGTTGCTACTCTTCAACAATCTCAAAATCAAAAATATGAAGGGTTGGGGATGTAATTCAGTGAGAAGGCCCTAGGTTGAATCCCTAGTACCACAACAACAGTAACAACAACAGGATACCCTCCTCCCCAAAATGTAACTATCACATATTCATAAGTATAATGAAGATACTTCATGAGAAAGACTGGGCAACAGGTGGTTTAATGTCAGGGCCAAAATGAAGAGCAGTAGCTGTACCTTAATACTGTCAAACAAATGGTATTAACAAAAAAGAGACTTCGTGGTACTTTCAGAAACCAAAAATAAATAAAATCTTAATATAAAGACTAGTATGCTTTCAAAATATAATATTTAAAAATCACTCACAAGTTTTTCTCTCTCAAGTTTTTGCAGTAAATTCTCCATGTTACTTCCAATTCTTGTCTTTTCTACAACTTCATAAAGGCTGCAGTACATTCCATTCTTCAAAACTGACATAAGAAGAAAAATACACAATAAATTCCAAAACAAATTTGCTTCTCATATATTTTAATAAAATTATTTTCCTTTACCTTCATTTGGACCTAAGTATGTTTCTTTATAAAACAGTGCTGGAGGAATTTTCTGTTTCAGGTGATCAATACTCACAACTGTTTCAACATCTAACTTTTCAGGACTGAAAGAAAAAAAATCAAAAAAGCATGTTTTTCTTACCTATTATTTTTAACTCTAGTGATACTACCACCCATCATAAAATATGCTTGATGGGAAACAGAAGGGCATATTCATCAATATATCCCATTATTCTAAAGAGGATTTGGTAAGGTAAATGTTAATTAAGATAAACAGCCTGACAATATTAACAAACTTGTATCCGTAAGCTAGGAGCTAATCCTATTTGCTAATTTTAATAATGACAAAGGATTAAATATTGTCATTGTATTAAAGATAATTCAAGTACAAGTTGTTAATTTTTAAATTTTTACAAAGGCCCACAATATTTACTGTGCTCGCAGCGAAAGATCATTTTAGATCATTCTACTTCAACATAAATCACACAATACTGAAGGCAACTTGAGTATTTTAACTTTATTCACCATATCAAGGCCTTTACAAAGAACTGGAACCTTTAAGTCTATTATATTTAAACTGGCCAAGCAAAAATATAAGACTTTTAAGTATAAATTATATACCGGTATATCACAAATGTGTACAACCAGGCCATCCTCAAACCAAGACAGAGGAATAGAAGGCTTATCTAAAGTTTTAAAATCAACTGTCTTAAAATAAACATGCATATTTAAATTCTTTTGAACCAAAGTAAAATATAAATCTTTTTAAAAGAAAAAAATCTAACGAAATTAACAGAATAATCACAAGTTGGTATTTCCTCATAACATACTTACAGCTTGATAGGCAAAAAAGCACGAGTAGGTGACCTCAGAGAAATGTAACACAGAAGCTTTCCTTTATTTAAAAGCTGTCCTTTCCACAAGGTATAGTTAAATTTATCTAAATAAAAAGAATAACATTGCTTACTCTCCTGACAGCCCAGAGAAATAAATTCACAATACCAGAAATTAAGAGAAAAAATAATCTTGAAACAAGGTTTAAGTAGAAAACAAACATACATAAGTGACATTTCTATTTACAGAAAAGTTCAAATATTAGGATTTTAGTTTTGGGTACCTTTTCTCCAAAAAAAAAGAAATAAAGAAAGAAAAGGAAAGACAAAAAAAGGTAAAAAAATTATCTGTATAAATGTCCTTTCAGAAAGCTACAAAGACAATATGATCACTGCCTTCTCACTTCCCAGAGACTATGTTAAATCTAACTGTAAGACTGCCCACAATGTCTCCTATCTAATTATTTACTTTTCATTATGAAGAAATTTAAAGATATCAGTGTTGTTTTTTAATCTTTATCTCTTCTAAATACTAAACCTCTGATGAGTTTAATAACTTTCTAAAAGCTGAGTTGTAACACCTCTTTATCTGTTATATAGCAGCAGCTTCTTACAGAAACCTAATACTCAGATGAACAAGTGTTGACGTTCTATCATAACACAGCCTCAACTGTACTTTCATTATCTGCAGATTTTCATTCATTATGAAAATAAAGCAAAACACTTTTTAACTCATAAAATTAAAGAAATATAAAAAATCTTACCTATATTTCTATCTGCATTAAAGCTGTTAGATCTACAAATTTTTAAAAAAGAAAAGAAAGACATCATTCATTGGTAATAATATGAAGTTAACATTTAAGATCTTGCTATAAGCGTTTCCTGTCCCCCTTTTTTGGGCAGTGCTAGGGACTAAACCCATAGCCACACACATGCTAGGCAAGTGCTCTACCACTAAGTGTTATCTCTACCCCGTAAGTGGTATTTTTAATGGCACATCACCACAGGAATGAAATCTTCCCAAGTAGAATGAATACATTTCTACCGAAAAAGTATGGGTAGGAAGAATGGCAGAGCGGCTAAATTCATTCCCTAGCACAACAGAAAGCCAGGCGTGGTGGCTCATGCCTGTAATCCCAGCACTTGGTAGGGTGAGGCTGGAGAATTGCTGAGTCCAACGCTAGCTTGGGCCACATAGCGAATTCTGGACCAGCCTGGGCCACAGAGCAAAACCCTGCCTTAAAAAGAAAAAAAATAAATAAATAAAATAAAGAAAAAGTAGTATTTTGCTCATTTTATCATTATTTGCCCAAATTTAAGAAAGGTTTATCTTTCCCTAAGAAATATCCATGAACACAGAAAAAGCCACTAACATCTCTGTCACTTATTTTATCTTGGTGATCAGATGAGAAAGAAACAAGTTCAATAGTAAATATATTTAAATGTACTGGAATAATTTTGAATTTAATATTCAAAAATGTGTGCTAAGTTCCTATCATGTTCCTATTTACTAGCATGATTCTAAGTAACAGGACTACAGAGATAAGCAAAATAAAGTCCTTGCTGAATGTCAAAGATTTTACAATCTAGGAAGGAAGGTAGATGACAGAAAAGTAGAGTTTATGAGGTGATGATGGCTCTAAGTTCTACGAAAAAAAAAAAGACTTAGGGTGCAAGAATAAAAAAAAACCAAGGCCCCGAAAAAACAAAACAGGCCTTAATGAAAAGGTCACATTTGGGAGAGAACTAAAGGGAATGTGGAAAAGAAAAAAGAACTATGCAGTTAACTGAAAAAGCAGAACAGCAAATGCAGGGTCCCAAGGCAATAGTACTCATGAAATACTCAAGGTACAGGACAGACATTCTATCAATGCTTGTTTGAAATACAGAAGTCAACAGAATCAAAGAGGAAACATTGACAGCCATTATTCCTACAGGGAAGTTGGGGGGGCATCCTCATATTAAGTGCTAGATCTCTTTTAAAGACCACTTACAAAATATTCTATTATTAATGTACGTTTATGGAGATCATAAATATAAAGCAAGAAAAAAAGAAAAAACCCATCTGTATGATAAGGATGGCTTCCTTATTCACTGGCATGAAAAAAAAGTGATGTATCTTAAAAAACAAATGAAATGCCGATCTGATGTGGGGTACTGACAGTGAGGTTAATCTAAAAAAAATACGTATTTCATGACATGTGGCTTTTTTTAAGAGTAGTACTTCTGTTAAACAGTGTGGCATACATATAATTTGAGGATGAAGTAAGGAAGATCCCAAGTTTGAGGGCAGTCGGGCCTAAACACAGGGAGACTCTGTCTCAAGAATTTTTAAACATGCGTAAAAGAGGTAGGAATGTACTCATGTAATAAAGCACATGCCTAGCATGCACAAGTCCCTAGGTTTAATACCCTGTACATAAATTAGAAAAAATTTTCTAAATTAGTAAGTTTCACAAGTAATTTTAAATATATACTGTAACTCAAAGTGAAAATAAGTAGATATTTGACCACCTGACTTCTATGTAAATTCATTTATTCTACCTAGGCCCAGCGACACAGGCCTATGAATTCTAGTACTCTGGGGGCTGTGAGAGGAGAATCACAAATATGAGACCAACCTGGACAACTTAGCAAGACCTTGTCTCAAAATCAAAAATAAACAGACTGGGATGAAGGAGCTCAGTGTGAAGACCCTCGGTTTTATTCCTTCTGGCTGACACATTTTCTGGAATCACCACATTTAGAGAAAGGGGAGGATAACTATTTTGTATTTGGTCCCTTTAGCGTTTCTAAGAAATCATCAATGGGTTAAGGTACAGCTCAGCAGGTAAAGCACTTGTCTAGAAGCCTTGGGTTCAACTCCACATAAAAGTAGGTAAGGTGGTACATGTATATAATCTCAGCATTCAGGAGGCCAGGGCAGGAGGATTACCATGACTTCAAGGCCAGTATGGGCTATGACTTCCAATACCTAGGACTCCTATAAAGTACTGGATTCAGTTGGTTTGATATGGGGTCAAAGTACCATTTATAGAAGCATCCCATTTTTAGTAAGCTAATACACAGTTATTGATTCAATTACACAAATCTTCAATGCCAATAAAAGAGCTTAGCCAGATGAAGTCAACGTAAATTCTAGTTAAATGGTCTGTCTTTAATGCTGACCTTTTAAAAGTCATCATAAACATTCAATTAATTCCAAGATTTTAAAAAAAGATAGAGAGGGGACAAAGAAGTCTTTGTAACTCAGCAGCAAAGGCTCTGCAACATATTATTCTAAACAATGCCTAAAACTTTAATGTCTTACCTTGAAGGTACGAACTTTGGAGTTTGTACATCATCTCTGTAAGTGAAAGACACAACTGCATATGGACAAATGTGTCTTGGTCTTTGCCTTAGTTCATCAAAGCCGTACTCATAAAAATAATACTAAAAATAACAAAATGCAGAATTCTTTAAGTAAGCAAGGAGTACAGATGAAATTTTATGAGTCTCATTTTTAAACAATATATAATCATTTAGGCACCTCAGACAAAATTTAAGCTACAGCTTGTTGACTTAACTGAAAAAAATAGCTTATATGATTTTGTAGTATATATTAAATTCTACTACTATTTGTATCAGATCAGATCCAGGACCCAGGATATTAAGTATTTTAAAAGTGTGCTTCTCAATAGTTGACCATTGGAAACGTACAACTAATCTGCCAATATTATTACCAGTAGAGCTGAAGCTCCCGGGTAAGCCCAGAAATGCCTACTTAATGCAAAAAATAACAGGGATATAATCTCAATAAAAACTACCTACCGTTTTGCTCATTATTTCAGAAGAATATATTTGGACTCAACTGCTAAGAAAGAAACAGAGTCATGTAGAAAAGAGGCCCCAAGGTTCAGGGTTAGGTAGCTGATCCTCTTCCTATTACCTACTAACCTTTCCCCTTCATCTATTCACCAGTCTAAGGTTTTGCGTTGCAGACTAGTGACCTCCATGTTCAAAAAAATGTAAACAAAGCAGCACTGTTCAAGGTCCCCTCCTTGATAAAGTACTGACTTCAACAATGTTGCTGCTGGAAAAGAAAGCTTTACCAACCTTAACATAAAGCAAGTTACTAAGTCCTCCTAGAAAAATCAGTATTTTGTTGTAGACCTCATATCTGCCAATACTACTACTGTCCAGAAGGTAGTCAAACAAGTCAGCTCCAGATGCCTCCTAAAAACCCCAAGCCATACGTATTTGACACTGAGACTTTTCAAAAAGGAGCAAGAGGGGCTAGAGGAATGGCATAGCACTTGTCTTGCAAGCACAAGGCCCTGAGTTCAATTACCCAGCACCACATACAGCTGGGCATGGTTGTGCACACCTGTAATCCCAACACTCAGGAGTCTGAGGCAAGAGGACTGTCATGAGTTCAGGACCAGGCTATAGAGCAAGACCAGTCTCAAAAAAAAAAAAAAAAAAAAAAAAAAAAAAAAAAAAAAAAAAAAAAAAAAAAAAAAAAAAAAAAAAAAAAGAGGACTAAGTTTTGTTTAAGAACAGTAAAAATTGAAGAACATTTCCAGGGAGGTTAAACATCATGACTTTTCCCATTATATCCATTTGGACGGACACACACACACACACACACACTTATATATTTATATTTATATATATATATATATTTTAAACGAGTACTATTACTTTATAGTCAAATCTTATATAAAACACAGAACTAAATTCACATTAGACTTTTAAATATATGCAGCCTATTGATGAATACCATATACACACATACACACAAATATAATTCAGTATCAAAATAAAGAATTCTGCCATCTAAAGTAACACAGATGAAACTGGATGACATTTTGTTAGGTGAAATAAATCAAGCTCAGAAAAACTAAGGCTACAGGGTCTCATTTTTATGTGGAAGCTAAAATACTTATCTGGTAGACACAGACAGGAGTAGAGTGATTACAAGAGATTGGGGTAGGTGTGGAAGCAAAGTTGCAGAGAGGCAAGTTATCAGGCAGAAGGTGCAGCTGAATAGATGGAATACCTTAGCACACACTTCTCCAAGCTATAATCCATAACCAGAAAGAATAACTTACGTTCTACAGTAGGGTAATTATAATTGAAAACAATTCATTTTACAATTCAAACCAGCTAACAGAGAAGATGCTAAAATGGTATCAACGAGACGAATAAGGCAACTACTCTAACCTGACACAGTGTACATGTATTGAAGTCACCCCAAAAATGTACAACTATGTCCAGATTAAAGGTTAAAAAGTATTTAAATGGAGAAAAAATAAATGCGTAGGTTATACTGCGTATTAACTGTACCTCAACAGAGCATAAAAAATTAATGTTAAATTTGCATCTTAAAGATAATAAAAATGAAACAGCAAATCAAATCATAAGAAAATGTTGTGAGTTAAAAGATTTCAAAGGGCCTAAACTTTGTCTTGAAAAATGTGTAAAACTATGTCTTAAGGAACTATCTTCTTAGGCCCAAAAAAGAAAAGATTTCACAATCAAGTGAGTGTGTCATAGGCACTGACTGTACAAAAACTGGGCTGAGATCACAGTCTACTGCCTCAAAGAGCTATAGTTTGACTATTACTCTGTAGGCTTGAGGAGCCAGTATGTTCTTTTTTCCGTTTGTTTCTGAGATAGGGTCTTGCTCTATAGCCCAGGCTGTTCCTGAACTCATTATGAAGCCCAGACTTGCCTTGGACTCACAGCAATCTTTGCATCTCAGCCTCCCCAAGTGCTGGTGTTACAGGCATGCACCACCACACCCAGCTTATGTGATGCTGGGGAATTGAACTTGGGTAGTTAGCGTTTGACTTAGTGCTTGCATAGCAAGTGCTTTAAGCACTGAGCCATTCCTCCAGCCCCTAATGTGTGTTTTTGAGTCATCGTGGAAATACAGAACAAATCACACAGACAGTGGAGTCTAGCAGAGATATGTGGAAATCAGAGACTGGTGTGGCAGACAGGAAAGGAGAAACATTCTTAAAAATCTAATAACAGTTATGAGTTCATAACATACAAAATGGGTCCAGAAACATACCTGAGTAAGTTCATAGGCTCTGTAAGCCAAAAGTGATGTAATTCTACTTGCATTCTTTGACACGTGACATTCATGCTTTGGTGTGGGGTCCAAAGCGCTTTTATTTAACACAGATTCCAAGCTTTTCACACCCATAGGATCATATATACTCTTTATTTTCCCCTAAAAAGGAGAAAACTTTTAGGTATTTGCCTAAATGATTATTAACTATATGACAATAAAAAAGTAAATACAAATTCTATTTACAACTAAGATAGAAATCGTATTAACATGTTACTCTTTTCATTCTTTTCTTTGGAAGGGAAAACAAGCTATTAAGTACGGTCAGCTTGGATCAAAGATAGCAAACAAGCCACTGCTGTGTTTTGGATCTGGAGTGTCCCCCGCAAAGCCTCATGTATTTTTGGGTGTAGTAGGATAACTGTGGGACCCTGTGATATTGGGAGATAGAGCCTGGTTGAAAGGGACAAATGCCTAAGGTTTGACCTGGACAGACTGCATCAATTTGTTGAGATGAAAGGGGGGAACAGGACACACACTCAGGGCACAGCTTTCAGATGCCAGAAGTCAGGGGAGAGGCAGCCACCCTAAACACGCAGCTGAAAGGAGGGATTCTTCTGAAACACTGTTACTTCTTCTTCCCAGGGAAGCTCTAGCCTTGGCAGAGCCTCCAGAAAATGGCATGGTTCCTGTGTCACTTGGCTTTCCCACCACAATGGAGGGAACAGCTCTGTGGCCTCTGCCATGTGCTTCCACCATTGCTGGCTCTTGCCAGCTACCCATTAACAGACTATGTGAGATCTTCTGAAACTGTGAGTTAAATAAATCTTTGCTCCCTTAAACTGTGGATGTTCTGTCTGAGCAATGAGAAACTAACCAAGTCAAAGCACTCTCAAAAGTACTCTTATGTATTAGTTAGCAAAAACTTCAACAAGTGTGGATTTAAATCTAATCGAATTCCTACACTGAGGTGAACTCAAACTAAAATCTCAAACTCTAACTAAACTACCTTTCATATGTGAAATGTAAAAACTGAAATTACCTTCATTATTTTGAAAATAACAATATCGCCCACTGCCCCAGCTTCCAAAGGATTAGCTTGTAATAAGTCAGCATACCGAGAAAGATAGACACCTAATAAAGATAGAAAAATTAAAGAATTTGAATTTAAGTAAGCAGAAACTGAATACAAAAAACCCACAAATATTCAACCAATGAAAAAAAGAGACGAGGTATGTAAGGACAGTAAAGATAGGTAATGTTTCACCAAAGTAAAATGAGAAAAGGCATTAATTAAACTAAACACAATTTTTCAAAATCATTTTGACAATAAGATACTCTAAAAAGTAACCCTGGATCAATTAGAAGCATGCAAATTTATAAACAAAAGATAAAACTGATTTTACATTTCAGAATCTGAGGCTAGTCTGTTTCAAGAAAGCAAGTGTACAGGAACTTAGTAACAAAGACGGCAGCAAAATTACACAATGTTTTTTAAGAGTCAGCTTAATAGTGAGTAAATATAAGAGAAAAAGAAAAAAAATTACCCATTGAGGGACTGCCAAGAATCGTTATTTTGGACTGGCCCACTTGCAATCCTTTTTCACATATGTTCTGAACCTAAATAAATAAAACACTTCATCTTGCAATCATAAAATTAAAAACATGAAAATCTGTAAACTTATTTTAAATGAAATCTAAACTTCTAAACTATATACATTCTATATAACAGAAATTTCATACATATGTATCAGCTAAGGGCTAAATATCAAATGTGAAACTGAGATTTCTAAAGTAATCACATCAGGAATTTACTTTCTATCAGGGTCTCCACTCTGTAGTCCTGGCTGGCCTTGGACTCATGGCAATCCTCATGCCTCAGTCTTCTGAGTGGTAGGATTATAGGCATGCACCACCATGCCCAGTTTGTGTGGTGCTGGGGATTTAACTCAGGTACTTGGCACTTACTGGCAAGTGCTTTAACCACTGAGCTATCCCTCCAGACTCAGGGATCTATATTTATACTATGTGAAAAAAAATACCCTGAATTTGCACATCTCACAATTAATAACCATAACCATCCTTCTTAGAAGCATAAACTAGCAAAATATTTAAAGAGAAAGCAATTCCACCTAAATATCTCCAGTTAACAAGAAAAATGGCTCCAAGAACATAATCAACAATATAAGTGCTAATCTCTTAACAAAGAGAAATGTATTATTAAGCACATTCTAGAGAAATAAAACAGGACTAGTCAGAGAAAAAAACGAGTATATCTGAAAAACTAACTATAAAACAACTAAATACTTTCCCTTTTAAATCACTTCCTCTGCTTATATCAAGAAAAATGAGGTTGACATGGTGGCACACATTTGCAATTTTAGCTACTCAGAAGGCTGAGGTAGGACTTCAAATTTGAGGCAGCCAACGTAGGGGGCCCTGTCTCAAAATAAAGGGCAGAGGACGTGCTGGGGATGAAGAGTGGATCTAGCACTCTAAGAAGCAGAAGGATCACCAATCTGAGCCCTGCCAGGGCAGTTAGTGGGAATCCTGTCTCAAAGGGAAAAAAATGCTGGGACTTATAGGATGTGCTGGGAATGTAAAAGGAACCCCTCGTACTAAAAAAGAGTTATTGTTACTTATCAAACATACTGCTGGACAACTGTGAAATAACTTTTAATGAAAACACTCTCAAATTGTTGTTGAAAAAGGCTAACTCACCTGATAGCGATCAACCAGAAGAAATGCATAGGATTCTGAAAGTTCCTTATCTAAACGACCGTCAAACTTTAGTTCTCTTCGTTTTTCTGTAAACTAAATAAAAATGAAGCTATAACTCCTGAGCATATGACTATGTTTTGTTAAAATAAGAGTAAATCCTTAACCTACCAAAGTAGAAATGATCTTTTCTGTCACTGTACTTTGTTTTGTTTTGTTTTGTTTTTGAGACAAGGTTTTACTCTATAGTCCAGGCTGATTCTGAACTCCTATGTATCCCAAGCTGGATAGAACATGTAGCAATGAAACACAAGCCAATCCTCCTGCCTCAACCTTCCAACAGCAGGGATTAGAGGCATGCACCACCACTCCCAGCTTACGTGATGCTGGGAAATAGAAGTCGGGGTCTTGTGCTTCCTAGACAAGCACTCTGACTGCTATGCTACTTCTCCTGCACCCTTTCAGTCTTTTTCTACTTTAGCTGGTTCTTTAACCCACATAAAAGTCTAATTGCATCTAATAGTTATCAATTTTAATCAAATTTCTTAAGAGTTTTAAAATACCCAAATTCTGTAATTTAAATTCATGCTCCAGCTGTCTTTGTACCTTCCATTTCAACATGGTACCATGTATGCAGCAGGTGCTTTCATAAACCTGTTGAATGACCAACTACTTCTAGACTATAAACTTACTACAACAAGAAAAAACACTTCATTTCCTTATAGCTACTGTCAATGCCAGGTGCGTAAGATGTGGTGCAATGGTTTGGATCTTGAGTACCCCCAAAAGATTCATGTATTTGGAACACTGTGTTATTGTGAGGAAGGGGCAGATGCCTGGGGGTCTGACTTGGAGGGACTGTATTAACTTGTTGAGACTGGGGTTTGTACAGGGCAGAACTTGGTGAGAAAGGGGGGTTTCTTTTGAGCTAGAAAGTAAGGCAGGTGCACCACCCCCTGAAACTAGCAGCCTGAACTTATTAAAAATATAAAGAAATAACATGTTACAGCTTCTTCCTGGAAAGCCTCTGGCCTGCCTGAGCCTACTGACTTCACTTTGCTCCTTCCTCACTTGGCTTCTACCTGCAATGGGTTGGGCAGCTCTCCAGCCTCTGGCATGTGCCTTTACCTTTGCTGCTGCCCCACCAACCTTGTGAGACCTTCTGAAACTGTAAGCTAAAATAAATTTTTCCTCCCTTAAATTATGTATGCTAGGTATCTTGTCACAGCAAGGAATAAAGTAAAACACATGCTGCACACACATTCACAAGATTATGAGTGCTTAGTATGAACACTTCTCAGTCTTCCTAAAAGGATGACTTTCACTTTTATACATATATATTCAAGACATAGAGTATTTAACATTTTATATTAGTATTCAGGCCATAACTGCTATTACATCAGGCCATTACCATTATTCAAATATATAACTAGTCAGGCTGGAGGAATGGCTCAGCAGTTAAAGCAGCACTGAGTCAAGTGCTAAGTACCCGAGTTTAATTCCCCAGCACCACATACACCAGACATGGTGGTAAACACCTGTAATCTCAGCAACCAGGAGGCTGAGGCAGGAGGATTGCCCTGAGTTCAAGGCCAGCCTGGGCTCCACGGTGAGTTCAGTACCAGCCTCGGGTATAGAGTAAGACCCTGTTCCCCTCCCCCCGAAAAAAAAAACCAAGTATATATATCTTGCATACCTTTGAACTGTATTTTATTTGAAATAAATAATCCCAATTATACATACATGAAGTCACACCTAACTACCAAAGTTTTAGTTTTCTCTAGGAGCCAATAATATTTTTGGTCTTTAAGAATATTTTTCAAATTTTGACACTGACAAAACTTAACCAACTTGTATACATCCAAAATCAGCAGTACTTCACATTCACTAGAAAGTAACACATGTTAATGGTAGGGGTGGAAGGCATACTGCCTGTAACTGAAGAATTCTGGGAGGCTGAAGGAAGAAGGACCAAAATTTCTGGCCCAGGCTGAGCAACGGTGACTTGGTAAAATCTTGTCTCACAATAAAAAAATTTAAAAAGGGCTACAGATGTAGCTCAACACAAAAGCCTGGGTTCAATCCCCATAACTACAAGAAAAAAAATGAGAAAGTAATCCATAATATTTCTTAACTAGTAAGCTCAGGATCATTCTGAGCTACAGGGTGAGACCATGTCTCTTTAAAAAAAAAAAAGTTTCTAAAAGTCTTAATTACCTCAGAATCATACATGTTAGCTTTTCCAAATCAAAACTCAATACCCTATCTGAATATGAACCTTAAATTCACTAATATGCTCAACTGTTTCTCTTTATTCATATTTTCTAAGAATTTCAACTAACGATATCATAATTCAGCCACCAATCACTTACGGAAAAAAATGACATTAAAAAAAACCAAACCCCACACATTGGCTTTTCTTACCTCCCAATTTAAACATTAACATGTACTCAAAAGAAAGAATAAAAAGTCTTATTATAAATTTACAGTTAAACCACAACATTGTATAAGCTATTATTATGTCCAAGACTCAATTTCAGAAGGCTGTTTTACATAATCACATATTAATAAGAATGTAACATGGTGGATAAATATAGTGCTATAGCTACAATATTTAGGGAAAAATGAAAGTATCACTGAAAAAAATTTTAACTTTACATAATTTGGCTTTCCGAAAACCAGCATTTCTGGAGAAAAGGACTTTTTCGGGTTAATTGGTTTTAAAAAGAATTTTATAAAAAGTACAACTTAAACATACCTCCTTTTCCAAAAGCTCATTATGTATCAAGCAGGCACGTCTATAGTAAAAATTTGTTACTGAGGACGGCTCAAGGTAAGATGAATGGAGAATATTTAAAACATCTTCAAATTCTCGAGAGCCTGGAGTTAATGGTTGGAAAAGTGCTAAAATAAAAAAAAGAAATGATGTTAAAAGTATTCCATTTTAAATGTAGTTTCTATTTTTATTGGTTTAATGTTAAATGAGGTTTAAAGAAAAGGCATCAAGACTTCAAAGTGACATGCAAGAAATGCTAACTAGAGAAACATTAATACCAGTTGCCTAGAATGACCAGTTTTTGTTGCATGGTACTGGATACTCAGCCTAGGGTTTTCACACTGAGTTACATACCTAGTCTATTAATTTTTGATTTTAAGACCGGGTCTCACTAAGTTGCTAAGTTGCCCTGGAAAGGCTTAAAGTTGGAATCCTCCTGCCTCAGCCACCACCAGGTCCACTAGTCTGACCACTTCCTTTTGCAATGAGGTTCTAGCATTACATAGACAAGGAGGTTGCAACGCTGCAAGCTTTTGGAATGCTATCATCTAAATTGCTTAGACTGCAAGAACCTAAACCTGTACCCAACTTGTTTTAATTCCTATTTGATATTACACTGAAGTTACGAACCTATACAATGGTTGTTCCTTTCAGTACTCAAGTTGGAAGTAATATATATTGCATGTTGTACCCAATTTTATTATCAGTACAAATATTAAGACATTCAGACAACTCAGCCAAATTTTCATTTGAGGTTTTGCAGACAAACCTGAACACAAATACCATTACTGGCATTTTGGAAGATGCTAAATAAACACTAAACAATAGCCCAATTCTCTTTGTAAAATGGAGAACTCCTGCTATCCTAATAAACAATATATGCCACATGCCATAACTGAAACAACGCATGAAAAAAGCCCTAGAAGTGTTAAAATAATAATAGTGTTAACCAGGGAGTATTAAAGAAAGTTTTTATTCTCCATATCCTCAAACACTTCACATTACATTTAATTTTTAAAACACTCAACTCAAATATCCAGCATGTTCTTTGGAATTACTAGCATAATGAGCTGAAATTTTCAATTTTCCCACGAAGTATTTAATTTACTAGTAATTTTAAGTACCAAATCTACACGTACAGATTTTTCCCAAATTAGAAACAAACCACTTATTTCTCTTTGTCAATCAAATTATTTATAGTAACTACAGTACAATAATTACATTTTTTAAAACACTATTAAGGGCCAACAAATGTCATTCAAAATACTCTCCAGTCACTACTGAAAACTACAGACTTTTTTTTTTTTTTTGAAACAGGGTCTTACTCTGTAGGTCTGGGTGGTCCTGAACTCACTATGTAGTCCGGGCTGGCCTGGAACTCACGCAATCCTCCTGCCTCAGCCTACTGAGCGTTAAGACCACAGGTGTGCGCAACCATACTGAGCTTTCTACATACTTTTAAAGTAAAGCCATCAGGAAGCCAAATTGTAAATAAGCTGTTTTCACTGTATGTTCTACATATGACTACTAGGCTTAAAAGATGTCAAAGGAGGGGCTAGAAGAATGGCTTGCAAGTGCTACATTAAGTACTTCTAAGTACCTGAATTTAACTCCCCAGCACCACATAAGCTGGGCGTGGTGGCACATGCCTATAATCCCAGAACTTGGGAGGCTGAAGCAGGAGGACTGCCATTAAATTCAAGGCCAGCCTGGGCTCCAGAGTTCATGACTAGCTTGGGCTACAGAGCAAGACCCTGCTTCCAAATAAATAAATAAAAGATGCCAAATGATACAATCACTAATTAACACATCATGTATCACCAAATAATCTGGTTTTCAAAGGCAGATGACGTATAAACCAAAGGTTACCTACTAGGGAATTACAGGCACAGAAAGGGTTGTCAACTGTTAGTCATGCAAAAAAAAGTCAACAGAGAAGTGCAACAATGAGAGAGAGAATATACACTTTAAAAAAACAGAAAAATAAAGCACTCAAGTAGAATATGACTACTAAGCCCTGCGGATATATTCAATCACACAACTGATTTTAAGCTCCACGACAGCAGGAACTCTTATCTACCTTGTTCATTACTCATCTTCCTATACCCCACGAGGCAGAAATTTGAGTTCTAGCTTCAAATAGATTGATTCACTCAAATGAATAAAGAAGTAAGAATAAACCCTGCCAGGGCATTTTTATACTAAATGCAAATATAATCTACAGCCCAAAATTAGCATTTTGTTAAAATTTATTCACTAATTTAGTAATTCAATAATATACAAAACAAAATGAAAAGTGCAAGAAAGAGAATTATCTCAATCCTTTATGGAATATAACAGGATAAAATGTTTTATGGCAAAAAATATGGTGATGTAGTACTTTATAATACAGAGTATGATATGATAAACCAATATTTATTTTAATAACAACTGCCTACTACTAAATTATGAACATTTGCTAAGAAAAACAGCATGTGGAAGTCTTCATAGGTTTTCATATCCAAAATGGGCCTCGTTTATTTCGAAAGCTCAGTTTTATAGATTTTTGCTTCTTTACTCATAAAGTGATTTCACGTATCTGAAATGTAACCAAGAAGTATCACTTCAAATTGCTATGAAAGCTGTTTACTGGTTCAAAGTTGAAAGTTTACAAGTCTACATAAAATAGTTTTCCTTAGTTATGTTGCCCTAACACAACTTCCACCACTCTCTAATCAAAAGTAAAAAACAAATTTATATAAAAGTTAAACTTTCTTCAAAAGTACCTCACCATTTCCAACTCATAACAAAACAATCAACTATACAGTCATGCCAAATCAGACTGAGAAAATCCCTGTGAATAAAAATACAGAAATAGCCATGACTGTAGGTTTAACAATGGGTACCTGTGTCTCAGGTTATTTATTTCAAATGTCTCAACTAGTTAATCCAGAATTAGCATTTCTCTTATTTCTTCCAATGATTTCTATAATAATAATAATTATGCTTTGCCTATTTTTAAAGATTTAAAGTGAACATTATAGTAATTTCAATTCAGAAATTTACAACATTCATCTTCTGCATGTACATTTCATTTCCTGATAGTCTTTGTCCTTAAGAGGCCTCTTAAAACTAGATCATATGAAACATGCACTTCACTTAGCTTAGTAAATATCTATTTTTCTCTAGATTCCTAGAGTTACTAAGTCAAAATTAGTAGTTCACTACCACTTTTCAGTTAGTAACAATTACATATGCACTTTCATTTAATCATTAAAAAAACCTACTTCAATATGCCCCTTTCTCAAATAAAACTGAGACAATAGCTGATTTGGCCCAAGAACATACATTAATGAACAGAAGCTGGGATTTAAAGTCAAATTGTCTGGTTCCACAGCTAATTAAAAACAAAAAAAAAATATGTGTATTAGAGCTAGAATTCCCCAATCAGTTCAAGAACTAGAAAGTGTTTCCTTCTTTTAGAGACCAGGAAATCATACAAGACATTTAAGTATAGAATATTAATAATAATCTACTAAAATCATGCTCTTTTTAAACTTCATACGTACTCAATCTCTTCAGCTTGTAATTTTGAATTTCCAAGTCAAAAGTTAACAGCAACAGCAATAGAAGTTCTTTTCCATTAACATAACTTTGCTTAATTTTCCATTAAAAGCGTATCAGAAAGACGGCTTTACTTCCTAATTATACAAGATTTCCTGACAAAATGATTATAGATGTATAACTTCAAAAACAGACTTAAGAGCACTTAGAAGTCAGGTGTGGCAGCAAACACCTACAATCCTATGCACTCTAGGGGGCCATTCTAAAAGGATCCTAAATTTGAGCCTATCACGGGCAAAATGGCAAGATTCTGTCTCAGAACTGAAAAAAAAAAAACCTAGAGATATAGAAATATATCGCTTGGTGCTAAGGATCTGGAATCAGTACCACCTCACCTTCTAAACAGGCATTTGGAGATTGTTAAATCATTTGAAATTTCTAAGAATCAGAACTGGAGGTAAATATGGTGAGACAGGCCTACAATCCCAGCATTATGGGAAGCTGAGGCAGAAAGATTGCAAACTACAGCAAAGCCTGATTAGAGATTTAAGAGAGCCTCTCTTGGGGGGAAAAAACCCTAGGGATATATAACTCACTGTGATAGCCTGGGGTACAACACCCAGTACCACAAAATAAAAACAAAACAAAAAAATCTGAACTGCAATTCAAGTATGGCTCCCAGCAGGCTGTCATCAAAAGATTATTTTAATTATTGGTAACATTCATGAATAGAAAGTTATTATTTAAGCACTTGACATAGATTAAAAAAACTCAGGTCATCAAGTAGTACCTTTGTTCCATAATCAAAGGAACATTTTCTTCAAAGTTTTACCAGTTTATTCAGGCTACTACAGATATTTTTATTATGCATATAAGCATAAGTAAAAATTATCATGTATACATATAAAAACGTGCTAAACTTTTAAAAGATGGGCTACTGCTATCAAACATGCAAACAGTATGAACAGTTTTCTGATTTAAAGCAGTTCATAGAAGAGGAAATAATTTGCAAGGACAGGGTAGTAATTAATCAAGAATGGTGTGTAATTCTGAGTCCATAGGTCCTTATCTACTGGTATTAAGGATTATAATCACAAACCATACATTCTTCACAATAATTATAATACTCAAATCACACTGCTTTACTATAAAACACTACAACAAAGTGAGGCATTAATGGTGTGCGCCTTTAATTACAGCACTCAGTAGACTGGGCCAGGAAGGTCTCCGGATTGAGGAAGCTGAGGATATGTAAAAATATGTCTCATAAAAAAGATAAACTACTACAGCCATAACCCTTCAGAAATGAGTGTTTCTTCTCTAAATTAACAAGGCTGAACTTATTCCAGAATTGACTATACTGGCAGAGATCAAGAGAAACCATTATAAATACAAAATCTGGATTTAACTGAGGTTAAGGACAGGCCCAAGAAAGCTCAAATTACTTACATTTTATGTAGACCTATCAAGTATTTTATGTGAATGACTAGGTCCCGTCAGAACTTTCCTATAGGAGATCTATGCTTCTCAGAATCTAGATATACATAGCCAACTACTGAAACACAATGAAAATTTCCTTAAGAATGAGAAATGGCCCCAGTAGCTTCAAAAAGACAACTGCAGATCTGGAAGGTAAGATGGGGGGCACAAAGCAGAATTAGTCATCGACTATCTCAGAGTAAACCTTTATGAAAAAAAAAAGTCAGTTTTTTGAGATCTCTCATGACTCTATGAAATATTCCTTGAGACTCCTTTTCTCTACAGAAAAAATTAACAAATATTTTCCAAAAAGTCCATCACTACTATTACATTTTCCAAGAACTTTGGAGGAAAAACTGCACCAAATTCAAAACCAACTTTAATTAATTTACTTACTTTAGAATAGTACAGTGATCTGACTTGTTAAATTTAGAAAAGATGGAAGACGAGAACAAACTGACAAAATACAATTCTACAGTGTAAATTTCAGGTCAGAGCCACATGTGGTAGCCCATTCTTGTAAACACAGTACTCTGGGAGGCTGAGGCAGGAGGATCTCAAAGTCAAGCCCAGCCTGACTAGCTTAGCAAGATAGTCATGGGAAATGAATACATAAATAAAGGGCTGGGAATATACGTCAGTATGAAGTCTCTGACTTCAACCTCCAGTACAAGAGGGGGCTGGGGGTGTAAAAATACTATCTTTACATTATAGAAAAACGCCCAACCAAGAAGTACATAATACATCATAAAGAGTAAAATATTATGTTCTTCCACTAAACAGTTCATTTAATAAGTATGGATCAAATGTGTTCATGGTAAACATAATTCCCCTATTTCATAATTATGTAAGAACAGATATTAATATATCTTAAATATTTCTAAATAAGGGAAAAAACCCTTTATCTGTACAAAGAGGTCAGACCAAAAAGTCAAAGATATTTAACTATAAAAATCTTCCCACCCAGTTCAGTAGTGAAAAGTACTGTTATACAGTTAGGTTCAAATTTTCCTTGCTGCCCATGTGACTACAAGTCACCAAGTCTTAGTATTTCAGTTTCTGGAATAGTATTAACCACGCAGAATGACTGTGATTTAGGTATATTAAACATGTCTAGAACAACAGTTTCCAACATTTAATATGCATTATATGTGTTAGCCAATACTATTCAACTACAATGTAGATATGATGCTACTGTCAAGACGAAAGGTACTTTCAAAGTCGACAAATTAGAGTAGCACAGTATTTATCTTTAAAGTATAAAGAATTAGGGCTGGAGGAACGGCTCAGTGGTTAAAGCATGCTAAGTACACGAGTTCAATTCCCCAGCACCACATAAGCTAGACATGGTGGCTCAAGTCTGTAATCCTAGCACTCAGGAGGCTGAGACAGAAGGATTACCTTGAGTCCAAGACCAGCCTGGGCTCCATGGTAAGTTCAGAATCAGCCTGGGCTACAAAACAAGACCCTGTCTCCAAAAAAAGTCTAAAGAATTAAAGTCTTAATCTTAAATTTAACTGGAAAAAGTGTCACAGAGACCTGTAACTTAAACGCAAAAAAAATGTTGATACTGAAAACCTCAAGCATACATATCTACTAAAGATAATCTAATATTCATAGTAAGAGGCTCAGATGACCCTAATAATACTTACACAAATCCTATACCTAAAGTCCTAGGTTACTCTTCCAAGATTTCTAGGAAATGATGAACTGGGACCTGCACTATTTCTGAAGCTTTTTAATTTAAAAAAGGTAAAATTAGAGCACTAACTTCTCTCAGCTTAGGACAAAATCCATAGTAAAATAGCTGATTAATTTTTAAAAGTTCTATTTAAATCGCTGTTGCACTAGTTGAATGACTTGCTCAGTATTTAGTCAAAATTTTCTCAGTTTTAATTACACATTTAAAAAAAGCATTAATATATTTTCCTTCCCCACAACCATGCAAAAAGTAACGTTTTTTTTTTATCACAAGGGAAAATGGAAAATATAAACTTTCCCTAAGGAGTAATGGTGTCCAGGGAGAAAACAGGTAGGGTCTGAATTTCCTTCCTAAGTCCACTTTTAGTGTATTGAGGCAAATTCTTTAAAACCATCTCTGGATTTGGTTCATCTAATTTTAAAAACTACTAATCACTGTGTCTCCCCAAAATGCAAACCGAATTTCAAGAGTTTCTAGCGTAGTTTTGAGTTCCTAGCCCAACCTTCTGGTTCTATCAAAACCTAACGGTTTACTGTGACTTAACATTTGTAGGCTCTAAAACCTAAAAGAAAACTGATTTCAAGAGGCTTAAAACAAAAATGGTGGCAAAGTGCTAAATCTATTAACCTCATAATCAGAGCCCACCTGTAAGTACTTCTAACCTATTTAACATCTACCAATTAATAATTTCATATAACCGTACAGCATCTCTCATTTTTACTACGTATCATTTAAGTACACCATAAGAACTGACCATCTTGGCCTTCCTAAAATATTATAGAAACTCATTTAAAAATTATTTCTGGAAAATTCTTCATGTTAGTGGACAAAGGTTAACTTTTTTTGTCAACATGCTTTCACATCAGGTGTTTTTGATTCTGCTACCCAAACAGAGATGAACTTCATTTATACCTGACAAATGCTCTTAACAGCTGGTTATGAACACAAACAATGCTTTAGTGAAGATTTTAGATCTTCACTAAGATTCAAATGACAAAAAGAAATGCCTTTTACCATAAAAAAATTAAAACATGGTAGGGCAAAAGTAAAGAATTTTAAACCAAATATAGAATATCCAAAATTACTGTATGGACAAAAAAATCCTAATAGAAAATGGTAGTAGTTTTACAACATAGCATTACAACAAAAAAGGGTAAACATAATTAGCGCAACTGTTCCAATACTGGTTTCAAAAATTAGACTTAAGAAATATCTGAGGTTCAAGACCAAGTCGGAGATTCTGGGGCAAAAGAATGTCATTTTTTTCCGATGGGAAATTACTGCACCAAGAACCTACCTTCCCTTTTTTTTCTTTAACACACACGCGCACACACAAAGCTATACTATGCTTGAATTTTTTTTAAAAAAAAGACCTATTCGATGCTTCATAAACAAGAAAAACATCTGTATGAAAATGAAGTGTGATGGAACACAGCAGTGTGCATGGATCACATCTATCAATGGAGATTCCGAAATAGGGGAAGACGCTGACATCAGGCAAATTTCAAGGAGACACAACGTAGATGAACAATCTCCACAGGGAGAGAAGCACTTGGGGTCCTCGGAAGGCAACTGCCTCGGACAAAGCCCCAGAATACACGGATATCTCCACAGTGAGACTTCTCGGAAGCATCCTTAGGACACAGCGGCTTCTCGGCCTTCAGGGCCTGAGGAGGCGGCGCGCCGAGCACCACGTTTCCTCTCAGGAGGCTGCACCCCTACGGACAAGCTTCCAGCCTGAGCTGCTTCCAGCTTGCAGGGGCGGCAGGGCGCAGCGCAGCGGGGCACGCTGCGCCCGCTTTCCTCGCGCACCGAGGGCGGCAGCCGGGCGGCCGTGACCGAGCGGGGAGAGGCGGCGGGCGCTGCGTGCGTGTTACGTGTCTCGGACGGGTGTGGAGAGAGATTCTAATGGAAAGATGGAGGGGAGAGAGAAAGAGGGGTTGGGGAGAGAAGGCACCACCTTTCTTTTCTCTGCTCTTCCTGGGGATCTGAAAATTCATCCTAACGGGCCTTTCGGGCTCTTCCGGGCCTTTGGGCAGGGCGGCCGCGCCCGCCTTCAGTAAGTCCCGAAGTTGCTCGTGGCAGGTATTCCGGGCGGCCGGGGCCGCCGCGCTCTCCGGCCCCGCGCCGTAGCTGGGCTCCGCGATGGTGAGGCGGCCGCTGCCGCCGCCGCCGCCATTTTGAGGGGAAAACTCAAGCTCCGGAAGCGTCGGCTTCATCTCTTCGTCTCCGCCGCCGCTGCCTTCCCAGCTCTCGTCCGTCGGCGGGGAGGCCTCCGTCTCCGCAGCAGTCGCCATCGCGCCGGCGTGAGGAACCCCGGGAAGCTTCTGCCGACGGTGTCGACGGGCGCGGGGGGAAGGGCGGCAGGCCGGCCCGCCGCCGAGGTGCTCTCAGCCCGCCCACCCCCTTCCCCCCGAGGCCGCCGGCAGCGCCGCCGCGCCGGCCGCTTCTCCAGAGCCTCAAAGCCGGCGCCTGCACTCCCCGCCAGGCCCCACAACCGCTCCTCGATCGAGCAGTTCCTAAGCCAGCCCCCGCTTACTAAACGTGCTCGCGTCGGGGCCGCGAGGGGGCGGGGACGCCGCGGGCCGTTCCGCCAATGGGAGCGCGGTGCCCGCCTCTGCGGGTGCAGATCCACCGCGCCGGGGGCGGGGCCTCGCCGTGCCCGAGCCCGCCAAAAGGGGCGACCGTAACGCCTGCCGAGAAGTTTCGACGCCATTGCCGCCTGGGGCGTGCCGAGACGCGGCGCCTCCCCACCAACCCCGGACCACGCCTCGCAGGGGCTTGCGGACTGGAAGGCGAGCTGGGCCTCGCCCCCGGGGAGCCCGGCGTCGCCTATTATGGGGTGAAACCACCGCCTCAGCCAAAAATCAACGCCAGACCAGTGAAGACCTGTTTACCGCGGTTTTGTGAAAAAGTGCTGTGCAAGAAAAAGGCCTAGAGATGAGAGAATGGGCTTTGTTTGTCAAGGGATAAAGCTGGCGGACTTCTGCAACCCGCCATTGCCACCACATCCCGCAGCGGTTTGATGTCTTTAGTCCTTACGTGTTTAACCCGATGGCGCTACAAGCAAACACTGAACACCTGGGATTCTTTGGTGTGATTTGCAACCCGTTGTTGACAAGGGGGAGAATGCTGGCTTTTAGGCACTTTTTTCTTTGGCTTTTTGTTGTTCAGTTTCCCTGCGTTAAATTTAAACTTTTTCAGACACACTAAAATACATATATAGCAAGTTGTGGCTATGCCTTAAGAGAAAACAATTTGATGGTTAAACAGAGGGGCTTTTAAATAGTTTCAACATCGCATAAACTGTTGGGTACTACAAATACAGACAATATTGAGTGCTTTCTATATGCTAAGCCTTAACTAGACAAACGATTTGCCTACATTAGCTCTATTTAATCCTCCAAACAACAGATGTCAAGGGAGTACAATTTTTCATAATTTGCAGCTGAGTCTAGAGTATATAGTGAGCGTGGTGCAGGCCACTAATCTCAGCACTCTGGGAAGGTTGGGCAGGAAGATTGCAAATTAAAGCCTCAGGGACTTAGCAACCTTGTTTCAAAATCAAAGCTAAAACATGAGCTGGGGGTGCGAAGGCCATGGAGTAGATCTGCAGTACCTAAAAAATGAGTGTGTTGCAGGCCAGTGGACAAGTTAAGTTGACAAAAACAAAATGTCAATGCAGGTCTGTTTACCTTTGGCAGAAATACTGCCCCGACTGCCTTTAAGATCTCATCTCTAGGCCTCTAGGCATGGCGGCACATGCCTGTAATCCCAGCACTTGGGAGGCTGAGGCAGAAGGATTGCTGTGAGATCAGGGCCAGCCTGGGCTCCATAGTGAGTTCAGGACCAGTATGCACTACAGAGTAAGACCCTGTCTCAAAAAATAAGGTCTAATCTTCATGGAAGCCCTGCACTTTTTATCTGCTCCCCTCCCTCCTCCCTTTGGTACTAGGAACCACACTGAATTATACTCCTCACCCCATACACACACACTTTACTTTGAGAGATGCTAAATTACCCATGCTAGGCTGGAATTTGTGATCCTCCTGCTTAGACTGCCAGGATAACAGGTGTGCTCTGGCCACGTTGTT
>PVKB01000670.1:368442-630556 GCA_004027205.1 Ctenodactylus gundi
GGGGGGGGGGGGGGGGAGGAGAAGGAAGAAGAAAAGAAAAACAGAAGGGCAGACATTTTGCTCAGGCTTGCCAAGCAGCCAGATCAAGATTGGAATCTAGATCTTTGTTCCTAAACTCTAGTTAAATCCCAAAGAGTTGATATAGCAAACAATAATAACAATAGCACCCCAGTTCTTGTCAGGTAGCTGCTACTTAAAAAGCATTCCCAAGGGCAACAAGAGAGCTGGGTCACCATGTTCTGGGATAAACATTCATATTCAACAACTTATACAAAAAAATCTTACCATGGATTACAATCAGCTCAATAAATTAAGGGAAAGTTAACATAAGCCAATTAAGGATAAAAACACATTTCTAAATACTATTTAAATGATGGAAAAATTAGGGCTGATGTGAGTGAAAATGAGACATTTTCAATTAAAAGGTAACCTTTTTAAATTGAGGGCTGAGGATGTGCCTTTGTGGTAGAATGCTTGCCTAGCAAGCCAGAGGCCATGGGTTACATCCCTGGCATGGCAAAATAATAATAATAATTAATTAATTAATTAATTTTAAAAAGTAAACTGGAGGAGCTTTACTTGATCCAAAAGGAGCTGCAGAACAGAAACTCAGATGTTGTGGTCCTCATCTGGTAACTTTCTTTTTGCTGGTTCATTAAAAATGTCTCTAAATGCTCGTTTTTTAAGGAACTAAATACCTACTGGTGCCACCATTTAACATAAGCTTCCTTACCTACACAGCAGAAGCCACTGTACATGGAACATCCTAGACTTTAGCTATGGATAAAGTAATTACTGGGTGATGTAAAGATTACCCAGATCTAAGACTCAAGAGCATCATCAGTCTCCAGAGAGATTCAACTTTAAATTTTGTGAGAAAAAAATGGTATTCTCTTACATTTACCACAAAAGTGGATCCAGTATTATACCTTATCATATATAAAAACTGTGATGCTCTAAATACATATTCACTTATAATAGCAAAAAATAAATTCATTTGGCTCTGAGTTTGCTTATGTAGGTAGCCCCAACTTCACCTGTAACACAAGTGTTTGCTAGATATGTTTTGTTTTTGAATTTTGGGGGCTGATGAGCCTTCACCCCTACTAAATAGATTTTGACTCCTGAGGACAAACAAAAGCTATCTGGTATTGTTTGGTGGAGAATTCCTGACATCTTACATAACGTGATTTGAGTTTATCCCTATTAAGTGTTTGCTATGGTATAACTTACTTTAAGCATACTGGATGCGTTCATATGAGAATCTGGATTTGTCTTAAATATAAATTATATCTATTCAGATACCTTCCATATGAATCGCACAAATTCAAAATGCCCTTTAAAACATTTGGGCAAATGTCTTTCCCAAATCCAAGGCCTACTGAAATTCAAAGAATTTAACAATTAGACCTGCTGGAATCCAGAGGATTTAACAATTGGGAGTGATTGTGTTGTATTAGCTCACTAACTGGGACAGACTAGTTATAAGGCTGTTCAAGCACTGCCATTTCCACCTGAAGAGTTCTCTAAATAAGGAGGCCACTGCCAAGGGTGAACGTAATTAAAAAACAAAATGCTCAAGAGGAAATGGTACACTACAAAAGTGCAAAAACTGGGGAAATGTGTGGGGGAAACATCCTTCAAATTAAAAGCCTTTGGTGTTTATGTGTTTATAATAAAGGCAAAAAGAAAAGTTGTCTGGGACTATTTTCAGGAGGATAACCTACCTCTCCACTCAATTTGGAAGTTGAATGAGAAGAAATACAGGAAGAATATTTAAACAATGCATTACAATTCAGGAAATGTTTCACTTATTCTGTAAACAAATAGTTTTGCGAACCTACCTGCTATTGGGTTCCAAGGGAGTTTTCTGAGGATGTAGTTGTAAATACGGCAGATGCACCTGCACCTGGGTTGACTGTCTGGTGCTTCCATCCTCATTCCTTCATGGCAGTTGCCAGAGAAACATTGTCACTTTCAGCAGAGGTCGAAATGGTGATTTAACTGCCAATCGCAAGGAAATACCATTAATAAGTGATGGAAGAGGACTCTAGTTTTGTGTCTACTAACTCCAGTCTTAGGCTTTTGAAACTACACCACATGTTACTTCTTTTAGACTTCTGTTATACTTAGATGTTGAAGCTGACAATTTAACCTAGAGTCTCAAATGCGCTAGGTACTCTATATTACTAGTCTATACCCCTCCCCCCCAGGATGCTCATGGTTTGGATTTAGACTGTCCATCAAAAGACTCATGTGTTTGAATGCTGTGGAATTCCTATGGACTCATGTGCTATTAAGAGGTGGGGCCTAGTCAGAAGGGGTGAATCACTGGGGCTTGACCAGGAAGGGGCAGAACAATTGCAGAGTACCTTGAAGGGTATTAGAATGCTATCAGATGATCTTGATGGGAGATTCTGGTCAGAGTTTAGATGACCAGAACACTGATAGAAGTGTGGCTTGTAAAGGCCAGGCTCAAGATGTTTTAGAAGGGAAGGAAAACTTTATTAATAATTGGTCTAAAAACTATGCATGCTATGCTCTGGCAGAAATATGTCAGCCTTTTTGCCTTGTCCTGAAGATTCACCCAAGAGAGATTAAGGGTAATGGACTCCTTAATCTGGTGGAGGAAATATCAAGGCAGCTCAGTGTTCAGGCTGTCACATGGGTACTGTTTGCACCTTTTAGCCAGCTCTACAGTGGAAAGAAGGGGGGGAAAAAGCCAGAGGGGGAAAAAAGATATAAAAAGTTTGCAGTTTCACCAGAAACAACGTGACTCCAAAGTAGGAGCAGAAGAGTACATTGTTGTTAATAAGATTAGCATTAAAAAGAAGCTAAGTGCTTGGAATCAGGACTATTTTAAAAAAGGGCCTTGAGAGTGTCTCAGGAATCATCAAGATCCTACTGCTTACCAATTAAATGGTGGAAAGGCAACAGGCTTTGAAAATAGATTGTCCCCACAACCTCCTTCAGGGCAACTTAGGAATGTGAATCCCCAAGGAGTTCGACTACCTAAGATCCCAAAGGCCTTGAAAGCCTAGCTTCAGGAGAGTCAGACTATTTCTCAAGCCAGTGGCAGATCTTGGTGTCATCCACATGGCACTGATTTCACAGGCATGCAGAATACAAGAGTTGTTGGGTCAAGGAGGCTTCCACCCAAATTCCGAAGGCCTTAAAGGCCAGGCAATGTGCCCATGAGGCAGTGCGTAAGGTCAGAAAGGTGAAGCCAAAAGTTCAGTGGAGACCTAGAAATTTTGGAAATGCCAGGAATATGAATCATCCACTGAAAAAGGCCATAGAGAAGCCATGAATGTTGCAGACAGAGGCAATGTTGTAGGGGTGGAGCCACCCAAGCCTTTTGGAGCTCACATCTCACCACAGTTTTCTCCAAGTGCAGGACACAAAACTACCATGTTTAACAGAGCTGTAGGATTTAACCCCTGTCTTACTTAGCTTAGAACTTGTTTTGGTCCATTCTATTCTTCTATGCCTCCCTTTTAGAATGGGGAGGTTTACCTTGTGCCACTGTGTGTTGAAAGTGTTTAACATTCTTTTGATTTTCACAGAAGCTTACAGCTAAGAGTTTGCCTTGAGCCTCCCAGGAGACTTTGGACTTGGACTTTTTAGCAGTGCTAAAACTGTTAAGACTGGAAGTTCCTCCTGAAGGACTAAATTTATTTTGCATAAGGAGATGGACATGAGTCTTTTGGTGACCAGGGGTGTTATGGTTTTGATATAGACTGTCCCCCAAATGCCTCGTGTATTTGAATATTGTGGAACCCCTATGGAACTGCAAAATAAATTCTACAAATACTGATTTTAAAACACGATGGCAAGTGTACATCTACTTGAATGATGAAAATGTGGTATGTCCATACAATGAAATATTATTTGACCCTAAAAAGGAATGAAGTGCTGATACTTGCTGCAACATGAACACACCTTGAAGACAGAATCCTAAGTGAAAGAAGCCAGTAACAAAAACAACATGATTTCATTATATGAAATGTCCAAAGGTCTAGAAACAGAAATTGGATTAGTGATTGCCTGGAGATGAAGTAATGGCTGGATTAAGTAGTAGCTAAAGGGTATAGGTTCTTTATAGGGTAATGAAAATGAATGTTCTACAGTTAATTGTGATAGTTCTGCAACTCTGATAATACTAAATGCCACTGAATTGTATGTCATGAATCATTGAATCGTGTGACATATGAATTACGGTAATAAAACCACTTTTTAAAAAGCTAAGAGTGTTCCACTGAAACTTGAAGAAAATACTTTTTCAAGTAAATGATGCAGGATGTTACCTGACTGACAACCAGTGCTTAAATTTATGTTCACTGTGTAGCAATAACTGTATAATTTTCTGTGTCCCTTCCTCTTCCCCAAAAAGAAAAGAAAAAAAACTCTGGATGTTACCAACATAGCAGGAGAATAAACACAAATATTCTACTATAGTTAGGTCACTTAAAGTAGCCGTTGTTAATACCTATACCCTATATATACTTGTATTGGGCCACCATAGTATGGGAATATGTGAATAGCCAAAGTATAAGCCGTATCTTTTCTTGATTTTTAGATTATATTTATTTCTTTAAAAGTAATATTTAACTTCTATTAAAAAGGCCATGAAATATAGAGTCCAGGCCTGGAGGAATAGCACAGCAGTTAGAATGCTTGTCTAGCAAACAGAAGGCCTTGAATTTGATTCCCCAGCATCACATAAACTGGGCATGGTGACTCATGCCTGTAATCCCAGCACTTGGGGAGGCTAAGGCAGGGGGACTGCATGATTTCAAAGCTAGCCTGGGCTACATTGTGAGTTCAGGACCATCCTGGGCTACAGAGTGAGATCCTGAGAAAGGAAGGAAGGAAGGAAGGAAGGAAGGAAGGAAGGAAGAAAGGAAGAAAGGAAGGAAGGAAAAGAAAGAAGGGAGGGAAGAAGGGAGGGAGGGAAGGAGGGAGGTATAGGGCCCATCAGCTAAATAATATAAAATATTCTATACTTTTCAAAAATTAAATTTCAACTAGTTAAAACAAAATTTAAACTATTGATTGACTTTATTTAGGAAAGTAGAAATTAAATTTATTTGGAGAAGTATAAAGGAGAACATGAGGTATAAAGTAGGAATTCCCCTGTAAGCAGGAGGAGGGGCAAGGACACCAATTATTTAGCAGTTACAGTCATCTTTTATATAGTTTTGCTATAGATCATGCATATTTATTTCCTATACAAAGTTAACCTTTACTGATCAGCATAAAAGTAGTTCATCTGTTTGAGATCAAAAGAGGGCTCAAGATAAGACCTCATACCCTGGGTTATGAGGGTCTATGGTCTCACGACCTACTCATCTTTAGCTTTTCCCATGGCCATTCCAAGTTGTAGTCTTTCTTAACCTATCAGAGTTCTTTATCTAGTAGGAGTTCCTCATCTGAGGATGAATTCCTCATTTAGGGACATCTTGACCAACCCATACTAGCTACTCTGTACCTGCCTAATGAAATCTGGCTTATCCCTCCCCCTTACCTCTTTTTCTGGGGGGTGGGGAGCTTTGCTGCTGCCTGGGGAAGAATGGATGATGACCACTCAGGCTACTTCTGGCTGGAAGTGGGGCATAGGATGGCAGCAGCTCAGTCATTCCCAAGGCAGACTGCCTGGTTGATCAAGAGGTCCCTCATAGAACTCATTACAAAATGTTACAGGTGCATCTGAGTCATCACTGTTTAGAATCCAATAGATTCAATTCTAGATTGAACAAAATGAGATACACAATTTTTAAAAATAAGGTCCAAAAATAAGAAGAGCGATAATCTAAAAGATTGGTTCAATAAAAGGTAATAACTGGGGCTGGAGGAATGGCACAGCAGTTAAAGTACAAAGGCCCTGAGTTCAATTTCTCAGCACTACATATAGCTGGGCATAGTGGCACACACCTGTAATCCCAGCACACAAGAGGCTGAGGCAGGCAAATTGTTCTGAGTCCAAGGCCAGCCTGGACTCCAAATTGAGTTCAGAACCAGCCTGGGTTACAGAGTGAGACCCTGACTCAAAAAAAAAAAAAAAAAAAAAAAAAAAAAAAAAAAAAAAAAAAAAAAAAAAAAAAAAAAAAAAAAAAAAAAAAAAAAAAAAAGAAAAGAAAAGAAAAGAAAAGAGAAAGAAAAAGTTAATAACCAAGATAACCATGAGGGCCATTGCTATGAATATTTTTGGGATTTATCTTGCTATGTAAATCATCTAATTGTTGTTGGATCAAACTAAAATTATCAATTAAATTAAGATAACACATGCTGAGGAATGATTAACATCCTAAATTATGTTGGAGGACTGCTGTTCTTAATGCCTTTATTTCCACATTCATTTCTGGTAGAACAGATGCAATAATATTTGCTGTCTTCCTAACAATATAGGTTAATTTACTAACTTCTTTTTGTAACCCTACTACCAAGCCAGGAACCAGAAGAAGGAATGCCAAGGAAGCTACCATACGAATACTCATAAGCTTTGAAGTGTTATCACAGTTAGATGGGATGCCTCCTTTAACATGGGGTAAGGAGCCTTTAAGAGAAAGAGTTGAGGCATCTTCAGAAGAAGGGGTGAGAAACAATGGAAAAAGACTATCAATAGAATAGGCACAAGAAAAATGAGCAGGTAAAACTTGGTGGTAGAGTTACAGAAAAATGCCCATCCTCAAGGTAACATTTTTCTCCTGGGCAGCGACATATTGGTCACCATATATCACAGTGAGGTTTTATATTACATGAGATGCAAAGGCAATAATGATCTATTATGAAAGAGCCTGGAAGGAGTTCTTCCTAATTTACCATTCCTGGTGTCTAGAAAGTAAATCCCCAATTATATCCAAGTATTCTACAGGAGACACAGAAATACCTATAAGATTCTTACTAAAGGGCTAGAAGAATGGCACAGCAGTTAAAGCGCTTGCCTTGCAAATGTGCGGCCCTGGGTTCAATTCCCCAGCACCACATGATCTGGGTGCTGTGGTGCATACCTGTAATCGCAGCACTCAGAAGGCTAGGGCAGGATGATGTCCATGAGTCCAAGGTCAGCCTGGGCACCATAGTGAGTTCAGGACCGATCTGGGCTACAAAGTAAGACCTTGTCTCAAAAAAAAAAAAAAAAAAAAAAAAAAAAAAAATTTTTTTTTTTTTTTTTTTTAGTTAAGAGATGTGTGACAGAGTCTCACATATATAAAAGGCAGACTTATTCATGGTAGATAACAAACACAGAGGGAATAAAAGGCAATATAGCAATTAATGAATAAAGCATAAGCAGAATTTACTTATCTTGCTTCTTGAAGACGAGATGAAGATCCTTGACAGGCTCACAGGAATTGATATGTTCCTGCAGTGGATCAGGATTTGAGGTCTTCAATGTCAGTAGGAGTCTCAGAAGAAGGGCACCCAGTCTTGACTCTAACATGATAAATCTAGGCATCTTTTTTTTTTTCCTTAAGACAAGGTCTCGCTCTGTAGCCCAGGCTTGTCTGGAACTCACTTTGGAGCCAGACTGGCCTTGGATTCACGGCAGTCCTCCTGTGTCAGCCTCTCCAGTGCTGGGATTACAGGCGTGTTCTACCACATTGGATATGCGGTACTGGAGAGTTGAACATGGGTACTTAATGCTTGTGTTTTAACCGCTGAGCCATCCCTCCAGCCCCAATCTAGGTGTCTTGGCCTAGGACTTTTACTGCAGTAGGAGATGACAAAACTGAGTAAGACCCCTTCAGATTGGGTCTAGGTTAGGGGAATTTATAGGCCAAGTTTTAACCAAAACCGAGTCTCCTGTGTGAGTTTACAGCTGCTACTTTGGGCCCTAGCAGTTGGGGTGGGGTGGGGGGGAGTCACTGCCATTAGGAGTCTCATGATTTGAGGATAATACTTACTAGAAGGTCTTCCAGTGTTTGAAAATTTCTTTCCTTCCAAATGGCTGCCTGAGCTTGTAAAATTAAAAAAGCATATTTAGAGTCTGTATAGATAGTAACCCACTTTCCCTTACTTAACTCTAATGCCCTAGTTAAAACAATCAGTTCAGCCAGTTGAGCACTATTTCCAGGGGGAAGCGTTTGAGCCTCAACTACATCTGGTAACAGACCACCGCATATCAAGCCTGTCTTCCTCCTTCTCTTATCAAGGAGCTGCCAACAGTAAACAGTTCTATGTCTGGCTTACAGAGTGGGACATTCACGCGCTACAAAATATGTATGTGAAAAGACCGATCCATTCCATTCACAACTTATCCAATCATGGGGGTCCCTGAGATTCCCCTTATAGTTATCAGTTGGGTTGTGACCCTGGACAGAAAATTAGGACAGAATACTGGCCTCTGGTATCAGTCACAAAATTTATCAACTGGCTCTGTGGAGTGAAGCTAACGCAGGGCTCACAGAAGTTGATGGAGGTGCTAAGGAGAGCCAGTTACTCCAGGCCCCATCAGTTGTCCTCTTGGGAGAACGATGTCCTTCTAGATCTCTGCCTAAGGGGACAATTGCACTTCCAATGGGGACCTTGGCATTCAGTGGGTACAAAGTAGAGTAGACCCAAAGTAATTTTAGCCTACTGTGTGATGTCTTCAAGGGTTCCCATTAGCTATTTTTATGGCCCCTATTCAGGCACCAGATATATGATGCCAGAGAGCTCAAAATCAGGCTTCGTGTTCTGCCAATGACAAAGAACGAACGCCATGAACAAAGAGAGCAGTATGAAAGTAGAAAGTAAATTTGATGAAAGAAGTATAAAGAAGACAGTGAGGCAGGAAGTAGGAACTCCCCTGAAAGCAGGAGGATGGGCAAGGGCGCCCTCTATTTATTTTTGAGACAGTGTCTCTTTTTGTAGTCAAGTCTGGTCCTGAACTCACTGACTAACTCAAGCTGGCCTCAAACTCATGGCAATCCTCCTCCTCAGCTTCCCAATGTTGTTGTCTGACTTTAAGTATCTTATTTCAAGTGTCCTTCTCCATTACATTCCCATGTCAACAATTTTTTTTCTCAATTATGTCTCCATTTAATGTAAAAAAAAAAATCCCCAGTAAGAGATTTGCAAAAATAAAGCTTCACAAACAATATAACATCAAGTTTTATAATTCCCCAAGTGGCTTTGAAAGGGCAGGTGACTAATAGTTGTTAAGTTTCCTCTAAGAATTCTTTGGGGAGAAAACCAAGTTTAAATAGGGTAATTTCAGGTGTATAGTTACAGTTTATACACAAATTCTAGAAACATAACACCAGACATTTATTTAATTGATGAAATTGTGGTTTTTTATTATCTAGAGGAATTCTACTTGTGGTTTGTGTCACTGGTGATTAATTCATTCTCTTGAGAATCTCAGTTTCTGTGGGGACAATATGGTAATAAGGCTCAAAAATTTAATTTTCTTCATTTAGTAAAAGTTAAAAATATATATTAAATATAAAATATTGTTCATAACACTTCTTTAACAAAGCTGGTGTTAAAATGCTATAAGCCCATAATTCTTCTAGAAGATGTTTATTCACATTCCTGCTAACAATGTTAATTAGTTGCACTCACCATCATGTTCTGCTCCTTTTTCTGAGCGCTAAAGCGTTCTTTCCTCTTTTATTCTATCTGTTGTCAAAGGTCCTAAGTCCCTTAGTTGGATTTGTTTTCTGTAAATACATACAGCAATGGAAGACATTGAAGACATTAAAAAATATTTTACAGTAAGGTACTGTTTCTAAGTGTATTAGAAAGCTATTAGGTTCTCATAGAATTGCATACAAGATGATTCATTTTAAATATTCAAGCTCCAGAAATTACTCAGGCAAGATTCCACCTCCTATTGGTGTACTCTGAATATTTCTGTCTCCCCAAATGCATATGTTGGAACTTCCTTAACATGATGTATTAGAAGGAAGACCTTCAGGGGCTGACCAAGATGACATGGTGAATTAGTTCCATAGCAAAAGATACCCTAGCAGGCCACCTTCCTTTCTGCTATGTGAAGACCCACTAAGAAGGCACTATGTATGATCTAGAAAATGGAGCCTAGCCAGATAACCAAATATGCCAACACCCTAATCTTGGATTTTTCAGAACTATGAGAAATAAATTTCCATTGTTTATAAGCAGACTGAATAGATTAAGGTAACAATTTCCTCTCTACCTAAGGGAATTTCAAGCGGACTCAATGGCAAGTTTTATGATTTTTATTTTAGAAAAAACACATAAGATGTAATGCCTTAAGTACCTTTGATAACAGCCTCCACAATCACCTGGAAAACTAATAAGACCAAAGAAAGCTTCATACCCTCAAGTCTGGATACTGATTTTAATAATTTGATATTATTGGTACACATTTACTAAACTCATTCAGTGATTTCGCTGTTACCAAATAACTTGTGTTTGACAAGAACTGTATCTGATGCAAGGGTTAAAACTTGTTTTTGAGGCAGGGTCTCACTCTATAGCCCAGATAAGGGTTAAAACTCAAGTCTCAGATCCTGCTCGCAAATACATATATACTCAAGCAAAGATGACAGAGCCCCCAAAGTCATCTTGAAAAGATGAGTGAGCAAGTGCAGAGATGAGAAAAAGCAAAGGACCAGGGAACAGGAAGGGAATTTCAGGTAAAGACGACAGTAAGAGGGGGAAAAAATGGAGATATCAATATGAGAAATGGTAAGGTTTTGAAGCAGGAAAGCACTGTAAGCACAATGAGACAGGAAGTGGAGAGACAATTGCCTCTGAAGGATCCATTGGCTCACAGAGGACCTCATGACTATGTGCAAGGATTTACTCTTAATCCTGATAGTAAGTCTGAATTTCCGGATTTTGAGCGAGGTAAGCTAGTCAGTGAGTATTTTATTCCTCTTTTTTTTTTTTCCAAGTGATACTGTGGTCGAACCTCTGGCTTTGTGCATGCTAGGCCCCTCAATCATCTACCACTGAGTTCATCCAGTTCTTAATGTGCATCTTAAACATACTGTTCAGGTTTTTATAGGTGATTTTTTTAACATGAGTTTGAAGCCATAAAATCAGTCAGGAAAAATGTTGCAAAAATCTAGATGAAGAATTCTTACAACTTCACCATCTTAAATAATTGTCAGTCAAGATGAAAACCAAGGCTGTACTACAGTGTAATAGAATTTCACAGAAAAGATGTAAAGACATAGAAGAAATTAGGAATGGACAGAGGGTATGGCTCAGTTGCACAGTACTCACCTAGTATGTGCAAGACCTTTGATCTGATCCCTAGTGTCAAAAAAACCCTTAATAGTAAAGAAAACTGCTGCTCTTTTCCTTCCTCTACCACATTGTTTTTATAAGCTAAGCATGTTAGAAATTTAGAATATTCTGAAAGGGCCAACATATTTTTTTAAAAGCACCAAATAAAGGATGAAAAACCCTTCCAGCTCTGCGGTTGTGGCTCAGTTGTAGCACATTTGCTTAGCACGCAGCAAAGCCATGGGTTCAATCCCCAGTATGGCAACAATGAAAACAAACCCCCACAACATCTCCAGCTCACAATTCAGGAGCAGAAGATTTTAGTTTCCAGTTTTCAAGGTAAAAATTACACCTGGTATAAAACATCCTAAGTCTTTTTCCTACTGGGATGTTTTAACAAAAGACCACAGGGCCTGACATAGATCAACAGAGCACAGACACACCAGAGCCGAAACAATTAAATGAGTTAAGTGGTTTTCTTTTCCAAGCCCAAGAATAGATTCAAGCAGACAGTGGCAAGTCAAATTTAGATATTTATTTGGTGATGGAAGATCAAAACCAAGGCTTCATGCATGCCAGGCAAGCACTCTACCACTAAGCTGTATGCTAGATCACATAATTTTAAAATGTACTATATTGTTTTTATTGTAAAAATAGTTAAAACATATTTATAAAATATAATTTGAATCATATACTTGCAAAATGCTTGAAACACCTTGAAACGGTAGATTCTGAGAACAGAAGCTAGCACTGACCTAGAGTGAACTCAACTTCACACTCTGATCCCTACATGTTGAAAAGCACTCTACCCCAGAAGCATTCACATAAACCTTCCAGCAGGGGGCACCAAAACTTCACTAAGCAGTTGTGAAAAGCCTAGCCACTTTTCTAGGTTGCACGACAGTATTTAAAAAATACTCCAGGGCTGGGGCCTTAGCTCAGGGGTTAAAGTGCTTCTGTAGCAAGCCCAAGCCTTGGGTTCGACTCCCAAGAACCACATAAATTGGGTGTTGTGGTGTAGGTTTGTAATCCCAGCACTCAGCAGGCTGAGTCAGGAGGATTGCTAGGATTAATCTCAGCACTCAACAGGCTGAGGTAGGATTGCTCGGACTTGGAGGCCAGCTCACTCTGGACTATGGTCTGAGACCTTGTTTGGGGGGCAAAAATTCTGGCAGAAGTTATGTGAACCTATACATGCTCACACATGTATACAATCATTACTTACATTCATTTAAATTCTGTCTTCCCAGAGCTCTGCAATTGCTCCAGACAGAACCTGGGGCGGCAGGAAAAGGGAGCAGAGGGAAGCCATGTCTTCATGGAGTCACTTTCCTGGTGGCTTACGAAGTATTTAACAAACAAACTACAGTTTAAAGTCTGGCCTTCTTTTAAAAAGATATGTGGTAATTATGTGCTTGAGTATACTTCACTTTTATAAAATGAAAGTAATAATTAAGCCTACACCATAGGGGGTTGTTTTGCAGTCTAACTGTAAAGTGATGGGAACAGGTGTTAGCTTTTTCCTAAGTTGTGGTAAGATGCCTAACAGAAAACTTACCATCGGAGCCATTTTTAAGCATACGGTATGGAGTATATTCAAACGGTTGTGTAACTAAATCTTCTTTTTCTCATCTTGAAAAACTGAACCTCTGTACTCACTGAAGAACAACTCCTCCAGCACCATTCTGCTCTTTAATTTTGACTACTCCAAGTGCATCATGCAAAGAAACTCATACAGTGTCTTTGTGTGACTAGTTTATTTCACTTACCAAAACGCCCTCAGGCTTCATCTGTGATGTAGTATGCGTCGGAATTTCCTTCCTTTTTAAGGCAGAACAGTATTTGATGGCATGTAATATAGTTGTTATAAGACAGGGAATTCAAGCTGGGCCTGAAGGCACTAGCCTATACAATGCTAGCACACTGGGAGGCTGGGGCAGAGGATAGCGAATTCAAACTCAGCCTGAATAACTTATTGACTTGGTGAGACCCTCTTTCAAAATCAAAAATAAAAAAATGGGTTGAGGATGTGGCTCAGTGTGGAGGCCTTATCTTAATCCTCAGTAGTATAAAAAAGTCTGAAATTTCTGTTTCTAATCATACAGAAATAGCAAAGGTCAGATTTCTCTATAAACAGTCGGGGCAAAATACATAAAACAGCTGTATTTAGACATCACATAACAGACCATGTGGATTTTGATCCCTGAAAAAGGGAGAGGACAAAAAAGTAAACCTCATCATCATACAAGATTCTTGTCTGGAGGCAATTTCCAGACTGTGGATGTCGGAAGGGAATGCCAGAAAAGCCCAGCAACCTCTTGGAGTTGAGAGGAGAGCATGTCATGGTAGCTGCAAGTTGCCAGGCTGAATTCTAAAGAATTGGGAGCTGTGAAGAAAAAGAGATTCAGAAATCTGTACCAGGGTCCCTCTGACTGTGCATGTGTAGGGTGAAGCTATGAGCCTGGGAAAACAGAGACTGGGACTTACAAACTGAGAAATACTGAAAACTCACGCTGAGGAGAGAGAGTGCGAGCTTCAGCTAACCAAAATCTCAAAATCTTCAGTAGCCAATGGAAATTCTCGTGTTATCAACTGAGCCAGGCAAGACACTCAGACGGGGCATGACTTCTTAATAAGATTGATTAATCTCTGTTAAAAAAAAAAAAAGCTAAACTACATCTACTCCAGCAAAATTAAAAATAGGACTTAAAACTGCCTGCCAGGACAAATCTCATTTTTTTTTTTTTTTCTGAGGCAGGGTCTCATTCTGTAGTCCAGGTGGGTCCTGAACTCACTGTGTAACCCAAGCTGGCCTCAAACTCACAGTGATTCCCCTGCCTCAGCCTCCTGAATGCTGGGATTACAGGCTTTTACCGCCAAGCCCAGCTAATCTTTATGTGCCGAGAGATCAAACCCAGGCCTCCCACATGTTAGGCAAACGTTCTAACAGCTGATCTACACTCTAGACCCACAAATTGTAACAATCTTTAAATAAAAATAACTAAATTCAGACACTCAGCATGTCCAGCACTCAATACAGTATTACCAGGCAAGGCAAGGAGTTGAAATATTGGCATACAACTAAGAAAAAGATCAGTAAAGACAAGCAAAGAAATAATGAAGATGGCAGAACTAGCACATACCATTAAAGTAGGTGTAATAATAAAGTGAACATATTTATGTGAAAATATAAATGTAATGAAGAAACAAATTTACAGGGTTGGAGGAATGGCACAGCAGTTAAAGTGCTTGCCTAATTAACACAAGGCCCTGGGTTCAGTTCCCCAGCATCACATAAAGCCAGGCATGGTGGCACATGCCTGTAATCCCAGCACTCAGGAGGCTGAGGAGCGAGGACTGCCATGAGTTCAAGGCCAGCCTGGGCTCCATAGTGAGTTTAGGACCAGCCTCAGTTACAGAGACCCTGTCTCAAAAAAAAAAAAAAAAAAAGACATTTACATACTTTTAAAAAGAACAAATAGAACATCTAGAGGTAAAAAAAATATAGTCTCAGGATAAAAACAATTTCTCTGCAAGCATTAATAACATTAAACTACTAAAAAGTAAAAATCAGAACACTGCATAGAATCCAGTTTAAAATGAAACACAAATATTAAAGTGAGGAGGGTTTCAGTGATCTGTGGAAAGACAGGAGGGGTCTGACAGATCACAATTGGAATGTCACAGAAAAGAATAGTGCACAAAACCATCTGAGGAAATACACAATGGCCTATAGTTTTTCAAATTTTATGATAATTGCAAACTCAGAAATCTAGACAAACCTAGTTAAGGTAAACATAAGCATAAAAAGCACAAAAGGCATTTTACAATCAAATCACTAGAAACAAACAATTAAGATGCAATCTTAAAGGCAGCTCCTCCTCACCTCAAATGTATATTTTAAAAAACAAACAACATGGACTTCTTTCTGAAAACTGCAAACTAAAAGATAATACAATGACATCATTAAAATGCTAAAAGAAAAAACTAAATCAAAATTCTATATTTAGTGAAAATATCCTTCATAAGTGTGTGTGTGATCCCCAACACTGAAAAAAAAGGTAAAATACAAGAGTTTTCAAAAAAAAAGAAGTAGGTGCAAATAACAGAAACAGAGACTAAGAAATCCCAAAGAGAGTAACTAATAAGCCAATTGGGGATATGATGAAATATTTTTAAAAATCTAAAACAAAAAGAACAAAGAGAAGCCTCCTAGAACAAATAAGGCATACAGAAAACACGATGGTATCCTTGAAATTAAATATTGTTAATTTAATTAAATGTAAAGGAGATAAGGCTTCCAACTGAAGTAACTGGCAAGCTAGATTTAATAAATAAAGCATATCCAGGTGTGGTTAGGATCTGGAGTGCCCCCTAAAAGTCTCATGTATTTTAATAGAACCATGTGACTTTGGTGGGTTGGGGTCTGGTCTGGAGGGCTGGACTGCAGTTAAGTTAGGATTAACGATGTGTAGTGACCACACTTGGATGCAGGAGGGACTGGTTCCTGGGCAGAGACCTGAAAGGATACATAAGCTGCACCTGCCTTCCTGGAGGACGGGGACTAGTCTCTGCTAGCCTCAGCTTGTCTTCCTGTTTGTCCTGGGAAGCGGCCCACACCTCTCTCTCTGCCATGTATTTTAATTGTTGCCAGCCGCCCCTGAATGGACTGTGACCTTCGAGACTGTGAGCTAAAACAAACCTTTCCTTTCCTAAGTTTGTGGGTGTCGGGTATTGAATCACAGCAATGAAAAAGACAACTGGCAAGCTACATTTAATAAATAAAGCACATCCAGGTGTAGTCCACTTGCCTGTAACCCCAGCTAGTTGAAAGCCTCTGGTAGGAGGATTGCAAGTTCAATGCCAGCTTGGCCAATTGAGACTTTGTCTCAAAATAATAAAATAAAATAGCCTGATTCTGTGGCTCAGTGGTAGAGTCCTTCCCTAGCATGCATGAGGCCCTGGTTTCAATCTCCAGTAACAGCAACAACAAATTCCTCCCACTATGAGATAGTTATATAAATAATAAAACAAAGGTAGTGGGAGGAAGAGGGAGGGATAGAGAGGGTCTCTCTCCTCCAATAAATAGAGTATCAACTTAACTTCCTGTTGGAAATATAAAATGGTATTGCCATATGGAAAATTCAGCCATTTCTTATAAAATCAAACACTGTTATTACACACACGTGCACACACACACACAGAATTTCCCAAGAGAAGTGAAAATGTAAGTCTGCAATTTTCAGTTATAAATCCACCCACAGGCTGGATGAGTGGGGTATGATGTGCCACTCAGTGGGGAGGGAGTCTCAGGCCTGGTAGGGAAGAACATTTCCGTGGGCACTCCTTGTCCATTGGACTTCCAATCCCCACTGCTAGTGGTGCTGGGCTCCCCTGGTATGGCTGGAGGGGCTTTTGTTCGAGCTAGAGTTAAAATTCGCTACCTGAGCTGCCTTCTGTTGCCAGGTCAGGAAGCCCTGGGCCTGGGTCCCCTTCTGTTGAGTGGGAAGTAAGACCCCAAGGCACTGGCTTATTCCTCAGCCCCAGGGTCCCAAGCCAGCTCACTTTCCTATTGCTGCTTCTGATACTTCTCCTGTGGTCTCCTCTTGGCAGTATCTCCATAGTTTATAGTTGTTCTAAATGGGGAGGAGCTAGGAATGAGTCTCCACCATTGTGTCTGGAAAAGAATTTGATTTATTTTTATTTTTGCTTGTGGGGGGAAAAATACTACTGGTCTGGGAGTGTTGCTCAGTGCCTACTTGCCTACAGTGAGCAAGGCCTTGGGTTCAATCCTCAAGCACTCCATAAAGATTAGCCAGGTGTGCTGGGACATGCATGTAATCTCATAAGTAAATAAATTCAGCACTGGAATTGCCAGGAGCTCAAGGGTAGCCTAGTCTGCACCGTGAGTTCAGGTCCAGCCTAGACTGAACTATAGAGTGAGACCCTGTCTCAAAAATAAATAATAAATTAATTAAAAGCAAAAAACCCCAAAATATCTAAAATAGCTTGTGAGTACAGTGTTCAGTATATTGGTATTATTATGTCTTAAAGCTCTAGAACTTTCTTATCTTGCACAACCAAAACTCATTAAACTTCCCACGTCCCTCTCCCCAGCCTCGGACAACTCCCTCATTCTACGATCTGTTTCTGTGACTGTGACTACCTTAGATACCTCACACAAGTGGAATTGTACAGTGGTTTATTTTTTTGTGACTGGCTTATTTCACTTAGCACAATAACAACGTTCATTCATGTAGGAGCGTGTCAGAAGTTTCCTTTTAAAGGCTGAGTAATCCATTGTATTATGAAGCATGACTGAAAACCATGCTGAGTGCTTTGCAGTAAAAGATGCATTCATTAATCCACTCAAAATGTACCCCCTTGCTTTGAACACATGACCCAATTCTTTAACCGATTCTTTTAGATACAACCCGGGAATGAGCTTGTTGAACCATACGTAATTCTATTTTTACATGCTTGATAAACTGCCACACTCCCTTTCACAGGGCCACACTGTTTTATAGTCTCTTTTAGTCTTTTGAAAAATGAAAGGTCTTAATACTAAATCTAATTTACCATTTTTTATAGATTATGATTTAGGGGTCATACTTAGGAAATCTTTGCCTAACTCGGAGTCACAAAGATTTTCTTCTGATTTCCTCTAGAAGTTTTACATGTATAATTCATTTAAGTTAGTTTCCATATAAGATGTGACATAAAGGTGTAAATTATTTTTGTTTTACTGAATACAGGTACCTAATTGTTCTAGAAACATATATTGAAATTATTAGCCCAACTAGGGAATGTTGATGGCAGCCTGTAATCCCAACACACCAGGAGCCTGAGGCCAAGAATTGAAAGTTCAAGCCCAACCTGGGCATTTAGTAATTTAGGGAAATCTTGTCTCAAAAAAGGTAGGCTGCAGGGCTCGAGATAGAACTCAGTATGAAGGCCTTGGGTTCAGTCCCCAGTATGGCACTATATATACTATTATATAGAATATATATATATATATATATATATATATATATATATAATTTAAAAAATATTACCACTGACTTGCCTTTGCACCTTTGTTGAAAATCAACAAAATATGTATTTTGTTATTATTTCTGAGTGCTTGGGGGGTGTCTATTGATGTCTACCTTCTTATTTACTTATGAATTTATTTTTTGAAAAAGGATCTGTGCTGTCAAGGCTGGTCTCAAACTTTTGTGATAAGAGATCTTCCTGTCATAGCCTTTTAAGTAGCTGAGACTAAGCTGGCTTTTTTATTTGGTAAATTATGCTGCTTGGTTTTGTAGTGATAAATCAGATATTTATATTGTTTTCCTTCTACTTCAAAAATTTCCTTTAACATTTGAGTGTGTGCACACATGCGCACACACGTATCTATACCTGGGGACTGAACACTGAGTCTTTACACTGAGTTACATCCCCATCCATTTTTATATTTTATTTTGAGACAAAGTTGCTGAGTGTCCAGACTGGGTTCAGACTTGTAATCCTCCTCTCTCAGCCTCCCAGTGTGCTGGAATTATAGGCATATACCACACCTGGCCCTTCCACCATTTCTTACAGTGCTGATCTCCTGGGGGTAATACATTTTCAATTTTTATATATTTTCAAATATATCTGGATGCTTGATACCATGGATATGAAACTCTAGGTCAAGTAACTGTTCCTTCGATATTGTAAAGATATTTCTCATAGTCCTCTTGCTTTCCTGTGGCCAAGAAGAAATCTTTTGTTACTGTTTATCTTTATTCCTCTAAACAATTTTGTTCCTCAGGCTGCTTTAAAATTTCTTCTCGGGGCTGGAGGAATGGCTAAGCTGTCAAAGCACTTGCCTAGCAAGTGCTATGTCAAGTATTAAGTACCCAAGTTCGATTCCCCAGCATCACATAAGCTGGGCATGGTGGCACATGCCTGTAATCCCAGCAGTCAGTAGGCTGAGGCAGGAGGATTGCCCTGGCCAGCCGGGGCTCTGTAGTGAGTTCAGGACCAGCCTGGGCTACAGAGCGAGACCCTGTCTCAAAAAAAAAAATTCTTCTCTTTACTCTTTTGAACAATTATTGACATGTCTTGGTATATTCTTATACTCATTGTGTTTGGAGCTTCTTGGATTGTGAATTTAGTTTTCAACAAGCTCGAAATTTTTAAAATTATTTTTTGTGTGTCTTCACTCTCTCCTTATTTCTTTGGAGACTCAATCATTTGCATAGCAGGAGCTTCAAGTTGTCCCATAGTTCACTGATGATCTTTTCATTGTCAAATCATCTTCCCTTTGTGTTTTGATAGTTTACACTGGTATATTTTTCATTAATGTTTTCTTCTGTAATGTCTAATTTACTTAATCCCCACCAAGTTTATTTTTCATCTCAAGTTTTCACTTGTATTTTTTTTTTTTCATGTTTAACCTCTACTTAACACTAAAAATACGGGTTGGGGACATAGCTCAGTGATTAGAGCACTTGCCTAAGAAGCACACGGTCCTGGGTTCAATTCTCCCAGCTCCACATCATAGCTTGACACGGGGGGTGGGGGGGTACAGGCCTGTCATCCCAACACACAGGAGGCTGAGATAAGAGGATTGCTGTGAATTCAAGGTCAGCCAGGGCTACATAGTGAACTGAGAACCACCTTGGACTACAGAGTGAGGCCCTGTCTCAAAAAAAAAAAAAAAAAAAAACACCAAAAATACGGAATACAGTTATGTTTTAGTGCCTGCCTCTCATCTGCTAATTCTAACATCTGTGTCAGTTGTCAGTAGTGATTTTTTAAAAATACATTTTTTCTTACTATGGGTTGTACTTTACAACTTTAGACACTTGGTAGTCTTTAACTGGATTGTAGGCACAGTGAATTTTATGGTTAAGTGCTGGATATTTTTATACACTCAGTTTGGTCCTTTTTTGATCTTCTTTTATGATTTATTAAGCAGGACCAAAGTAGTCTTTACCTTGGAGCCAATTACTTCCCACTGGTGAAAGTGAGCCTTTTGAGTACCTTACCCAGTGCCCTGTGAATTATAATATTCTTCTGGATTGGTTTGTGGAAATAGGCACTATCCTTGGCATTCTGTGAGTTCCTTCCAATCTTTCAGGATAGTTTGCCCTCGTCTGTTTTCTTTTCCTTTTTTTTTTTTCTTTTGTGAGATGGGGCCTTCTTATGTAGCCTAGCCTGGCCTTTAGCTCACGATCCTCCTGCCTCAGCCCCCAGGTGCTGGAATTACAGATGTGAACCAGCACATTCAGCTCTGCCCCAGCTTTGACTGTACTCTTGGCATGTGTGCACTGATCAGCACTCTCTGCGATGGGGTTCCTCTGTAGATCTCTCCAGGCACTCTCTCCTCTTTGTCCTGTAAGCTGCAGTTGACTCGGTGTTTCTGAATCTGAGTTCCAATCTTTCCGGTCAGAGAGTCCACCAGGCCTGCCTCTGTACCCCTAACTGTGCAGCTGCCTGAAAACCTCCCAAGGCTGTGAACGGAACCACAGGTTTCATCTCATTTGTTTTCCTCCTCTCAATGTCATTGGTCTTCATTGCCTAATGTTCTGTGTCTTCCAAACCATATGTTTTATATAATTTGACATTTTTGAGACCGACTGTTGTTCTGAAATCCAAGCTGTTCCTGAGCTGACTATGCAGCCCAGGCTGGCCTCAAACTCACAGCAATCCTCCTGCCTAAGCCTCCAGTTATTTTATCTGTGAGGGTCTGGTCTCCATGACTCCATCATGGCTAGAACCATTAACTTTCTAGAGATTGCCATAAAAGTTTATTATTTTGATATGAATTTTTCCTGTTGCACTTTTTACATTTGATACGAATTTTTCCTCTTGTATAGCTGCATTTTTGATGCCCTGCATTCTGTTGTGCAGATTCCCTTGACATCATTTTCCTCTCGTCCAAAGAACATCCTATTAACATTTCTTGTGGTGGGGGCTGGAGGAATGGCTCAGCAGTTAAAGCACTTGCTTAGCAAGCACTTAGTAAGTGCTAAGTACCTGAGTTGATTTCCCAGCACCACATAAGCCATGCTTGGTGGCACACACCTGTAATCTCAGCACTTGGGAACCTGAGACAGGAGGACTGCTGTGAGTCCAATGCCTCCCTGGCCTCCATACTGAGTTCAGGACCAGCCTGCGCTACAGAGCAAGACCCTGTCTCAAAAAAAAAAAAAAAAAAAATCAACAACACAACAACGAAAAACAAAGTCTGCTAGCGATAAATTTTTAAAGCTTTTGTCTGCTTAAAAAATTGATTTTGGGGGGCTGGAGGAACAGCTCAGCAGTTAAAGCGCTTGCTTAGTAAGCACTAAGTCAAGTGCTAAGTACCGGAGTTCGATTCCCCAGCACCACATAAGCTGGGTATGGTGGCACACGCCTGTAATGCCAGCACTTGGGAGGCTGAGGCAGGAGGATTGTCGTTGAGTGCAGGGCCAGCCTGGGCTCCATAATGAGTTCAGGACCAGCCTGGACTACAGAGCGAGACCCTGTCTCAGAAAAGAAATTGATTTTTGGTATCGGTGATTGAACCCAGGGTCTCACATGAGCTATTTCCCCAGCCCTTTGTTCATTTTTTATTTTGAGACAGGGTCTTGGTAAGTTACTAAGTTGCCCAGGCTAGGACGGAACTTCTGATTCTGCTGTCCTCAGAGTGTTGGGATTATGGGCACACATCACCACACCTCACTTGAAAAAGTATTTTGTCTTTTAATAAAAGATACTTTCATTTCTCTTCTCAGAAAATAATTTATCACAATAACAATAAATAAGCCAGGCCTAGTGGTACCGGTGTATATTCCTATCTTTGGACCACAGCAAATAAAAATGAAAAGCAGATGGTATAAAGGTAACATTAGTGAAACTGATAGCACACATTTGTGTTTACTGTGTTGGGCATTAGTATTTGGTTAAATAAAACCAGAAACAGCAGTCAAGAAAGCCCAAAAGTGAAGTCTGCACAAATGACACAAGTACCTAGAAGAAGGAGTTGGAGTAAAGAGTGAATTTGGAGAGGTTAAAAATATGATGTAGGGGAAGTTGTAGGAAAAAATAGTATGATGTAGCATATTTGTCTCAAGAACGCTACAAATTATAATTGTTATTCCCACATAACCAGTGTATAAAGAATATTCAAACCAAACTGTGATATCCTAAGGAAGCTTACAGAAGACATTGCTTTCACTGAATAAGAGAGACACTCTAAGTACAAGGACAGTGGTAGGAACAGGAGCAACTTTTAGCAATGAAAACTGACAGCAGCTGTCTCCTTAAAGGTTAAAAAAGGTAAAGGTGAGGAAATCTTCTTGAAACTAGAACAAACAAACTTTTAAAAAAGTATGACTAGGAACTGGGGATGTACCTTAATGGTAGAACACTTTGTCTAATATGAATAAGGCCTAGGGGTTGATTTCTAGCAGAGAGAGATAGACAAAGAAAGGGAGAGGGAGAGAGAGAGAGAATGAGAATGAAAATTGAAAAATCAGTCCAAGAGAGGAACCGAGAATAAGACAGGGAGAGGAAGGCAGATGGAGAAGGAAGAGAAAGGGAAGCGAAGGGAGAAAGAGGAAGAGGAAAAGGTAAGTAGAGGAAAGGAGAGAACTGAGAATCAATCTAGGAGGTAGGATAACAAATCCAGAGGATTCAACATCTCTTTTTCTGAAGTTCCTGAAAGAGAAAGCAGTATCATGAGAAGCAAAATATTGCTAGCCAGACATAGTGGTACATACTTGTAATACAGCAATCTGGGAGACCGAGGGAGGAGGATCCCAAGTTCAAGACCAGCCTGGGTCACTTAGTGAACCTGTCACAAAATTAAAATTAAAAATAAAAATAAATAGCTGGAGGTCTAGCTCAATGCAAAGGCTAGTTTCAACTCCAATACCACAAAGAAATAAAAGTAAAATATCTACTGAAAAATAAAAGAAAAATGTCCTGATTCTCTGGATTGAACAGATCCTTCATGTGTGCAACACAGTTAGTGATAAAGACCCACACCAGAGCCCCATTTGTGTTGATGCATGCATTAGTGCCCAAAATGACTGTTTGATAACAAAAGTGAAACTGCTAGTTAGCTTTTTATAGTTTTCAAAGTGATCAACGTGATTTCACATACACTTTCTCACCTTTAAAACAGGATGAGGGGTTTCACTGTCTTGGTTTGCAGACATAGAAACAGACACACTAAATGGAACACTTGAGGATGTCATTTTTCAAACCTGGCACAGACGACATAGCACAGCTCATTAATACTGAAGTGCATTTGCATAAGAGCATGTATGCTTAGAAGGACAAACTGTGGAATGCAGGCCCAGTTTCCTGAAATTGATGATTTGCTCCCAAACGTAGAGTGTGCTGCGGCTACCAATCCCCTGCTCTCTTCCCAGGTCAGCTTGGATGGTGTAGCTGGCTGGCATGCCATTCATGCCTGGAGAAAAAGAAACAGGATGTAACGAGCAGGGACATATTTTGCAAAATAGTTTGTCTAAATATCATCAGGGTTTAGTGAATAGGGTCACCTTTTCTTGTAGTGTTCTTGCTCACACGAGCCAAGTTTTGCATCTTCATGATCTTGAGATTCCTGCCGGTAGGTCTGGGCTTGGGGAGTCCTCCCCTCTTCCATTTTCCTCTCAATACAGTAATTACACAATTCTGTCAATGTATGAGGTAGCATGAACTGAATGAATCAAGTGCTTCGGTGATACTGTTTCCATGCCCAGGCAGCCAGATGGTACACTGATGTGAGTGCAACTGCACGGCCGTTCTCTTCACCAAGTCTTCTAGGGAGTCTTCAGGCTGTTGTAAATTCATTAAAAAGTGGAGATGGACAACATGTCAATGGAAAACTAAGCAGCTCTTTACCAGAATGGGGGGTTGCACCTTCCTGTTAGCACACAGTCTTTGCTTAAGAGGTTTGCAGTTGTAGCTGCTGGCGACTGTGCTGGGAATGGAAACTAAGGCAGTTGGTGACCACAACCCAGAATCTGGAGCCACACTTTAGTTCTGCACAACATTGCTAGCTCTGGCTTCTTATGGCTTAGGACCTTTCATTTAGACTGCAGGGAACACATTTAGTTGCACACAAATGACAAATGAGAACAGACTGAAGAAAACCAGTTAGCTATCAGTCATTTGTATCAACCCTTAAAATGTCGGCACACATATTATCTAATACATTAGTGAAACGAGCTTCCCTGCTACCAACGTCCAGTACAACCATGGGAGTGAAAAGGGGAGGGAGCACCCAACATGGAGCCAGGGAAGGACCAGGAGGAAACAAGGGACGAGGGAGAGAAAAGAAAACTTACACTTATGTGCACTTCATGCCAAATCTGGGCAGTAGCAGTGTTAAAAAAAATGGTCAGAGTTTATTATAAGGATACAATTAACTACCAGCTTTACTGAGCCAAGGTACTATTGAGAACTGGCTATTAACAACTTAAAACTATTGGCGTTTCATTCAAAAATTACTTTGTGAAAAATAAAACTAATTTTTTTTTCTAGTACTGGGGATTAAACTGATGGCTTTCCCGCTGAGTTACCTCCCCAGACCTTTCTTGTTTGGAGACAGGATCTCGCTCTGTAGCCCAGGATGATCCTGCATCACTATGGAGCCCAGGCTGGCCTTGAATCTTGGCAATACTCCCGCCTCGGCCTCCCCGGTGCTGGGATTACAGGCATGCACCACCACGCCTGGCTTCTGTGGTGCTGGGAAACTGAACTGGGGTACTTAGTGCTTGACTGAGCCATTCCTCAAGCACCAGACCTTTTTATTTTAAGACTGGGTCTTACTAATTACCCAGGCTAGCCTTGAACTTTTGATCCTGGGAGCCCCAGCTTCCCAGAGTATAGAATTACAGGCCTCTGCAACCAGGACCCGAAAAACTAACTGTTTTGATGAAGAAGGTGACTGAAATTTCAGTAAATATTTCAAAGTGAATTTGCCTTCTTTTCACTAGCCTCAACAATGTCATCAACAGTTACCTACTATTGGCAATGAGAGTCAACATTTCTTTCTTTTTTTTTTTTTCATTTTCTTTTTTCTTCTCAAGATAAGGTGTTGGTTGATAGCTTAGTCTGGTCCTGAACCCACTTTGTTGCCCAGGCTGGCTTTGCACTCAAGACAATCCTCCTGCTTCAGCCTCCTGAGTGTGGGGAGTACAGATGTGTGCTACCATGACCAGCTAATATTTCTTTTCTATACTAATTATTACTTGACTTTACATACTATGATGCCAAGATTTTTAAATTGTATATGTAAATGAATGTTGGATGCTTTTATAAATATATATTAGGTATATAAATTCTGCAAAAAATTTGACAGACCAAATCAACTTGTACTCTGTTGTTTGTATTTGGGAAACATAAGCAAATATTTCAGAAACAGCCTCCTCACCCTGTTAAAGAAAGGTGACATTTGATGGTTATAGGGAAAAGGAAAACATTGTACACAAGGAAAATGACATTTTTAATTTATTTGAAACAATTTCAGAAAAGTTTAAGGCCATTATACAAAAACATTCATTTCATCAGAACATCCACCGACTTCTTTCCCATAGACTGACCCTTGGCAAACCTCTTTTCAGTACACTGGCCAGAGTGGCTGATGGCTCTGTGAAGAATTATTCATTCTTTTACCTTATGAGAGAACTTTCCTCCGCTTCCTCTGCTTCTGTTGGTAGCAGGCTCGTTTGCTTGGTAAATCAATAACGACTTGAAAAACAAAGCAATTTTAAATAAAATTGTAATAGAAAAAATTCATCAGGTTTAAAATCTATAAATATGTATTATAGGGTAAAATTGACCATAATTTTTTTAAAATAATAATGTAACATATGTTGTTTTCCTATTGATAACTTGTCACACAGCTTCTTTGAATGCACATGAACTATGTACATAATAAAATGACAACATTGCATTTACTTCTTTTCTGTAAACTTGAAAAACACACAAGACTTAAAAAAATTTGGCAATAATTTAGAAACATTACTACTAGTGCTGGTGTGAGTATAATTTCGCACAGGTCATTAATATTTACAATTGCAGGGAGCTTCTTTGTGTAGTTTGTTAGCTTTTTCTAAGGTCTACATGTGACCTTGCTCTAAAAAAATCAATGCTGGACAAAGAGGTTACAGTTAGCTGATACTAATTAACCAGAATTAATGAAATTGGCCTCTGGAGAATTATGATTCTGATTAGAGCACAGAACCAGACATGCACACAGACGACCCAAAAGCAGAGCAGGAAATCCCAAGGTGTCGGCCTTTGTCAGAAAGCTCCTGACCATGCTTTATCTGTTAATGGTTTCCACTGAAGGCCCCTTGGAAGCACTTCTCACACGCAATCCTTGTCATGTGCTTTGTAAACAGAGCCACTGATGCATTCACAGTCTCTTTTCCTTTCCTTTTGCTTCTTTCACACTCTAAAATACAAGTGATCTAGGCAGGTAAAACCAAATGAAGACGGGGTCTTCTTGTTATTCCGGCCCTTTGGGTTCTACTTAGATTTTTTAGGCTAGAAATGGCTCTCTGTGGCAAGCCACCAACCATGATAGATACCTCCTGGAGCCACATATATTTCAGTTAAAGATTCAGAGCTGGCAGCTGCTTTTGTCTTGGCCCTTCCAGGGTTAGTGTCTTATTTCATATCCTCATAGATTACTGCATCAAACTTGCACTGGATGAAATTACAAGGTTCAAACAATTCTTCCTCCTTTGCAAAATTAAGTCTTCAGGATCCCCAGGGAAATTTTCCTGCTTTCTGTCTGAGTGACAGAAAACCAAGTTTTCATTCCAAAGTTTGGTCTTTCCTAGCTCTCCCTCAAATGCCATCCTGAACTCTGTTTGCAAAGCTTTCTACATTTCAGGCCTTCGGCTACCACATCGAAGAGCCAGAAAAGCACTAGAGAAGTGTGGGAAGGACTCTTCAAGCAATCTGCACACAACAGTAGTTTAAATTTTTTTCTTTACATTTTAAAAAATCCAGCAGGACAAGTGAAAGTACCTCTCCATCCATCCAGACACTTGTTAGATACAGTACACAGTAACAGCTACCAGGTTCCAGATGACACAGATTCATTGGCAGTTACAGTACTAGCGACAGGTACAGATACAAGAGACTGGGCCAACATAGTCACAAAAGTATTAAAAAGTGCTTCTCCAAACTGTTCCAAGTGTGGAATGCAAATACTGTACAGGTAAGACACAGGCTACTTCCATGAGGGACATGCCCTCTGTCACACATTGCTTTCCACAGGTCTGTTGCTCCCGCAGGAGGAATCTGTCTGTTCCATTCGCTCACAGTCAAGGCTGACTTCGCTTGTGTCCATGCTGCAGTCTGACTCACTGTCTGATTGGTCCATCTGCTCAAGTTTTGTTTCTTCCTGTCGCTCACTGCTCCCAGTGGTGGGATTTAGGAAAGGTCCCTCAGAATCAAGTGCCCCACCCTGCCCAGCAGCACACACAACCGTTTCTTTGGCCTGACGAATACAGTTGAGCCACTGCTGTTTGTTGAAGGTGTCATTGGCTTGCAGCGAGTGGGTCTGACCTAGGGATCCATTTTTGAAACTGACTCTGAAGAAGTTTTTGACTAGAAATAAAAAACAGGTTAAAAAAAAGAAGTCAATAGGTAGGCATTTTCCCACATAGTCACACTCATTCCAAGTCCCCACGGCAGACACCACTGATTAGAAAAATCTTTCCCATTGATCGAGGACATGGTTCAGTTTTACCTGATGCCACCATCAATCATCTGAAGTTGACACAGGCCCACCTTTCTGTTGCCTCATTAAGCTAGCAAATGGCTAATACCTTGGGGAAAACGTTTTGTATTTCCTGAGACCCCGGGATACTATTATCACACCTGTCTGAATATGAAAGTCTCTTAAAGAACTTGTTAAAAATAAAAATTCCCAGATCTTACTCTCAGAGATTCTGACTCAATAGGTTTAAAGCAGACCTGAAAACCTGTAATTTCTACACGTGTTCAAAGACAAAGCTTCTTCCAATATAAGAAGCTTGCTGTACCATCAAAACACACAATTCTCCACCTAAGAGTACTTGCACACTTAGTGTTGAATGAAAAGGTATGTAAGGACACAGCTATTCTAAATTTTGTTTCATTTAAAAATGAAGTTACATTTCAATTACCTCAATGGAGTAACATGCATTTAAAAAAAGGTAGCATATGATGTAGAAGATACTTGGTTCAATATAATAACATTAAATGGTATGCAATGAGCTCTGTGTGACACATACAATGTATGGCTTCCAGATGCATCTCGAGGTGGTCCTTGGGCATTACTGCTGGAGCTGACAGACTGGGAACTACCACTTCAGATGGTTCAGAGGCCAAGTAATGAAGGCAGAGGAGGCTCAAATGATCCACTGCCAGCCAATTTTGGCACTAACTAAACCTAGTTTCTTAAATTTAGGCTGCATCCTTAGAACTTGGGCAAACGCTTTAACTTCTCTAAGTCTCAGTTTCCTTATTTGTGAAATGGGGGAAACAATGAGAACCTGCCTCATTAGGTTGTTAAGAAGATATGTGGCAATACTGACATTTATACAATGGCTGGTACATAGCAATAAAAAATACAAACTTTTATTTGCATTAGTACTGCTATCACTAGTGTGGTGGAGGGATTAGTAAGCTGGTAAGGGACAATAGATGTTAATTACTTTGACAATTTGATGCCTACATTAATCTGGAAAATTTAAATGTTACTTTCTCAAAAACCTCTTTAATGGTATCATTGAAAAATGTACTCTGCTATATTCCTTTCTTATCATTTACTTATCTTATCAGCACCAGGAATATTTTTTTATCATCTGTCTTCTGCCTGACATTGTAAGTTCCTTAGAAACAAGAAATTTAACTGCTTAATTCTAGTGCCTAGAAAGGTACCTGGCACACTGATGATATTTGATATAGACACTGTTATCTCAGCTTCTCTTAATTTTTTTTTAGTAATTCTCAAGTAAGAGAAGCCCATTGAGTAATGGGATAGATGAATATTCTTCCCAGCTAAGCATTCTTTAGTCTCCTTAAAGACAAGTCTGCTGGCTCAACTACAAAACCCACCATTACATGACTGGTACCCACATAGAACTTTCTGGTATTAAGCTTACTTTTACCTAATAGCAAGGGCTAGAAAATGAGGGTCTTATGAAAACTAGTTCTCTGTAGGCTGGTTATCTTGCAGTATTTTACTTAATCTTTAAAGCAATCCTATGATGGAGGTAGGTATATTTCCCCTTGGCAGGTGGGAAACAGGCTCATGGAGGTTGAACAAGATAACACAATTGTTAAGTAAAGAGGTAGCACTGGGAGGCACTATGACTCCAAGTCAGTGCCTCTTCTCTTTTCACCAGCCCATTAGTCCCTTTAAATTACTGTGACTGCGAATTCTGCAAAAGGCCTTCCTGGACTATCACCATACATACTTCTTTCATTGTTGCTGAAAGCACCACGCAGGGAGCCTCCCAGCCTCACTTCTCCATCCTGCAGGTCCTCTAGTAGGAGATCCTTCACGGGGATTGGCTGCCGATACAACTGGTAGCACAGCTGCTCATTGTGGGTGATGGCTCGCGTGATCACAAGGACTTCTTGGAACAGAAAAACATGCAGTTTCTAGAAGAAAAGAAGCCACAGGATTTCTCTAAGCAACAGTGTGAACAGTGGTTAATTTAAGGACCTCTACCACAAGAAGTCTCCAGGTTCCCAAGGGGATTGTCAACTCTTACCCCCAGGAGAACAGAATTGAATAGGCCAGAATCACGTACAGTGACATATAGCCACTGTCTTACTTATAGGTGCCTCCCAGGGATCAAATGAAGAAAGCCTGTCTGTCTACATATATCCGCAGTATGGCTGCCCACTCCAGCGACCCTCTTTACGCTGCAATCCACCACTTGTGCAGGCACACATGCTATGTACTCCAACAAGAGAAAGATGAGAAGGGGAAATAGAATGAGGACAGCAGTGAACATCAGCATTCCCTTGAAGTGTATGGATCTTATCTGACACAAACAGGCCCCATCCAGCGACTCCACCCGGAGCACTACTCATTCCCAAGGGAACAGAGCAGGCTGCATTAGCCACGGGGCAGACTGAGCCCAAGTTTTCCTTCTCTTCTTCTCATCAGCACCTTGGTTCTCTGCAGGGGCTGTGCTAGAGAGGTGGATGGATGATGTGTGTGTTGTAGGAAACAAGAAAAATATCATAAATGAAGTCTGGTCTCAAACCACACTATAAAATCAAGTTTGCTGGGTTAGAGCTGGGGTGAATTTGCTCCATTCAATTCGAAGTGCTAGGCTCTTCTCACAATTTTGAAATGCTTAGGATTTGAAGTGAAAATATCTACAACTCTACAGTGAAGGGCTCTGATTTTTGGTGGAAACATTTGGGAATGTCAACCTAGAAGTAACCAGAAGGATAGGTGTGAAAACTCAGATGAGAATCTTGATTTGAGAAGAGGAAGAATACTCAGCATTGTCAAATATTTTTATATTTGAGAGAAAATAAATCTATAGGTCTATCACCACTAACGGCACAAACTGCCCAAACAAACATTCAACCAAATTTTAGCTGGCAAAAATAAAGTATCTATTTAAAAAGACTGAAAATAGAATAAAACACAAAATAATGATGTTAAAGGGTTTTTTGTGACAGGGAGGTAGAACATTTTAGAATTTTCTTTTGATTGGAAAGAAAGGAGTTGGTGTTTTAATAAAATGAAAACAATCAGGTATTTTTTACATTATTTCTACCTCAATTTATATGCTAGATGAGATGGGTAAATTTAACTCAGACTGTCTGGGAAACCTTTAAAAATACTCATTTATAAATAAATGTCCACTAAGATTTACCCTCATCAGTTTCAGCTCTATTTTACCCTCAAACTGTTAGATTTTTTTTTTCCTGACACAGGACTGTGCTCACAATGACCTTCACAGGTTTATTTTTAAATAATTTATTTGATATTCACACAGTTCATACTTTCCTCCAGCCCCTCCACTGGGTGTTTAAAAACCAGTAAGAAATCCTCAACCCCAGCTGCCCTCTTTTTCTGCAGTAAGAACTACAGTTCATGTTTAAAGCCCTAGGCACATACAGACCAGTGCAGGCCCACACCCTGTGGAGCAATGTTTCTTCCCATTTACTGCAGAGATTCCTAGAAAGAATATTTGAGAAGTGGAGTATCAGATATCAGATATCAGATATCCACCAGTATTTTCTGGAAATCAGCAAGAAGAAGCACAAAGCTTTTAGGCAATCACTGCCTTCCTAGTCAAGCAGATAGACACAGGTCTTCCCAACAGCAACCTGGACAGACCATGCCACTCACACTGTACCATCAGCTGACTGGGTCCATAGCAGGCTTGCAGTGGGTTTTACGAAAGTATACGCTGATGTCGTGTGACATTTCAAAACCTGCTCAGTCTAACTCAGAAAGGAATCCCTTGAATTATCAAAATTTATCACTCTATAGATTAAAGAGTTCTCAATAAAGACTTCTTGGCTTTCATTCTGAGGGTTGGCTAGATAACAATGACAAAATACAATAAAAACGGAGAAGCTTGCTATTCAACACAGAAATTCTTTTAAAAGATAATAATTTACATATTTCTCCTGGCTCCATAAATACCTTGGTGAATTAAATGAATTTTAACATTCCTATCATTCAAATCTATCTTTCCTCTATGTAAATGCGTATCTTTTAGTGTTCTCTAAGTGCTGCATGATGAGATACACAGAGCACAGTCCCCACTCTGAAGGAACATGGTCTAACGGCCAACACTGATAGACAGATGAAGAATTATAATCCACTCTAGTAAAGGCTCCAGGGGAAATTTGCACAAGTTGCTATGATAACAGAGGAGGAACAATTTAAGTATCTATTCAGAATGAAAAGCCAAATGGGAGTATTTATTTACAAGTCAAACGACACATGCAGCCAGCGGAGGACAGGTTATTATTTAAAATAAAAACAACAATAATCCCAGCACTTCAGAGGCTGAGGCAGGAAGACTGCCATGAGTTTTAAGGCCAGCCTGGGCTACAGAGTGAGTTTGGGACCAGACAGGATTAGTGAGTCCTGGTCTAAAAAAAACAAAACAAAACAAAACAAAACAAAACAAAAAACAGCAGCAGAGGCAGCAACAGCAACAATAATGCAAAAGATGAAATCCCAAAGTACAAATAAACAAAACTAATCTCAAAATGTTAGTCTTTACAAGGGTGACAATGCCTGAGGAAAAGGAGTTTCTCATCTAGCCAAATTCATTCAGTTTAGGAGCTATATTTTTCTAAGATTAAATCCTTTTAGCATCCTCTTAAAACCACCATCTATTTTCTAAAATTAAGGTGTTAAGGTGGGAAATGTAGCCAGGAATGGTAGTATACATAGCCTCAGATAGTTGCGAGGCTGGTGCAGGAGGATCACTTGATTTGGGGGATCTGAGGCCAGCACTGGGTTAACACCGTAAGACGCTGGCTCAAAAAAAAAGAAAAAGAAAACAAGGAAAGAAAGGAAGGAAGGAAGGAAAAAGGAAGGAAGAAGGAAGGAAGGAAGGAAAGAAGGAAAGAAGGAAGGAAGGAAAGAAAAGAAAAGAAAAGAAAAGAAAAGAAAAGAAAAGAAAAGAAAAAAGAAAAAAAGGGGAAAAATCACAAAAGAACCTTCCGAGATGTTCACTACTTTGTATTGGATTTTGAAAGCTATGATCAAACAAAACAAAAAGCTGGAAAACTTATGCTTGTTTTCAAAATTCTTTCTGACTACATACAGGGCCATGGCATTAAAACATTTAAAAGGGAATATATGTCACACTATATTTTAATCATACTGATGGAAAAGTCATTTTTGTTTATAAGACTGTGACCCTGGTAGGAAGGACTATTAAGAAGAGAATGGATTCAGTATCCAAAGGCCCAAGAGAAGGCCCAGAGCAAAGAAACCACTTACCACACCCCTGTTGTTCTTCAGGTCACCATGACAACATAGGACTCTTGAGCTGTCAATCAGGGAGTCTTTCTGGCCTTCTTCCAAATAAAGAAGTCTCTCTTTGTAGTAACGGCATTCCGATTCCCCAGTCTTGATGTTGATTTCTGCCACAATTCCCTGAATGATGTTTATCTATGGAAAGAAAGAAGAAAGTATGTGTGAAGAAAGTGAGCAAACCATCTACACCAACAAGGCTTAGGGCTAACCTGCAAGTCACCAAGATACAATTGTACCTGTGATTCTCATCTTTTAGTTGCTGTTCTGGGAAAATGGAAAAATAAGTTTTTAATTTTAATATTGTCATCTATATACATTCATTTAAGAACATATAAACATTTGTATTATAAAGTACGGATGCTTAATTTTATCTGAGAGAAATGGATGCTAGGAAGTCTAGTATAATTGACAAAATCATATATGTAAGGTGTATGTTTTGAGATACATATATGCTGTAAAATGATTACTATGATTAGGCAATGAACATATCCATCACCTCCCAAACTTGCACCAACTTCTTAATTTCCTCCACTCAGGAACATTATACAGTAGCACAAGTCAAAATTCTCTTCAACAAAAAGAAGAATGGGCTCAGCTCCTGACTCCCAGAGACAGACTGAAACTGTTAAGTGTACACCGTTCTACATGATTCCCTGGTTTCTCTATACATAATAAATGCATTTTTGAAAGTAAACAATTAGCAATGCTATATATGCAGTTTTATAACTTGCTGTTTCACTCAGTGAAGTGCAGTGGATACCCTTCACCTCAGTAAATTATCCTCCTCACATTTCTCTTAGTGATCGAATAACATTTTTCCTATGTCCCTCCCTCACACTCCTCTCCCTCTATTACTCCTTTCTAATAAGGTTTCCAGTTGAATAATAATTGTCTAATGTTGTTTCTATCTACTTTCATGCCATCTTTTTAGAATCTAACATATGAGGGGAAACAAGTGGTACTTGTCTTTTTGGCAATGGCTTATTTCATTTAACATGCTGATCTCCAATTCTATCCATTTTCTTGCAAATGACATAATTTTGTCTTTAGAGCAGAACAACACTCCACTGCGTGTGTGTGTGTGTGTGTGCGCGTGCTTGTTGGTATACATACAGTATTTTCTTTGTTCATCTATTGCTGGGCACCTAAGCTGGTTCCATATCTTTGTTACTGTGAATTGCCACAATAAGCATAAATATGGCTGTGTACCTATAGGATGTGGGCTTTAGTTGCTTCTGGTACATACCAAGGAGCCAAGGAATAATATAGCTGGATTAAATGGTAGCACTATTTTTTTGAGGAAACTTCATACTGAATTCCATAGTGACTAGTAAGATTCACACCAGAAATACAGATTCTTTCATATCCTCTAGTTCTCACCAGAACTTTTCTCTCTCTCTCTCTTTTTTTTTAAGACAAGGTATTACTCTGTGTTTAAGTTTTTTCTTTCTCTCTCTCTCTCTCTCTCTCTCTCTCTCTTTCTTTCTTTCTTTCTTTCTTTCTTTCTTTCTCTTTCTTTCTGTAGCCCAGGCTGGCCTACAACTCATGGTAATCCTCTAACTCAGTCTCTGGATTGCAGGGATTCCCAGCATGCACCCAGCTACCTTTTTGTAGTTTTGATGCTTACCCGTTCTGACTGGGGTTGAAATGAAATCTCAATGTAGTTTTGATTAGCATTTTCCTAATGGCTAAATACGTTGCACATTTTTCATAATCTTATTGACCATTTGTGCCTCTTTTAAGAAGTATCTGTCATTTCCCATTTATTTGGGCTATTTGCTTTTTTGGTATAGTTCCTTATATATTCTAGCTATTAATCCTCTGTAGTGTAACTGGCAAAGATTTTCTTTCATTCTTTAGGCTGTCTCTTCACTCTGTTGGTTGTTTGCTTTGCATAAACTTTAATTTGATAAAGTTCCATTTGCTGATTCTTGCTATTATTCCTTGTGCTACTGGAAAAATCTTGTGCTATGACAAAAATCTCTGTCTATGTTTATGGTTTCAGGTGGTTCCCTCTGTTTTCCTTGAAGAAGTTTCACAGTTTCAGGTCTTATACCTACATCTTGAACTAGATAGTCTTTGATGTTTAAGATTCTACTATTGAGCTCCACATCGTCACTATTGAGCTCCACATTGTACATTTCTTCTTTCTTTCCTTTCTTTCTTTCCTTTCTTTCTTTCTTTCTTACAGGGTCTGGCCTAGGCCGGCCTTGGACTCACAACAATCCGCCAGTCTCAGCCTCCAGAGTGCTGGGATTACAGGTGTGTGCCACCACGCCAAACTTATGTGGTGCTGGGGAATCAAACTCGGGTACTTAGCACTTGCTTGTCTAGGCACTTGCTAGGCAAGCACCTTAAACTGCCGAGCCATTCCTCCAGTCCCTAAATGTTGTGTATTTCTTAAGACAAGCTGACAATATTGAAATTGCAGGCACGTAAAAAATTGAGCCAAGGAGAGAAAACTAAGAAGAATGCAGCAGTCTAAAACACAGGGTCATTTTTGGGGACTGAAAACTGGTTTTTAGGTCTCCCTAAGTGTACCCAGTCTAACGAATAAACAGAATTGGCACCTTTTTGGTGACAAAGCATTTCTACAAAGCACAGGGGGAAAAAATGGAAATAAAATATGCTGAAAGTAATGATGGGGACAGTTTGTACCTATGCATTTGCCCATATTTAGAGCCTGTATGAGTTATAGGAAAAGAGATTTCAAAGAGATGGTTAATATGATGCCATTAATACAGATAAAAAGCAAAACCAAACAAGAGTAGGACTCTGCAATGTGGTCAGTAGGTACTTATTTCAAGTTGTGGTATTCTATCACATGGAAAACATAACTAAATGTTAGAAAATACTGGAAAACAAAAGATACGGGAAATTATCTGAACACACTCGTCACCCATCAGATGCAAAATAATGACTTCCTCAGCAGGATATTCTTGCATGTGGGGGTGGGGGGTACTGGGGCTTAAGCCAGGGCTTTTGCACTGAGCTACATTCCCAGCCCATTTTTAAGGGTCTCAAGTAAATTGTTAAACTGTTCAGGCTATGATCAGACTTGTCATCTCCCAGCCTCAGCTTCCCATAGAGCTGAAGTTATAAACTTATGATAACAGACACAGTTTCAGCAGGCATTTCTGTCCCTTAAAAGTGAAAAGTCCTGCTTTCTTGTGAGAACTGAGAAGAACTTAACAGAGGGAAAATGTTGACTCGGTCTCTTCTTGGTCACATTTATTTAAGAGAAAAAGCAACGTTGGTAAAAATCAAGATTCTAATGCCAATACTCAGAAGTTATAAGATCTGATAATATGTTAAAATTCTAATATAGTCTTCCTAGATTTATTAAGTGATTTTTTTCTCTTTTCTAAATTTTGATGGTAGCAGTACTGTGACTTAAAAGAACACCTTTTTCCCCAGGGGTAGGGATCAAATCTGGAGGCTCAAGCATGATAGATAAGCACTATACCATGGGGCTACATCCCCAGTAAGAACGTATTATTTTCCAGAAACACAGGCCTCTTAGTGTCACATCATGAAAGTTTTTTGGCCTTTGGTATCAACCTAATCTTAAATATGAGTCCTGTAAAATTAATCCAAGTTTTATCGATACAACACTAGTTTCAGAACACTTTCGTATACTTTCTACTCATTTCTTTCTTCCCCTCTTGGCTTTGCCCCTGATACTCTTAATTTAAAAAAATTTTTTTTCACAAAATATTCTAAAGCCATGATTTATCCTTAAATGAAAACTTTAAGTTTGTGAAATACCTGCTCTGTGTTAGACTAGATGATTTCAAAGATATGAGAGTGGGTCCCTGCTCTCAAGAAACTTCAAACAAGGTGACACATGCCTGAAATCCCATACTCTGGGAGGCTGCGGAGAGGAATTGCAAGTTTGCACCCTGCCTAGGTAATGTAGTAGTGACTATGCAAAACCCAGTATAAAAATTAAAAACTGAAAAGAAGCTGGGGATGTAGCTCAGTGCAAGGGCCCTGGCTTCAATCCCCAGTACTGTGGAAAAAGATAAACAAATTAAGAGGAAGTTTCAAATATGAGAGCTGTCTGAAAAATTGTTTTATGTTTACCTTATTCTCTTATCTTTCTTTGTTTTTATATGTAATATTCCTATTTTCTGTTGCTTTTAAAGCCACAGGTGTTAATGGCTATGGCTTATAAGTTAACTATTACTAGGGATGCCTGGACAGCTGGAACTCATCAGCACTTCAGTCTGTTTTCCAGGTTTCCTGCAAGTATCCAGGAAACCAGAAAGAAGATGCACCACGGGCATAATGATGCGTTCATTTTTAAAATTTAACTCAGGAAACGAACATCTGGCATGGTATATTGAGATTTGTAAACTCAAATGCCACAGTGGTTCCTTAAGCAACCATGACTACCTTCAAACGGTGCTTCTTTCTCTGGTATCTGAAAAATTACACACAAAGACAATGGAATTAATCAGTGTCATTGTTCCATGTTCTATGATACATCTGTACAGTTACTCTGGGTCTGCTTTCCTTTATTAAATATATTGCTTTACATTTTTATTAACCTGGACATTTTAAGGGTCTCATCTTGTTTCATTGGGTCTTGAGAGGAATTTATTCTGAAGGATATCAGAAATTACATTGTTTCACACAGCAGACTGACAGTAATAAACAGTCATGGTAAATTGTGCATTTAGGTTAAATTTATTGTTGCCTCATGCAGGAGTCAAACTGAAAAAAAAAAACTAGTAAAGACAGATGATGAGAAACACAACAATACGGGAATGAGGCCCACACATGCTGGAATCATCATCCTGAAAGTAGAATCTGTAAGTCCTGTCCTTCTAGTCCCCGCTGTCACAATGTCATCTACTCATCAGCTCCTGACAGTAACTAAGAGGAGCTGTCTTCATTGCGGAAGTATCAAAAGCAAGACTGTTTTTCTCATTTCTGTGAATTTCTTTTTCAAGGAGCTGGGGAGTTGGTGTGTGTATGGTGGTGGTGGAGTCTGCAGGACCATTTTCTGAGTAAAACAATACTTAGAATTAAAAACATGAGACAACCAATGTTCCAGATATCTGAATATCCAAAGTCTTATTTTAAGAAGTTTTTATGGGTGAAAAATTACTACCATGCCTCAAAACACTCCTATGAGTTTCTAATAATGATAAGGTAGTTTATGCTCAGCACTGAAAGATCTTGTTTTCGATATAATCACAGGACCAAATGCAATCAAATCCCTTTGTGCGGAAGCAACTTACTTAGCAATGATTTCCCCCTTTACATAGGTGGGAAATTTGCTCAGGGAGCATATAATTCAAGCTACATTGGTACTAAGATTTATATGTTTGTTAAAGACAATGTTCCTAAGAGTACAGAGCTAAATAAATATGCTTATCTGGAGTAATTCTACAAGAATTTTGAAAAGGAAAACACACACATACACACACACCTTGTGCCTAACTATGTAAATGGGCATTTAGAAGCGTATTTTTTCAGACGTTTTAAAATGAGGTATACTGTAACACATGCACAGATCTGCCTGACCAATTAGGGGCTGCGTCACCTTTTGAAAATGGATTCACATTTTCTGCACTAAGGAGACCGGTAACGGGCATACCTCTTTCATACTGCAAACAATAATATTTTTATCTTTTCTTGGAAAAGAGAATAGAATTCTTTCATGTAGCTTCTTTAAAAAATCCTTACAGTAAATCTCAGAACAGGCCTCTATGCTTCACAAAAGTAATTACTTAGAGTAGCTGAAGCTCTCTGTTGTTTTTATTCCTGTAGACCACACATCCACAGAGATGAAATATGGAAAGAAGGCAATCACAATCTTCTCAGCAATAAAAACAGACATGATGACTGGGATGGGCCTTATCTTTAGGGCCTGGGCTTGGAGCCACAAGCCAGGCACACTGAACAGCATATGCCGCTGAAGACTCCTTCCTCGTTCCTCTCTATCCTACCTGGTGGCACTCAGCCCAGTTTTACACCCGAGAGGCCTCACCACCAAGGCTGTCTAGTGACCAGATGGATCTCTCCAATTCCAGAAGCATCAGGGACTCAAGTAGCCAGCTTCCCACATCAATGTACAAGATCATTAAGAAGTAGAAATGCACAGAATTCAGTCTATATTGACAAGGTCTGAATGTCAACCCCATCACTTTCTGGCTTTGGACCAAGGCAAACTGTTTAACTGCTCTATGCTTCATCTAAAAAGGGTTCTAAAAGAAAGCTATTGGGCTGGAGAAATGGCTCAGTGGTTAAAGTAATCCCAGCACTTGGGAGGCTGAGGCAGGAGGATTGAACTCTGAATCACAAATACTTAGAAAACAAAACAAACTCACAATTAACTATACAACTCAGGAAAACTCTCTCAAATTGATACTTAAAACCTTTTATAACCAGATCTGAACTCACATATTCTGCCTCACTGCTGCTGCTTCAACAGAGTATCCTTAATACCAGGCAGGTTGATGCAAGCTATTCCTCAGCCGAGATCTGCCCTACTACTGCCTTACACCCCTGCTCAGGGCACTTATCTCCACTGGCCTGCAAATCTCTACCCTGCACTGCACAGTACTCCAGTCAAATCAGACTGGATGAAATTGCTCCCCATTCACAACATTCTACTGGTCTATTTTCCCTTGTCTCCTATGGCTGCTAAGGAAGAATCTGTATTTACCGGACCACCCAGCCCCTACTCAACAGACACATGCAGGAGGAGCGCACTGGTGAGAAGTGGGGTAGACTAGGCATACCAATGCAATCACGGTCCCAGAGCTGGATTTTTCAATGGATATCACCTTCCAAATGGTCTTTAGGGTTAAGCTCAAAGGCAACTCTCATTTTATTGCTAAATAAAATTAATTCAATTTTAACTCTACACAAAGATCTTAACCCTCACAGTCAGATCAGAGTCATCCATACAAACCAAAAAAACAAAAAAAGAAATACACACACACACACACACACACACACACACACACACACATATATTAGAACCAAAGGGACCTGAAAGTACATTTCATGCAAACACTGAATGATTAGGAAGCTGCAGCAAAGAGACAAGTGACTTTCAAAATACAAACAAGACTGATGGTTGTATCAGACCTAGAATCCAAGATTTCTAGGTCCTCCATACTCAGGGCCTCTTCCATTCACCTACTGACCTGATCCACTAGCCATTATGGGAAAACAACAAGGGAAGAAATATAGGAACAGGCACACTTACAGCTTCTTCCAAGTGCTGCTGATCTGGATTGTCATTTGGTGTGTGCCGCAGAATTTCTCGAAGAAGCAAAGGGTATTTCACCAGGCGGCTTCTTGGAATATCAAGGAAATTCCAGAGATCTAATTTGCGGCTAAAGGGGGATTCTAAACATCGCTGAAGGAAATCCTGAACTCTGTGATCTTGTTTTTTGTGGTCCAGCAAGGCTTTGGCAGCCACTTGATTGCTGCAGTAGCTGTCATAGGAGCTGAGACAAGGCAACTGAGAAGGCAATAGAAAAAAGGAGGTTTGGTGTCAGTATGATTGAGCTCCACAGCTATAAGGTAGCATCAATGTCCTGGTACTGACCGAACATCAGACTGTCTCCAGGCCCGTCCAACACTCCTTTATCATTATGGCTGGAGGGAGCTAGTGGGACCTTCTACATGGCAGGCTATGGGAGACTCCATAGGCTCTGGTTTGCTTTCACTAAGTAATTTTCTTAATTGCATGTTTATTACTAAGCCACCCATAATAATTTGTTTTCATATTCTACCAATCTAAGCTAGAAACAGAAATTATTTCCTATACATATCCCAAAATATACCCAGGAAGGCAAAAATCTCCCTGCTTTTTAATTTTTTCTTTAAGACAGGGTCTCATCCTAGTTCAAGCTAGCCCTGAATTCACTATGTAGCCTTTTATGATGGTCTTGCAGCAATTCTCCTGCCTCAGCTTCCTAAGTGCTGGGAGGAATGCGACACCACGTCTAGCTTATGTGGTGCTGGGGAATTGAATTCAGGGTCTTACCCTTGCTAGGCAAGTGCTCTAACTGCTGTGTTATTCCTCCAGCCCCACCCATACATTTTAAAAAAAGAATTTTTAAAAACTTATTCATAAGGAACTCATGTAGAAGAGTTAGGAGCACACACAAAAAGCAAGGGGTCAAACTCCACAGCCCAGCCCTTTGTGTGTCTTGGTGCAAGCGTCTCCATATTAAAGATTAGTTGATTCAAGGCAGCCTGATTATAATGCAGGAAGCATTTATAAAAATCTTTTAAATTAGCCCTGACAAGCCAGGAAATATTTATGATGTACCTTATGGTTCACATCACAATACTGAATAAAGAACAATTTAAAGACTTTGGTGCATTTTAACTCTACTGCCTCGTTTCCAACAAAACACTAATTTCTCTGACATTTCCCATCAGTCACATTGTGCAAACACATCAGACACTCATGAAAAGAGCTTCCTGTCCCCTTTTTTAAGTTCCTCCCTCTTAATGGCACCTGAGACTTGGCATCCTAATGCAAAGCTACCAGCCTCCAAAAAGTTTTCAGAGGCAATAAAGTGTAGCCATACAATTCTTTCTCCCCTGTGCTAGGAAGATGCATTCACGTCTGTGCTGCAGAGGAGAGCAAGCCAGTAAGAAAAGCGTGTCGTGCATTTCTCCATTCTCAGTACTCTGCAGTATGTCTTCTAAAGTCAAGGTGAACAAATAAATGCTTAATGGATTACAAGATAAAGTAAATTTGATGGTTTGGGGATATAGCTTAAATATATGGCAGTATCTGAACATATTCTGCTGTTTCTTTTGCATCTCTCCTTGAAATTATTTTCTCACTGACCAAAACCAAAAAGAGTTACCAGGGAAACAGTATTTAAAAGGTATACCACATATGCTGGTTTATAACACTGCATCGGTTTTAGGAGTTGTATTCTCTCCTACTGGCTCTTTTACATTTGAGCAAGATCAGTGTAGGATAGGTGTTTAGAAACTTGTCTGTTGTCTCTACATTAATTGAGAAGGAAGTGTTGCATGTGCTTGAATTTAAACCAATTAGAACTTTTTCCAAGCCAAATGCAGCCGTAGTGGTGAGAAATTTAATTCTTCATTGTCAACTTTTAGTTTGTGTAATTTTTTTTCTGGAGAGTATCTGCATTTGAAAAGTACAGGCTAGAACCTGACAAAATCCTCAAAATTTTTGCTGTTTGGATTTTACCCTTGTAGAAAACAAAATGAATAGCTTTGTCCTAAGGTATGTAATTTGAATAGGAAAAATTTCCATCAGATACACCTTGAAAAATTATAATAAGTAGAAGGCTATGTTAACATGTTTCTGTCTTGTTAACATTCTCTGTTTATTTTGAATTTTTGAAAGTTTTAAGGGAAAAGACCTTCAGAACCTAATGTGAAGTATTTAGTAGGTTAACGTTTTGAGTTGAAGATTTTTATTGTTTATATAATTTGAAAGATGAACATGCCATTAATCTGCTGGCTTAAGATATTCACATATACCCAAATATGAAGACTAATTCTACAACATTCAAATATTTATTTTAATACTGAGTTTCAGTTAAGTGACAAAACAGTGTTAAAACTCTCTTGTGAAGCTGGGTCTTTTTTTTAAAAATTGAAACTGTGCCATACAGTGCTTTACTGTCTCTGAAATGGGAATTGTAATACCGCTACTTTGATTTATCTCTTCCGATAATGTGGCAATGCTATTTGTTTTACTAACAAGCTCTGGACTATTTAGCAGTCCTGTTCACGGGCACAAGAGCCTTTTGTATGTTACTCACTTTAAACTTTTAAACCAAAAATTTTATGGTTCAATGTCTTTGGGAAAAAGATGCTGAAGGGAATGTAGCATGTAATTAATACATGGTTATGTATAAAAAGACACAAAATGCCCTGTTCTGATTCTGCCTTGAAACAGTGCAATGAAATGTACCAGTGTATTCAGTGATTGTTTATGTGGAACTTCCATATTGTGTTGTTTTTGTGTCTGCGGTAGCCTGCCTTTTGGGCCAGATATGATACAGTTATCATCTCATGAAATGCAGGTGTAGATAGTGTCTTTAGTGCTGGAACATTCTAACTTTTTGTATGTTTTATGATTGTGTGTTATTTTCCAAAGCTGTTTCTGTTACCATGAGGAATTATGCATTGTTATATATCATAAATGTTCTACAGAAGACAGACTACTGTGTTTCTTCTCATTTATTAAAAGTTAGTAGAAAATAAACTAATTTTAATATCTAAACAAAACAAAGTACACTGCTGAGCTTACCATTCCTTGGAAGCATCTGCCTTTCTTCTATGTTATAAAAAAAAAAAAGAATACCTATTTGTATTTTTAAAAAGAGCCACAGAAACTCTTTAACCTCATATTTGAGAACAGTGATAATTAGTATTTTTACACACACACACACACACACACACACACACACACACACACACAGATGCACTGCTTGTAATTCAGATTTTCAGAGTTAATTAAAAAGCACCACAGGCCCTCTTAATTTCATTTCCATTTCCTTGCCTTTTAAAAGACCTGGAAACAACCAATGTTTTCATTAAGGAGAAACAAATCAGCAGTAACCATGGGATGTAAAACAGCAAGGAACACCAGCTGCAGGGCTGCTCACTGTCCTATGGGCCACTGCTCTCTATGATCACGCTCCCGCCCCCCACCCCCATACTACCATGACAACCAAGTCAAGCTCTGGTTGTGTGTTCACACCTGACAGGGTTCTTATTTCCTGGGCATGACCTGAAGGGCTATCTGGCTTAGTCACTAGCCAGAAAAAAAGCCAGTAGTGATATTTAACTAGAAAGGGGATGAAGAACTTATACATCTTAGTTCCCAAACATATATACACTCATTTATTTAACATATGAGAGGCAAAAGCTCAGTAATTAAGAGGATAGTCCAGATTCAGGAAGAATTCAGGTGCAAAGCTGACTCAAGACAGCTCTGCATGAGTCACTGTGCTGAGCCTCAGCTTCTCCACTAGCAAAATGTATATACTAATGCTTCCCTCTCCCTTCATGAGATAAGGCATATAAAAACCAGAGTTTGTCCCATAGATAAAATAAATCAGTTAACTTCTATTATCATTATTTCACCCTAAACTATTTTATTGAAGAAAGCATGGTTTGGAGAAGCAAAGCTACTTGCTTAGCTGGAATCTGAAGCCTGTCTTGTTCGCACTCCTTTCCTCAAAACTCAGAACTACTTGACATCTCTTTAATTAGAGCCTCAAGAATTTATAAGGATAAGTCTGAGTCCTTTTTTAGAATTTCTTTCTATATTCCTTTGTGAAAAGCAACAGAACAAATTCTCTTCTATGTATCCTGCCTCTCTCTTAGAAATTAAAATTTAATTGGAACCCAAATTAACTTGAGATTCTGCTGCCTCATAGAGGTTATAAATTATTTTATTATGGAAGCAAGTCACTTGGGAAGTTTTTTCTTTGTGATAAGGAAGGTTTGCTCAAACAGGCAACCTGTTAGGGAGGGGGACACTGACCCTCAGGAACCAGGGCAGGAACCAGGGTGGTTCCCTGAAAAAAAAAAAGCAAACACTCTATTTCAGATCTTCAAAGTTAATTGATTCATTCTAAGGTCAAAAGGACTGGCCAGTGCTGCCCCACTTGGGCAGCTCACTTGTTTAAAATTTTTACTTTTTTTTTTTGGAGAGGAAATAAATCAATTTTTCATGGGTCGAATTGGCTCTGACTTTTCTCATTTAAAGTCTACTAAAATGTTTATTTTGTTCTGTTAAAAAGACCAGAACTCAAACAGATGGACCTCTTAGTTTACAGTTCCCACTTGCATGGACACATCGGCAGTAAAAGAAGGAAAACATTTAACAGCTCGCCGGGCCTGATAAATAAGGGCCATTTCTCACGAAGTCTGGCAACAATCGGCTGGCTGTTTAATTTTAGGCTGCTCTTCAAGCAGCATGTCCCCAGTTGATTCCGGAAGGGTCCAGATACCAATGGACCAGCATAGTCACACTTCCTTTGGACACATACAGAAAATAACTGTAAATGCTACCCCCAGAATGAACCAAAAGTGACATACATACATACATACATACATACATACGTACATATTTTTTTTCAGAAAAAAGGACTTAACAAGACAAATTCCCAGAGTTTTTCTTCCAGTACAAATTTATAATTTTCATATGCTGCTTAAGGAGCCATTGCAGTTCTATACTGTTGTGTCATTAGAAACAGAGCAGTCATCTTTGATAATTCTGGAGTGTGGCCTCCCTGCTCGTCACTCTCGTCAAAGTGGCCTACCAACTCAGGACGTTTAAGAAAAGCTGAGGCCAGTCGTATTTTCTTACTAAACCTTCTCTAACTCCAGCTAGCTGGCTCTCTTTGGGGGAATTTCTTTGCAGGCTAAAGAAGTTAAAAATCCCACCATGGTTCATAATAAAACGAGAGCCAAAAGTATAAGATGAATGAACTGTCCTGAAATATTAAGGCACATCTTCTAAATTATTCATCGTAGAATAGTACTTGTCTCTCATGTACCCTTGGGATATTTTGGTGCTAAAACTGACTTCTGAACTATCGCTAGCTAGGTCATGAAAGCCTTAGAGGTTATAGATCAAGTCAGTAATGGAGAAGCACAAGGCGACAGTGTTAAAAGTTTTTGAATACCATCCATGGGAACTGGAAGGTTAAGACACAAATGCACTGGAGAAAGGGAATTTGTATAGCAGTAGTAGAATTTATAACCTTCACGACACTCTCCAAACAGGGAGATGACCTCCAAGACTAGATGTCATGGCACTTCCTGCCTATTGCTGTGGAAAACGGGATTTATCAAACAGATGAGAGTCCTAGTCCGGCCTGTGAGAAATCATGAAAGTAGTCGCCTGGGATGGAACTCTTGAGGACTCAGAAAAAAAAAAACAAAACAAAACAGAAATGTACAGAACAGTCTGTTGGGGTCTGTGGCAAAACAGAAAAATATGTGTCTTCTCTGAAGTAAATTAGACAAATAAATAATATTATGCACCCAAACAAAACACAAATTCAGTCCCAGGGTCAGAGAGTGATGAGCCCTAATCTAAGGTCACACCTGTTTGGTTTTTCATTTAGCTAGGAAAAGGAAAGAATCCACTGGGATGAAGGCTGTCAAAAACCTGATTCTCTTATGAAGTCATTTACAACCACATATATGCTAAATATTGGCAATATATACTTATATCTTATTTATGGAACTATATTTTGACCATGAGATTCTTTTAGTGCCTGAAAAGATTTCATGATGACAAAGTATATGTCAACCAATTTTAATTTATGAGAAATGCAATAATTATTATAGAAAATGGGCTAAGTCTGGTATTTTATTTTATTTGATGTGCAACTAGTAATAATTTTATATGTCTGTTTATTTATTTGATTGTAAAAATGCCATGTTGGGCTGGAGGAATGACACAGTGGTTAAAGTACTTGCCTAGCAAGTGCAATGCCCTGAGTTCAAGTCCCCAGCACCACAAAAACTGGGCACAGTGGCTCATGTCTGTAATCCCAACACTTGGGAGGCTGAGGCAGAACGACTGCACTAAGTCTAACCTGGACTATGCAGTGAGTTCGGGACCAGCTTGGGCTACAATGCAAAACACTGTCTCAAAAAAAAAAAAGAAGAAGAAGAAGAAGAAGAAAAAAAAAATGCCATGTTTTTAAATAAAGTAGATTTATTTTTTTGTTGTAATTATTTCATATTATGCAGATTTTTAAATAAATTTAATAGGAAGATACTGTTTCCATGCTTTGAAGACATAGCTTAAATATAATTTTAAATTTTATTAGTAATTTGCTTTATTTCTGACGTGAAACTAATATTTGCCAATAAGAAAAATCCATATGAAACTTCATCTAATTTACTAAGTCTATTTTTAACCAAGACAAGAGAACTTTTCTTACCCAGCCCACGAGGATGGGACCAACATGTTCAGTGGAGCCATCCTGCTTCCGAACCTCTCGCAACTGACGAAGGAGCTCTGGCACAAAAACAAACAGAATACTTACGTCACTGGGCATTCAGATATGAACAAGACCAGAAGTAGGGTTGGATTATTCACAATATTACATAACCACTGACTTGTTATAAGACAGCTCAATTAAGGTTACAAGTCACAACACATTCTGGGAATAAAATTATACCTTCGTGTAGAGGAATTAGAGAGTCCAGTGTTCCAAATATTTGATTCAGTTCTTGTTCTGTCATGATGGAGAGTTTCAGCATGGGGTCATGATAGGCCTACACAAGAAGGGCAAGAGACAGACACAAACATTTACAATCAGGGAACTAAGCTGAGCTGTGCATGCTGAGGCTCCGGAGAGGCACTATATGACTAGAACGAGGGGCCGTCTAAAAACTTCTTCCAGGATGCAGGAGAAACAACAGATAGGTGTGACTGGAGGAGGGGAGGGGAATCCAGAACTGCTCTGAGCCTTTTGTGAGTTGTGATACACCAAAGCAGATTTTTCAAAAGCTTTTAAAGTTTATTGTATCATAAATCTAGAAAGAAGCACAGATCCTACATTTAGAGTAGATTTGACTGTTATAATGCTTTAAAAATCAACGAGATTCTTCGGCTTGAAATTTTCACACTGTACTTAAAATTAGCTACCAGCACACTCTTTTTAAAGTAGTAGAATTTAAAATAAGTGATCAGCACCTTTTACTTTTCAATTGGAGCAAAAAGAATACAACTTCTTCCATTCCAAGCCTTTCTTATTAAAAATAAATAAGAATACAGTTATACCAGGGCTCTGTGATACAGTATCAAGACATAGATGATATAGTTCCTGCCTTCAAGTTTTAGAAAGCATTTTGGGAACTTTCTTTTTAAATGCCTAAAAAACTATATACATTTAAAATTTAGGTCCAAGTTAACAAAAGGAAAGATGTCATGTGAAAGAAAAAATAATAAAATTCTAAGCACTCTAGAGGACCATACAATCACAACTAAAGCGGCCAAGGGAAATTTTGAAGGTAAACCACTTGGTACAGAGAAGGAGGCAATAAATATACAAGGAATAACTAATATTTGAGTTGGTGCCGGAAGATGGGTGGATATAGATGATGAAAAAAAGAAAGAAAGGTTTCTAGGAAGGCACAGACCACCATGAGCCAAAGGATGGCCATAAATCATCTGAACATCCTCGTGTTTGGGAAATCTTGGTGCAGGAAAGGGGAGCTGGTCATATGGTAGAATGATATTGTCCAGAGCTGAAGAGCTTCTTGATCCTCCCTGACCTCCTCCTTCTCTAGCCTGACTACCATTCACTTTCTTGGCTGCGTCTATGCAAAGCTTGAATAGCCATCTCAGGAATACTGACAGTTTCACTTCATATCAGCAGAAAATTGGACTAAAGACCCTTTAAAGAAGGTAGACATCCTTCTAACTCTGTAATTCTCGGAGGAGGCCATAAATATAGGATGATAGACTCTGGATTTAGCTTCCAAGATATGGAGCTTGGGTCATCAGAATGGAATGGAAAGGTTTTTGGAGGAAGGTCTGTTGCCAAGAATATGTGCTACAGGCATAAGTTTCCTCCCATCCTCCCAGAAAAGGCAAAATAAATTTCTGGTGGGGCTGAGGCTCAGAGTAGAACACCTGCTTGAAGGTCACAAGATCCTTGGTTTCATCCCCAGCACTAACAACCACCAAAGAAATCAGCTGCCATATAAAAGATCTTAACTTACAAGAGTATACATCTGCCTCATTTAACTACTTTATTTACCTTTGAGATTCAAGTCTCTATTCCTAAGAGGTAGCTCTGATGTCAGACATCCATTCTTTCCCATGGGCAAAGAGACCCTGTATTTTGAGATTTTTAGACCAATGAAGTACACATAAAGCCAGGCCTCCACTAACACCTTCTGATTTAAACTGATGTATTCTTTGAAGTGTACTAGAGATACACAAGGTGAGCCCATACAGATGTTAGGTACAGAGAACCAGTAGTCTATCTTCTTGCTTTGAGCCATTTCTCTCACTGTGTGGCCTATGGTCTCAGGTTCTTCTAAATTTCTGATAACCTGTCTTAGTTATAAAGGTACTCATACAGTATCATCTTAGGATTGTGAAATTACTCAGAGGGAACAAAATAGGTGACTCAAACAACTGCTGGATTTTACTTTACCTTTTTTGCTAATTTCAAATCTTCTATCAAGTCTTCTTCTCCTTGAGAAAGTTCAAAGATTGCCTGCAAGAAAAGATAAATTTACTGAACTCTCATGAGACCAAATTCAAAGCAAGGTTCTAGCACCAAAAGTTCCAAATCTACTTCTAAACAGTATTTAAAAAAGTATTCACAAAAAGTTAATCTGAAGCGAACGCATGTGGTAGCTAAAACCTGCAAAGAAAAGACAGTGCAAAATTTATGCATAATAATGGCTCCTTTATGGGAAAGAGGGTTTCTACACTTTTCCAATCCAAAAGACATACTTCACATTATAAAACTTTGATGAAACCAAACAAGAAGAAGGGAACTATTTTAGGTAACATAATTACAGTTTGAGGCAGGGATTGCACATCTTTTTTTGTGTGAGTAGAAATCGTAAGAAATGCCTCAGGTTCTGCTCTCAGCAATATCATCAAGAAGCCATCACAGTTTACCTCCCTTCTCCTCAATAGAAAATAAATCTCAGCAGACAGCTTCTTCCAATCATCTACTTGTCTTGAAGCTAGAAATTGTATGAAGAAGCCAACATTTTATCACTCTAAGTAGAGTTGGATGGAGTTAATTCACTTTAAAGTACTTCTCAGCCCCACAAGGTAGAATAAATAACATTATAGCAGCAGCTGTGTGCAAGAGTGTCTGAATGGCCTAGTTCTCACTTGGCTGTATTAAGCCATCATAAATTAAGAAGTTCTGATGCACAGAATGCTCTCTTAGCTGGGAATCTAAATGCTTGGCAAACCTTGTATTATTAAATCATTATAAGCTTACCGTGATAGTTCAGTGATTAGGACATTTTTTTCATACTAGAGGGAAGAAGTTCAGGTTTCAGGCATCATGCCTCTGCCTAGGGTCGGTGGACTGGGGGAAATGAGGGATCTCTCCAGCAAAGCACACAGAAACAGGGTACTGGAATGCTGGCCAAGACCAGCCCACCCTGCCTCAGGCCCAGGAAAGTTATATGTCAAGACCTCTCAACACTGTATCTTCTTATTATGAAATAACTATAAACTCACATGAAAAATTGCATAAGCAGTACAGGAAGATCTTATGCATCCATTACTCAGCTGCTACCAGTGGTGGTATATTACATAATAAGTGTTTGTCAAAATCAGGAAATGGGTAGGTTTAAAATACTTAACTAGTTTTTATGTAGATTTTCCTCAGATTTCCTTGTTCATTTGTTTTAGGAAAGGCTGACCAAATGTGGCTCCCAGGAGAGGAAAACCACCAACTCCGTAACAGGAATATACCATGACCTTTGGGGAAAAATATGATCCAGGTTCAAACGCTGCCTTTGACTTGAGAAGCCAGGACCTTGGGTGCATTATGCCTTAATAATTTTCCTTGTCTACAGAATCCACCTTTCTTTATCTCTTACCCACCTTCCTTTCATTCACTATCAAATTACCAGTTATATACTTACACTGTCACTACATGGGGGACTTCAGAAAAGCCTAAAGAAAAAAATTTAAATTACCCATAATAGCACCTGATTAATTTTGAGAATACAGAAAGAATAAAGTCAGGTTTTTCCATTCTCTCACAGTACAGACCACTTCTGATACTTGATGTGTAGAACTTTTCTATAAGAAAGCTACCAAGAAAACAATCAGTTCTGCAGCAGATACTGCCTGGGTGTCTCAATTCAATCCTGATACTGTCTACACAGAGGTAGCATCAGATTCCACAAGTTGAGGGCTCAGTCCTCAAGACTGCATCCCTTTTCAGAAGCCAAACAATGGCCCCAAGGTTGTTTTCAAAGGATAGCACAAAAGATAGTGATGATTGCTGCATGAAAAGATTAAGGTATGCAGGAGGAAGGCCCTATCCAAGGTATCATCCTCCAAAAACCTCCATGTGTTCAGTGATCTGAATCTCTCTAAACCATATGCTCCTGGGTTCTCATGAAGGCTTCATTATAACCACAAGGTTGATTAAATCTCTGGCTACTGGTTATTAAGTTTACCTTCAGATCCTCCCTACACCCCAGGGGTTAGGGAGTAGGGTTGAAGGCTCTACCCTTCTAATCCTGCCTTGGTCTCACCAGATGACCAGCCCCTATCCTGAGGCCACCAAGGGATGACAACCATCATTCAACTCACTAGCATACAGAATATCACTCTGAAGTTATGAAGAGTTTGTACGTGAATATAAGAGGACAAGATCAAACGTGTATTTCTCAGTATTATAATAACCATAGTTATGATTTTCCATATGTCTTCACAGGACTTCTCTCAGTGCATGTATCATTTTTAAAGGTTTTATTTATTCATTGTTGAGTAGATAATACATTTACATAGCACAAAATTTGTAATGCACAAATAGGTACATGGTAAAAGCTTTCCCTTTCATGTCTGCCTTCCCATGGCTCATAAAGGTGACACTGTTGCTAGTTCCCTAAGTATCCTTCCAGAAATATTTTATAGTTGTATAAGCAAGTAACACACATACCCACACACATCTCTTTTTGTTGTTGTTGTTGTTCAGGCTGGATTTAAACATGTGATTCTTCTGCCTCAGCCTCACAGAGTACCAAGATTATAGACCTTTGCCAGTAGGCTTTGTTTTCTCTGTAGTTTTGAATACCTCCACCCCGTTTCTGTACCATTCGTTTTCTACTGAGCCCAACATACAAATCAGTACTTGTGCATGTGTTTCTACAACTGCACAGTACTTCACTTATTTATTTATTTATTTATTTATTTACTTACTTATATTGGTCCTGAACTCACTGGTGTAGCCCAGGCTGGCCTTGGACTCAGGATAATCTGCCTTCCTCAGCCTCCCATGTGCTGGAATTATAGGCATGTCCCACCATGCCCAGCTCTATGTAGTGCTGGGAGAATTGAACTCAGAGCCTTGCACTTGCAAGGCAAGCACTTTAAATGCTGTGCCATTCCTCCAGCCCTATTTCACAAATTTAAACCTAGTAATAGATGTTCAGGCTCTTTTAAACCTAGTACTACTATCAACATTACTGTGATGAGAAATCTTGCACATGTTTTTTTTTACCTGTATGTAAGTAGATCAGGCAGGTAAGTTCCTGGGAAAGAACTGCTTAGTCAACGTACACAGAATATTTTCAAGTACACCCTTTGCAAAAGACAGATTCTCCATTTATAATAAAACTTCAAGGATATCATTAGAGGATGTCTATGTGAAGTGCTGAGCACAGCTGGTATAGAACAAACCCTACAGAGGGGGTACCATCATAGCCATTACAGATACTGGCACAGAAAACTTACAGGAACAAAATTAACTTCACGTGTTTCCACAACTGCACAGAAGAAGGTTTTCTACAAAGGTTAATCAAAGTTCTATAAACTGAATATTTTTCTAGAAGTTGCCATCAAACTGTGACTAAAATGCCTCTGTGAACTTCAGTGTCTTAAATAGACACTTGGTTTCAACATCCTGTACATCCAAAGATTTTCACATCAGTTTCTTTTTACAGTGTGGGGCTGCACCCACCCAGCTGCTGCTGGTCTCAGTTCCTCCCACCCACGTGTCTTCCTATAAAGGCATGAAGAACTGATCCAGAGACCCAGGTGCAGACCCCACAGCCTCTGGCCTGCTATGGAGCTTTGTGGCAGACACAGGGCCAACTCTGTGAGTCCTGAACCTACCTCCTGACGTTTGATTTCCTTGGATGTAAGCATCTGATTGACACACACATCAAAGGTCTCACTCCACAGCTTGCTGTCTCTTCGCTTTGTGCTTGAGGAGGTGGCATTTCTGGACCAGGGTCGGGGGCCAAGGATGTCAGGGCGGCTCTCACTGCGGAAGCTAATGGAACGCTGAACAATGAGAAAAACAAACCACCACAGGGTGAGCAGCAGGCCTGGGAAGATCCTTTGAGCAGCTTCCTGTGGCTAACAGAATATAAATCATATATTCTCCCAAAAGAAAGGACATGGCCACAAAGCCTTTAGATAGTGTGGCATTGTCACAAGCCTGTGTGCTAAGAAAACTGGGCAGGGGCTGCAATCACACACATGCTGAGAACGTTTGTTTTGTGTGACCTGAACATCAGGAGTACACAAAGTATAAAACTATGGCAAACCAAACTTATATAGGTAGCTAGCTCTCTACTAAGCTATGAGTCACCTTGTTTCCACTGGGTATCTTCCCCCTTTAGACAGACAAGGGAGAAGAGTAATGGATGGCCATTTAAAACAATCAAACATTATGCTGGTATGTCCAATCTTCTTCTAAGAATAGGACCCCACTTTCCTTGGGTCTGCCAGTTTGTGTGGGCTCTCCCAGACCTGACCAATTAAGTCATAACCTGGTTCAGGGATTAATACTGAGTCCCTGAAATTTGCTACATGATTTATTAGAGAAAACAGGGAAAAAGTTTTCATTTTTCTGACGTAGCACAATCAGGAGATATATAAGGAGAAATTTCTTACGACTTTCCCTGGTCACACAAAAGAATCTATTTGCCACAGAAAAGAAGAAAAGAACATATGGGATGAAGGATGGAGAGATTAATAGATGGAGGAAGGGAACACCATTTATCAATACTGTTTGTGCTCCTAGATCTCACTGCACCTGAAACCTGAAACAGCTACCCTTAAACAGTTTAGTTACATGGACTAAAGCCCCCTTTCCATTTACATTGATCTTAGCCGGGGTTCCGTGAACTCAAGAAGTCCCAACTCAAATACATACAAATATGATCTTGGCAGGAAATGGTGTTTGTATGTTTCATATAATTATTCTCCAAAGAGGGCCCAGTTTACTTGGGGATGGTCTAATCACCCAATAGCCACCTGTGGCACTGAGATATGCTACCACAGTGCCTTCTCACGACAGACACAAATCATTAGAAAGAAACGTAATGCATTATTTTTAGTTCTTACCCTTGATGATTTCAACACACTCAAAAAGTTTCCAAACTTTGCCAAAACAATGAGGCGTTATTGTGCCCCCAAACCACATTCTTATTTAACCAGTGTCCCTCCCCATCACTGTTTCTTATACCCTTTGTGCTTTTCCCCATATATATACTTCTTATAGCCTTTAGTGTGAAGTTCCTACTCCTCAACCTGGCACAGAAAGCCCTCTTGTGATCTGACACAAGCTCCACATTTAGGATCCCATCTTGCCATGTACCCATGAGCCTCCTCATTCTTCAGCTGCCCTAGACTCTCTACCATCTCCTAGACATGCTTTGCTTTGTATCCCTCCATGCTTTCTTCAAATAATCTCTTCCTGGAATGTGTTGCTTGCTTTTCATAGCTGCCAAACTCGTAATCATCCTCAGAAGCTAACTCAACCTCCTTCAGAAAGCTTTTTCTCTGTCCTCCCTTCCTCCTGTTCCAGAGCCATTTCATACTTCTGATATAGCAATGGTCACATTTGGTTACAAGTCACTTGTTTTAAATTATGAAATTCTTGGGACAGGAACTAATTTTTTTCGTGACATTTGGATTGTTATCATTAAGGCATTCTAAGATAACTCCTAATTATTTTGCAATTAAACAATAAAATTCAAGAAAATAAAGGGATTTTTAATTAATTTTTTAAAGAGACAGGTTATTGCTATGGATAAGTTGCTGAGACTGGCCCCAAACTCTTACACTCAAGTGATCTTGCTGCCTCAGCCTCTCAAGTAGGTAGCACTGCAGGTGTACATCAGGGTGCCTAGCTAAGAGAACATTTTTAAGAGGAGCCATTTAATATGAGGACATTGTTAAGTAAATTATGATTCCCTGCTTGACAGAATACTCTCTCGTCATTAAGACTGTTCTGAGATAATTTAGTACCTAAAAACCCACTTTTATACAAGTTAATATAAGATCAAGATTAAAATCTGTATATGAGCATCATATATAATTATGCAAAAAGGACATGTGAGCAAAGATATAGAAGAAATATCACAAAACTGTTTTATAGGTAATTTTTATTATTAAGAAAAATGAATACATGAAAAATATAAAAAGAAATTGACAAAGGATTCAGGACATTACAAGAGCTCAAAGTCTAGCTATGATCAGGAAAGTACTTGTGTGGAACACACAGTTCACTGTTATCTTGCAAATCCTTACATTCCCTTAAAAACAGTCCCTTATGCACAGTAAATAGACTAAACTAGACTAAACTAGACTAAATGAAGGCCAATTCCCCTCATTCAGAATCAATTAGCCATAGTCACTGAAAGGTCAAAACAAGCCCAGTGAGTCACCAAGAAACCCCCTTTTGTGGTTCCGATGACAGTAGAGCAGGAATTAAAGAGAGGAGGGAAAGGAAAACACACACAAAAAAAGAATTCAACAGGAAACACAGTTTCCACTTTCACTTCAGAGAATCAGCCTCCCGTTTTACTACTTATTCAGTCCCTGACCAACTTGAAACTGCCCCCACCATTCTGAAAGTAACCGATGCCAACTTTATAAGATTTGAGATACTTCAGAAATTATTAAGTACAAATCCCAAATCCACTTGGGAGGGCAACCACTGTTAAGTTTGTTCTACAGTTATCCAAACTTTTCTAACGTTTGTTAACACAGAAAACAGAATGTTTTGTCTTTTTTTTTTCTCTCCTCTTTTTTCACGCTGTAGTATCTTTTCCTGTTCACATGTAAGGCTCATTCTTTAAAAAACAAATAAGGTGAAATATGTACAACATAAATCAACCGTTTAAAGTCAATGGCATTTAGTACATTCTCAATGTTGCCCAAGGATCACTTCTATCTAGTCAAAGAATTTTCATGACATGGTTGCAGCTGGTATCTTATGGTCTGGGTGGACCACACTGATTTAATCAACTCCCAGCTGATGGATGTTAAACTATTTCCAGTGTGGGGCTGCTACAAAAAGTGCCTCAGTGAATATCCTTTGTGTATTTGTGTTGGTATATCTGTAAGGACAATCTCTTGTCCAAAAAAGTTTTTATTTTTGGTCTTATTTTACTTTACACTGGTGCCAGGGATTGAACCCATAGCCTCATGGTAGAGTTTCTTTCTGACATGTCTGATTCCTCCCAATAGAAGGCAAAAGTCCCTTGAACGCAGGCTATGTACCTGCCACACACTGACAGAATCCTCAGTGGCTGGCACGGAGGAAGGCCTCAACAACTTGGCGTCATGACTGAATGAGTGCTGCTTGAGCACTGCCGGAAGCCTGGGAGCCTGGCGGACTCTACAGGCTGGATTCTCATTTCTATTTTACAGACATGGAAACTTGAGGCTTTGACAAGGTGAAACATTGCTGAAAGTCATGTAGTGAATGAATGGTGCTTTGGAATTTAAATCCAGGTGGCCAGAGGGAAACTTAAAATGACAATCCAGGTGTGTCCCAGAGTGGTGCGGTACTTGAGCTTCAATGCTACTTTTCAGCCAATGGCAGTTTTTTAACCTTTCAACCACTAACATATTTTAGCTACAAAATTCTTTATTATGAAAGACTGTCCTGTTCCACGTAGAATATCTAGCAACAAATTTGGCCTTTAACCACTAGAAGCCAGCAGTACCCCCACTTGATTTGTGCCAACCAAAACATCTCCAGACACTGCCAGATGTTCCCTAGGCAAGAAACAGTGATGACTAGGAGAGGTCCATCTGGACGTGATGAACCTAGCCTTGAGTAGACTACATTAAAAACAGAACACGTACACAGATAACCCTGGTGTGGAGATTCTGAGACTGAACTGAAAAACGTTCCAGGACAAGCAAGAGTTTCCACGAAGAATTCAATTCGGCCTAGGAATCAAGCTGAAAATGCAAAGCTCATAATTGCTGGCAGCTAAGTCAACAGTGGCTATGGGATCCCGAGATAATGCAGACTGAGGAAATGGGTGCTTGTACGTATGCCTGAGCTGGATACATGGAAAGGACACCACGGGTGCCATGGGACATTCTGTCTACTGGTGGAAAAGGTGGCTCCCTTACACATGTCAGCGGAAATGTTAACCCGGCAAGCAGACATCATGGACAGGTTTGATTTTTTAGTGCTGCCTATTTGCAGGTGCTCTCCTGTCCTTTTCCAAAACCAGGAGACCTCCACAGCCAACAGCAACAAACTCCAGTAGAGAGAGCAAGGCCAATTCTCTGCACTTCCCATCCTGATTATGTTGCTACTGGTAGCAGATGGTTCATCATTAGATGGACCAGTGGTTAAATGCATTCCTATGTAGCTGCTGCACTGCATTAAACCAAAATGTACACGAATAGGACCAGAAAATGTTCTTCAACATCCTGGAGAAATCTCCTACAGGTTTTGATGAGAGCAATTAGCTTAAAGTGACAACATCTCCCTGCTGCGTAGCCCTATCACATTTGACCTCCGTGCTAATCCCTGGAGAGGAAACCTGCAAATTCTTCTCTTTTTAAAAGATGAGAAATTCATGAATCACTATGTGATCAGCACAGTAAAGTATTGAAACAGGGACTTGGCCTAGTGTATTTTCTCATTTTTTTATGATACTGTGTAATCAGAAAACACAATACAAGTTTATTTTTTTCCCCTCATTGACGGGGATTGAACCCTGAACTTGCCATGCTGAACTACATCTCCAGCCTTTTTGAATTTCTGTATTTTCTGACAAGGTCTCACTACATTACCAAGTTTCACAGAATGGGATCAAACTTGCAATTCTCTAGTCTCAGCTTTCCACAGTGAAGGTATTACAGGTGTGTGCTCTCATGCCCAGCTTAGAAAGCACATTACAAAAAAAAAAAAAAAAGATAAATGTCTTCAAAAGACATTCAGCATGGAGTTATTTAGCAATATAGAGATATTCTTAGCCTAAATATATTCTAATAGACCAGCTTTGCAAAGTAAATCACAACACACTCAAACAATATATACTCAGGTCTTATTTACTAATACAATGCTTGCCATCCTAACAGAAACTTCTCACCCAGCTAACAACAAAGGGAGGGTTATTCAGATAGTTGAAACAAAACCCATAAAGAGAAGAGCGAAAGGAATGCAAAATTAAATGTAAGGCAATAAGCTAGTCATGGTGGCACACACCTACAATCCGAGCACTCCAGGGGGAGCTGAGGCTGGAGGATCACCAGGGGAAGCCCCGCTGGGAAATTTAGAGAGCCAGGTGAGACCCTGTCTCAAGGGGAGGGCTACAAGTAGCTCAATGTGAAGACTCTAGCTTCAGTTCCTAGTACTGTCTTAAAAAAAAATAGCAGGGAATTTTAACTTTGGTGAAAGGTGCCAACACTTCAAAGTTAGTGACAGTGACAGAGATGAACATTATCTGTGCCTACTGCAGAGCTTAGAAAAATGTGAGGCCAAGACAGAGATGCAAGAATCACTGAGCATCCATAGTCAGTCACTGAGGAGACTTTAACCCAAAAGAAAGCAGAACACACAAAGTGGATAGACTGCCAGAAACCCTAGTCTAGGTCCAAGGGACAGAAGATATGTCCTATACCCAGAATAATCCTGAAGGAAATAATTAAATTATTAATGGGTCATTTTAGAGTGCAGGGATATATATATATATTTTTTCTCTCCTTTTCTGTATTTTTCCATAACAAACATATGCTTTTATAACTAAAGAGAGACATTTATGTTCAAAGACAATGAAAGGCTACATCACAGGGTAATGAACACAGCATTCCATCCCATGTGCTGGGCTTGGATCAAAAGTCCAGCAGCCATGCACAGTTGTGGGCAGGAGAGGCAAGTGGTAGCCCTTAGGCACTTACCTCCCCACTACACACCAGAGGACTGCATGCAGGCTCCTTAGAGAGTCAGGCTAGGTTTTCTTTACAGGCAAGCCAGGGAGGGAATTTAGAGGCCCAGAGGGATCCAGACATCTGTGCTTCAGTCTACTGGCCACACTAACCTTCCTGGCAAGGAGCAGACAGAGCACCACGCAGTCAGCAGTCCTTCCCTGACACTCACAAATGCTGCTTTGTGCTGAGGCCCAAGCTCCCAGCCCATAAGTACTGGGAAGCAGGAGAGAACAAATCCTGCAGTGTCTTGCTGCAAGGACCACTCACATTTGTGACTGAGTTTATAATCTTTTTGGAAGAGGCTGCCAGCCCAGATTGCTCCCAGTATCCTCCTGGGCTGACTGAGGTCTCCTGCCGAGGCAGAGGAAGGACTGCTAAGGTGTCCCCAGTATTGATAAAAGCATCTTATTCGGGCCTAAGTCATCTTTTATTCTATAATTAGAGGAACCCAACCTGAGACGCATAATTGGATATCCAAAGGGATCCATCTGTCTCTAATAAGACAGAAGCCAGGAAAAGGAATCCTGTAATAGAAAACCAAGCTGCTCCTTGACAGCCTTGAGTCACTTTTAGAGAAGGCATAAATATACACATATGGGTAAGGACAAATGGCTACTTAGACGCTTGGGCAGTCCCCACCCTTCTTGTTCCCTGTCCCTCCTCTGTTGGAATGGCATGGAACCCTAGACAACCTGGGGAAGGGGTGAAGCTGGTTCACTGAGCAGCTCTTGGGGCCCACGTGTCCCTTATCTTCCCTGCACCCTAGGCTCCGTCAGCACCTTCTCCCAGCCTAATTGGTAAGGGCAACAGTAAATTCAAAAGACAAATACCGGTATGCTAGGACTGGAAACACTCCTGCAGAACTTGCCCTGCACAGCCCAAGGAGAGTTACAGGAAGGAATGGGTTGGGGGGGTGGGTGATGGCATTCTCACACTTCTCAGATCATCCCACAAACATGCTGCGTAATGCTGCGTAAACTGCAGGGGCAATTTTCTATTCGCGTACTGTCCACCCCCATCCAAACTTAAAAACACTTAAATATAAGCATACTGCTCAAGTTTCTTCTGAGTCTATGTACATAATCATTATGAGTAACTGTTCTATTTCTGCCAGGTTTTTTCAGTCCCCGACATGCAGCCTAGAGTTAGCCATTTATCACAATACTGAAATGTAAATAGAAAAATTATTCTGCAAAAAGAAAAAAACCCAATAACTTTGAGGTTCTGGAACCATTTTCTACATGTCAGACTCTTCCTTGGGTCTGGCTTTCTCATCTTTGCTTGGTCTCAGTTTCTGGGATTTTAGACATGGCTGGTTTCTTTCTGTACCAGTTCTCAAGGTCAATGTAAATTTCCAAGATGACCAAATACCTCCTGTAGTGTTTTCTGTGTAAGATCCCCCGGCACAGAAGGAAAGAAAGAAAGGTGACCCAGGAAGCTAAAAGAAAAGACAGTGAAGTGTGAGGATGGAGGATCTTAGAGCAATACCCAGCCAGGGCTGGGCTGCAGTGGGAGACACAGTCAGTGCTCCTCCCAAGAGCACATAACACATAGGCCCACAGGGCAGGCAAGGCCATGACAGGGAACACAGAGGACAAATGCTGCAACTGGGAGAGGGAGAGATCGACAGGAGACTGTTGGCAGATATGCAGGTCTAACTCACTACTGCCACATGGGACCCCAACTCAGTGCCACAGAACGTGAGGGCAGAAAGAATAGCATGGTGTGTGAGGAGAGGTTATCAGCCCGTAGGGCAGACAGTCCTGCAGAAGTGATGGGAAGACTCAGCTAGTAGTTTGGCAGGCCCCACAATCAAGGAAGGAAATGGCTACTGAGTAAAATTCAACTACAGCCACTGGAATAGAGAGGAAAATGGTCAAATGCAGTAGACAACCTAAAGAATTTCCAAAAAGCAGAACTGAGCAAAAGACCAGATGTGCAAGTCTTCAGTGGTGACGAATCCTCCAGGGGAAGCCTGTGATGCCATGCGCTTGTCCAGGGATTGAAAGATCAGTCAGGAGAGAGAAAAGGTAAACACATCCTCATTCACTAACTTCACAGGCCTTCATCTATCTACCTGAGCAGACCTTATTTTCTTTCTTCTCTGTTTCCCCACAAAAGAGATCAAAGGAACTGCAAGATGTCCAGAGGCCCAAGCATGGAGAGGAGGAGACAAACTGAAAGCTAAATGGATGCTGAGGTATCCACTCAGGAGCATCTTCTGGGATAGCTAGTAGGGAAATGGGCAGGAAAAGAGATGAGCACTGGCCAGTGATTGGCACCTACAGAAAACTGGCAAGAAGAGCACAGGTTCTATGGAATCATGGTATACTGGCCAGACAGTGGGGTAGCAGCTGGGAGAGCACTGAGAACCTCAAACCATTCTCAAGTCATGGATTTTCATTGCATGGGGTATGACTTAGGTTATGTTCTTAAAGACTCAGAAAGCAAAGACTAAAATACTGTCAACCAAGAGTATTCAGGACAAAGGAGAAATGGCAGAGTCTGCCATGCTGAATGGCTTTTGTAGGCTTCAGTTTAAGAGTATGTTTACGATGATCAAATGGGGTCAAAGATGTAAAATAAATCTCAATTTTCACTTTAGAAGATAAACTACATCAGGAGTTTAAGAACAATGATAAATATGTGTTAGCAAAAAAATTACTACAGTAGTTGATGTTTATTACTTAATTATTGATGGCTAATTAAGGGCCACCCTTTAATACAATCTCATAGATCTTTGTTAACACTTTTACAAAGGAGTTAATGACATTGTGATAACTTTCCTCATAAGCAATAAGAGTCAGACCTAAAGATGTTGATTCACCTAGCACAAGATGACAAAATCTTGGAGTTGGACAGCTGAAGTACTTCTGCTAAAGGGCCCTTGTTTTAATCCAAGGGTCAGCAAACATTTTCTGTAAAGAACCAGATATGTTTGGCTTTATGGGCAATAATACTCCATCTCGTGGCTACCCAACAATGCTGTGGTGGTGGAAAAGCAGCCATAGACAATATCTAAACAGATTGGCAAGACTGCATTCCAACAAAACTTTACTAATAAAGACTGAAATTTGAACCTCATGTGTTTTTCACATGAGCATATAGCCTCATTTTCACTTTTCTTCCCCCTAAACATTTAAAAAAGTAAACCTCATTCTTGGGCCATTAAAAACAAAAAACAAAAACAGGGGGGAGACTGGAGCTATGGATGGAGCTCAGCAGTAGAACACTTGACTAGTATGCATGAGGCCCTGGGTTCAGTTTCTGGCACTTTGAAAATGTACGTTAAAAAATCCCAGTGACAGGTCAGATTTTTCCACACTATGGTTTGCAGACTCTGGATAAGGCCACCAGCCTCTGCTACCCTCCCTCTCTCATCATGTGCTGGTTTCCTTGAGAGTCCGAAGATACTGTGGGACAAAGCCTGCAAGGTCACATCTACCTATCGATAGATGGGACACACAACTTGGAAAATACAGCTGTAAGGAAAAACCCCAAAGAAATGACCCAGTTCTGCCTGACCTCGGGGGACAACTTGAAAACACTTTTTTTCCTGTTAGTCTCCTCACTTGCCTTCCCTAGTGAAATCAGCATTGACTCAGGTCAGTATGAAACCAGGGGAAATCCTGATTACGACAAGGACAGTCCTTTGTGCACAACACGGTTAGCTGCACCCATCAGCCCACCGTGTCCCTCTTACCTGCAGGGTCTGGCTAAAGCGCTTTAAAGGTGTGGTCTTCACAGGAGGGATGAGGTTTGCTAGTGATGTGACTCGGGAAAGGGGTTTGACCCGTTTGTTACTAGGTTCCTGCAGAAAAAAAAAAGAGAGAGACAAAGAAAGAAAAATGTCAAGGTCAGTTCTGAAGACAATCTGACTTTATCGGAAGCCCTGTCCCACTCTGTGAGCTTCTGGCTGCACATCTGTCTATGGAAGTCAAACAGTGCCACATTTCACCCAAGTCTTTAGATATGACCCAGCTTAGGAGGCAGGGAAGGAGAAATGACAAGGGATGTTGACAAAAGCATTTTCTGAGAGGACCGTGGAACTGCAGGGATCTGTTCCTGATCCCACATCCCTAGTATCTGCAGCTTTTAATTCGGAAACTTCCAGTCAGTGAGATCATTACTGCCCTTCCTGTAGGGTAAAGTGACCTCTGACTTCCTATCCAATATGACCTTTGTCAGACTCTGGTCTTCCTTCATTGCTTCTGGCTTCATCTTTTTAAAACCTTTCACCCACCTTGCCTAAAGCCACTTTCTTTGCATGCAGTGGCTTTTCTAAACTCTTAAGTTTTTTTTTTAATTTACTGTATTAAAACTCTTTTAAAATAAGTTTTATTGTTGAGATCTTACAACAAACTTCTGTATCTACAGTATATTTCAAATGCACATATTGGTATTCATAAATAAAAACCTAGCAGCAAAAGAAAATGTACCATGGGCATCCATTTCTATACTACTTATAACCTTGAATTTCAAAAATCACCTCTACAGAAAATAGGATTTCCAAATCTAAACTTGGTTTATGGGTCAGAGGGAGTCCACCCAGTCCAACGACTTTGCAGACAAGAGTTACATAAATAAAAACAGGAGGCTACAGGGAAGAGAGAGGCGACAGACAAAACATTTTACAAAGACAAAAAGAACTGTTACCCTTGTCTTCCTAAGCTCCATCTGACCTGCAGCAGACGCCGGACAGCACGTGAAGATACCAGATTTTGATGGAAAAAGCCAAAGGAGCCAATTGTGGCAGACCTCAGTCATTTCTAGAGGATACTTCCCGGCGCTCATCTTTCCTTCTCAGCCATTACTCTCAAAGTTTTGAGGATTAAGCCAGACTTTTGATTCTTCGGGACACCCTTGCAGGATATTCTGATCATAGTAGGTACTTAGAAAATTTCTTCACAAACCTGGAATTCTGCCGAGATGTTCTCCTGTCATTTTATGCCTTTGCCAGCCTCAGAATCAGAAGCCTTATATGAAATAGACTGTCCTCAGGTTTTCTGGCATTTTCAAAGAAAAATTTAAACCTTAAAATAAATAAGCTCCAAACAGTTCCATTGCTTGGCCAAGAGCAACTTCATGATTTCTCAATACTTTTGTAAGCCTACTACTTTTCTAAGACAGAGAATGAATCCAGGCTGCCAGAACTCTTGGGCTTAGCATGCTGTGCTGAACACACAGCCGAAAACTCTGAGGACACTAGGAAGGCTGGCCTCCAAAGTGAAACGGATCAATCTTCCAAGCAGAGACATTGCATTACAAAGATGTAAATACTGAAGAGGAAGACTCATACCGCCCCACCCCCTTTTACTTCCAGGTGACTGTGTCCGTCAGGATGGTCCTTGTCCAGTGCCTGGCTCCTAAGCATCTGTGCCCAGGGATTAGATTCTTTTTTTAAACGTCAGAGCTGCACCACCAGCATACTGAATTCACGCATGCGCAAACACAGCCTGTTAAGCGTCCTTAAATTTCTCTAAATGGTTCCTGCTTTGGTCTGAAAATGCCAAGTCTGTGATCTCTCTACCTTTGGTAACATAATCTGCATTGCAGCAAGTGAGGAGACAGGAGATTCCCTAGAGGGGCAAGACTCAGTCTCAGAGAAACCCACATGTATATCTCTGAGCTCAAAGACTGGATCTAATTTTTATTGGTAAAACTGCTAGGTCCCAAATTCTGTATCAGAATGGGGAAGTTGAAGGGCAAATACCAGCTGGGTTCGCTTGCTTTGAAAGGGAGCAGAGAGCGATGCACACTCGGCAGGCTGCAGGGTGAGCCAGTGCTGTTCTACTTGCTGTATCATCCCTTCTCGGGGTTTGCTGACTTTGCTGCCCATCTCACATGACCCAGATGGATAGGCATTATCTACATAGCATTAAGACAGACGTATGGAATGTGCCAGTACTGGCCCCCTGCAGATTGAGGAGAGTGCTGCTATATGAATCGCAACTGAAATTGCTAGCCCGAGGCAGTGCCCATTTGCAAGTAAGCATGAAGCTGCTCTCTGGCAATCTGACATCCCCAAGTAATGAACGACTGAGTCAGAAACCATTACTGTTTCCTCGTAGGTTAGTGCTGTGATCCAACGACACAGGCAGGTGCAAGTTCAGAACATGACACTTAACAGACAGAATATTGCATCTATGGCGGGAGGCTTTATGCCTGACCCACATGAATGACAGTGACTTAAGGTGTTCTCTTTGAGGGTTTCTGAGAGATGAGGAGATTTTTAAAAAAAAAGAATTCTTGGCTTAATTTGATTTTTCTTTCCTATTTACTCAGAATGTCTCCAGCTACATTTTACTGTTGTCTAAAAATAGCCCTCAGGGAAACTGTTTTCAGATTCCAGCTAACTAGCTCTACAGAGAAGTAGCAAATGCAACACTATGGGTGCTTTCAGGTCTTCAGACAGATGACACAACGTGACCTGCAGAGGGGCTGCCTACTCCAACAGCTCAAGCTGCCAGCCCAGGCTGGGCACAATTGATGTGGAGCCCAAAGCTAAGCTGTCTTGTTTTAAATGCACACACTACGTCTTTCATGTGATTTTAAGAGAGGAAAGAAAGGTATAGCACTAAAGAGGTTAAAAAGAAAGAAAAAAAAGAAGGAAGCAAAGAAAGAGGAAGAAAAAATCAGGTAAGAGGGCAGGCAGTAAGCATTCTGTGTAGGCAGAGTTTCATAAATAACAATAGCTTTGCTTCACCTTTTTCAGCTTTATAACTTTTTTTCTTTTTCTTGTCTTATTGCACTGGCTAGGACCACCCCATACTTTGCTGATTATAAACCAAGACAGTGGGTATACTATTCTTGTTTAATTTCTTATTCTAAAATAATTTTTCTTAATATTTTATTATTATAAATTCTTTGTTCATAGCATCCTCTATCACAGCAGAGAAAGTCCCCTTTTATCCCTATATCCCAAGTTTGCTGTGAATTTCTATCATAAATTGACACTGGCTTTGGGGGGGGGGGGTTGTACCAGAAATTAAACACATGACCCTTGCACTAACCTTCATTCCCAGCCATTCCTTCATTTTTAATTTTGAGATAGGATCTTGCTAAGTTATTAAATTGCCCAGGCTAGACTCAAACTTGCAGTCATCCTCTGTCTCAGTCCCCATGCCAGAAATTATAGGCAGGGACCACCATGCCTATAGTCTATTTACTCTAATGACTATTTTCTTTATTATTTTCCATTAAGGAACCTATACAGGTAGGACGCGGTGGCACAAGCCTTTAATCCTTGCAATCTGGGCAGGTGAGATAAGAGAATCCCAAATTTGAACCCAAACCGGGCAATTCAGCAAGACCATGTCTCAAAATAAAAAATAAAAAGGGCTGGGGATGTAGCTCAGTGTGAAGGCCTTGGGTTCAATCCACAGTATACCCATACACACACACATACACACAGAGCTCCTGATTACTGAACCTGGCAACATGAAAAAATCCTGTGGAGAGAAAATCAGATTTATTTTAGAAATACACAGAGAGAACAGAAATCCTTCAAAGCCCACAGACAAGACTGCTCTGGTCCTATCGCAGTCACTCTAATTGTGAGCATGCTTTGTCACTCCTGCCCACAGCTGCTTCCCAAATGTGCATCCTTCTCTCCATCCCTCTAATAACCCTGTCTTCTACCAAAGACACTCATACCTTGCACCTTTATCAGATCTTAACTCCCCCTCAGTCCTCTCCTGCAAGTACATATAAAGCTCATTACACTATCTTTGTCCCAACTTTATCATTCCCTTCCTCAGGGGAAAGGACATTTACCACTGGTTTACCACTTATGCCCAAGATTCTTTCTCTTCAAAACCTCTATTACCTGGTGGCACAGGCCTAGATTCCCAATACAGAGGAGGCTGAGGCAGGAGGGTTTCAAGTTTGAGCCCAGCCTTGTCAATTTAAGAAAATCCTGTCACAAATATAAAACAAAGGGCTGAGAATGTAGTTCAGTGAAACAGCCCTGAGTTCAATCCCTAGTACCACAAGCAAAACAAAACACAAAACCGTCAAGGTAAGCACAAAAATTCTTGTGCTCTCATTTCCTTTGACACTTCCTGTTGTCAGGGTCTTCCCTCCCCTTCCAGAAGCTCTCATTCACCACTGGCCAGTAATTCTGTCCCCTTCCAAGCCCTAAGCTTTACTTCAAAAAGCTCCTCCCCTCCCCTTGCTGGGCGAGTATGTTAAGGTTCAAGGAGCAGTAGAAGTATCTCACAACTTAGCATTATCTCAGGTGGTAGATTCAAAATGTGGACCACATGCGGGACTGTACACCACTTGCTTCACTCTTCTGCCCAAAAGATAACGATGACAAGGACATAGTACAGTGTTTTGCGAACAGCAGGCTCTTGGTTAACAAAGCCTGGAATAGGACTCAAAAACTGGCATTTTCATTTTGCTCCTTTACTAAAGATTATTTCTTTCTCCATCCTCACCTCTAAGAACAGGTAACCTAGCTTGACAAGATACATATGTGCACAAAATCCTCAACTTCATTGTAAACCTTAAATTTTGCACTAATACATATCAATAAAATGGGAAAAAAGAAAGAGAGAGAGAGAGAGAGAGAGAGAGAGAGAGAACAGGTAAACTTATCTAACCACTCAATATACTCCGATTCTTTTTCAAATAATTGATTTTGAAATAATTTCAGATTCACAGAAGAGTTGCAAAAGTGGCACGCAGTGTTCCCATACATCCTTTACCCCACTTCCCCCAACGTTGACATCTTACGTAACCACAACACATTTGTCAAAACTGAGAAATTATCCCTGCACACTACTTAAAATTAATCAAGGAATTATTGGGCTTTCATGAGATGTCCCACAGTGTCCTTTCTGTGTTCCAGGACCCGATTTGGAAGACCATCTTACATTTCACTGTTTCCTCTTCAGAGTTTCTGAGGATTACTGGTTATTTTACAGAACACACCTCATTGTAGGTTTGTCTGATATGTTCTCACCATTAGGTTCAGGTTATGCATTTTTGGCAACAACACAACAGAAAGACGGGCCCTCCTCAGAACATTCTATCACGGGGAGCAAGATGTTGCTATGTCTTATTACCAATGATGTTGATCTTGACATGTGGTTACCGTGGTGTTATGGTGAGTTATGTTCCCACAGATTATATATACAAGCTCTAAGATCTGCAAATGTGACCTTATTTGGAAACAGCATCTTTGTAGATATAATTGAGTTCACATGAGGCTACTAGATTTTAGTGAGTCCTAATCCCAGTCGCTGGTGTGATGATAGTACAAAGAAGGAAATTTAGACAGACACACGGGGAGCAGTTGGCCACGTGATGATGAAGAGAAGACAAGTAAAGCCACTCACGTGCAAACCAGATAATAGCAAGGATTGATAGCAATCACCAGAACCTGGGAAGAGGCACGGAAGGATTTCCATGGAGGTTTCAGAGAGCACATGGCTATGCATACACCTTGATTTCAGACTTGTAGACCCCTAGAACAGTAAGTCAACACATTTCTATGTTTTAAGCCACTTCATTTTTGGTACTCTGCTACAGCAGTGCTAGGAAACTACTAACACAGGAGGTATCTTTTTCTCCACTATAAAGTTACTACTCTCCTCTTTGTAATTAATACATATGTTGGAATGGGTATCCTTTTAAATCCAATTCAAGAAGCACCTACCCAGTATCTGCAAAGTGGGCTTCGCTGAAGTACATAGCCATCACCCTAGTGGGGAGCATCTATGGCTGTATGGGGAGAATTGGGAGGATCCAGCAGAGTACCCAGGAGTCAGGGTAACCTGGAAATGGCCTGGTGTGAGGGGGGCAGGTGAGGCAGTCAGCAGGTATAGCAAGGTGGACTCACGCACAGGCACGACACGCAGGCAAATGGAGGCAGTTCCATAGAGCTGTTGGGCAAAAGTGGAGTGGGGTTGCAGGGATAGAAAAGGGAGCTCCTTGGAGTTCACAGTTGACTCTTTATCTTAGATTTTTGGGGAAGAAAAGATAATAATAATAATAAAATAACTGTTTGTAATTTCAAAATTTCCATTAAATCTTTTTTTTTCCTGCTCTCTTTCCTCTGGACCAACTTAATTAACCTGGTGTCATCTGTTACCAGAAGATTAAAGGCATATAATGAGGCCCACATTCCAACGGAAACCTGGACTCATTGATTAGCCAGTCACATGAGTTTCAGAATTATTGGCTTATCTAACCCACAAGCTGAGCAATGATCTTCAAATTCGGAACTATAATTTTCCTCTGACAGATGCTTATCAGTGATCTCAACCAGGGCTGACAGGCTTTGTGGATTACCGTGACAAACCAGGAGAAACAGCTCCCCGAGGGACACCTATGTGACTAATGCCAACCGTGAAAGCCACACCCTTGTGTTTATTTTTGCCAGCTGTGAGTCTGGCTGCCTGTTGCCTGGCACTGGGCATCCAAGTGAGATTACATTTCCCCTGGATGAAATGGCTCAACTTTTTTCTCCTCGGTATCAGGTGCTGTGAGAAAACACCTAAAAATCCTTCTAAAAGAAAGGAAAGAGAGAGAAAGTAGAGAAAGAAAAAAGAGTATGTTTGTTTTTGCTAATGGTGGGACAGGGAGAGCCTGGCTCATTAAAATCCAGGAGCACCTTGACTTAGTTCAGTCTCATGCCCAGGCTGCAGGCAGGTGGTCATACCGCCAGGTTGGAGTGCTGCTGATTCTCCAGCTTTGGCTCATGGAAGGGGTCAAGAGCAGACGAAGAAGTCATAGAACCATGTAGGTAAGCCCACAGTTTAACCGTTGACTCCTGGGGACTTCAAACTGAATGTACTGAGGTTGGGGAGTGTAGCTCAGGGGAAAAGCATGTGCCCAGCATGTATGAGATTCTGGGTTCAATCTCTAGCACCAAAATAAAAACAGAAACAAAATCAAAACAATCTCCCTTCAAAATTATGAATATATGAAATTTATGATTATGAATTATCCATATATTCATAATTTTGAAGGGAGATTGTTTTGCTTAATTACGTATATTCACATATGAATATATTAAAGCTGGAGCATTGACTATCAGTCTCCATATATCCATATATGGATATCCATCTATAAGCTCTGTCTTTAGACAGTAAGCACCAAAAACCTAGTGAATATTTACGGCTTCCAGGCCAAAGTTGGCCTATGAGGCAACTTTTTTTAGAGGAGCCTTGCTTCAGGGACAACTGTCAGGAAGAGAGCTGGCAGGGCTCAGCCAGTGCTGGCATGAGCCTATGAAACCATGACCAGAGTCTCTGCCACAAGCTTTCTATACAATGCACGAAACAAAAGGAGCAGAAAGAACTCATACTTTATGACAATTTCTGTGGGCCTCTTGGCCTCCTTTCCTCCAGTCCTTCAAGTCCAAAACAGATGCTGGCAAAACATTACAGTCTTCTCATGTCTGAATAAACTGCAAGGCAAAATAAAGAAAAGCTCGGGGCGCAGGGCAGAGGAGACAGAGTTCATCCAGAACACCCTGAAGTAGCAATTAACTTTACTACAGACTACAAGAGGGCTAATGTCCATCGCATGCAATTTTGGTTTTGAAGGAAGACGTTCAGGAAGTTATTTCTTTTACTCTTCTCATTATTGAATTTTTATTCCCACATTGGAAAAGGAACTTATCCTACTTGCCTGCCATATGGAATTTCAGTTTTGCTGAATGGGGGTTTTGAAAAACCATTCTACAAAATATGGGACTCTGAGAGCTAGAGCAGGCAGCAGCCTAGAATATGAACACAAGCTCTCAGCAGTGCCAGTAAAATAAAACAGAACCACTGTTTCAGACTGTAGATTTGGCTAAGGTTTCACTCTCAATCACTTTCAAAGTCATTCGTTTCAGTCAACATTATAAGGGTAAGTCAACATTTGTTCTGGCGGCAAGCCCAAATTTGTTATTTTATTAGTCTGCTACCGGTTAAATTGGCCCAAGATTAAAGATATCTAATAAATAGCTCTAAAATATTGGAGTTTAGCAGAAAACCACGTTCAAGTTCTCTTGCACAGGATGTTACTATTACTTAACCTTGAGCAGAAGGAGAAACATACCCACACCTCAGATAAGTTCTTTTTAGCCAGCGCCAGCCCCGATTGCCTGAAGCTCATCTTAGTCATGTGCAGACATGGTGCTACAGATCTTCAGAGAAAGAGGAAGCCAAATATTTAGGTCTCTCTGCGGTCCCTAGCTGCACATTTGCCTTCTGAACTTCAACCAAGCTTTTACTCTGTCAAGGGAGAGAGGGTCAGATATTCAGGGCTGAGGCACTTGAAGAGTTTGACTTCCTGAGAAGGTAGGAGGGATGCCAGCAAAGTTGTGGCTCTGTGGCCCCTATGGGGAGGCCAACCTTGGGTCCAAAAGATAATATGCATTTTGGGAAAAAAATGCCTACTGTGTCATCCCCATTTTCAGGTTTGGAAAATGGGCTCCAGCTGACTTCTCTAGTTGGAATAAGGCATGTGGAGGTGGCATTGGTGGCCTGGTCATGGCCACAGGATCATAAGGAAAGTCTATGTGGCTATGGAGTTTCTCAGTCAGTCATTTCCTACTGATTTCTTGGGAAAACGTTTATTTCTGCCTTTACCTCTGCCAAAGGGGTGTCATGGCTCCTCCTGGAGCTGGGCTGGATGGGAAGGGAGAGAAGAACGCTACAGAGAATTCTATCCTTGCTTCAGGGGTTAGGAAGCTGGTGTGGGAAGACTGAGTTCTTTAAGGGTATTTTCTGGATACACTCAAGGCTTAGGAATGAAGCAAAAGCCTTTGTAATAGGTGACAAAGTTCTTACCACTCTGGCCCAAAGAATGTGTCAACTCTTTGCCAAGGATCAAAGAACAAAACAATAGCTAACCTTCCCTTCCTATCCAGAGGCTAGTACCTATGATCTGACACTAACAACATGATCTCTACAGGTTTGGCTTTCTGCACAGCTAAGTGGGATGACTTTTCTACCTCCTCAGAGTTGGTGGGAGGAGCACAGGGCATTATGTGTATAATAAGTTTGTCATAAGCCTGCCCCACAGATAGTGCCCCCAAAATATCAGAGCACTGTCCTTATTTCTCATATCGAAGCAGGGGTGCAGCCTCTCCTACAAGCTTTTTTGTCTACTTCTATTCTCTGCAGCCCTAGATCTGGCCTTAAACTTCCCAAGTGACTTGCCACAATCACATCATTAACACACTCTGGCCACTGAGGTGGCACTGGGACATTTTGATGTCACGCACTTGCTTCCCTTTTCTTTCTGTGGCTTTATCATCTGTTTAGTCAAGCTCTGGCTAGAAACAGCGAAACTGGGAGGAGGGTGACAGGATCCAAGGCTGTTGTCAGGAGAAAATATCAGAGGTGAAATCTTAAGATAAGGGCCTGAGCCCCTGGCTGGGTCTTGAGGTCTGTGTGGAGCCTTGCTCCCTTCACATGCACACGGCTGAATTACGGGTTAGAAGAGCACTCTTGCCAGGCCCTGACAATGCTGGGGATTTGGCAATGATAAGATTCTGGGCATTCAACCCCTGCCAGATAGTCAAAGTGGAATTTTTCCATAAAAATTAACGTGTTACCGTTGGCTTCCAGAAAGGACCACACAGACATTCACACATGTCCTCCCGTACCCACCTGTCAGTTTTTGAAGCCCAGCATTATCTTAACTTCCCAGAAAAGGAAAAAGAAGTACAGAGGTGAAAAGGGATGCACAGGTCTCAATATAAATGTCCCAAATAAAGGACAAACTGTTCTAGCTGAATCTGGAATGATCACATAGATCTCAGGCAAGCTAAGCTAACCTGAAATCAGATCTCCCATCTCACTAAAGTTGAGGCAGGGGTCAGAGTCCCTCTGTCTGGCTCCTAGGTAAAACGCAGCTTCTGACCAGGGGGACACCTGACCAAGGGCACCAGATCTGCAAGAGACAAACTCCCTTCTTTTGTTTCTGGTTTTGACAAGGACAATGATTCCAAGCAGACAAGCCTTGCAGGGATGTGACCTCCAGAGAGAAACACAAACCACACTCATGGTGCTACTGGTAACTAATCCCAGCTGTCCCTCTTAGCACTAATTATCCCATGTCAGGCCCATGTGTGTCCTCTGCAGCATGTGCCCACACTTAGAACCAGGGAACACAGCACTTGGGTGTTTTAGAACATTCTGCTCCCAACAAAGAACAGAATACACCCAAATCTGATTATTCTAAATAAAAAAGGATACCAAACAACCACATGGGACTGACTGAATTGGGGATAAGATTTTTAAAAACCAATTAACACTTTCCTGTTTTTAATAAATTAACACTTTCCTGTTTTGGCTTTCTGCTGACATTCTCTCATCCACTGAGCAATAGTATTTAGAAAAATGAGGTACAAAGCATGTGGGTCAGGAAATGGTGAGTTAGGTGACCTGCAATGGATTCACAAGGTCCTTCTGTTGTCCTCTCCCCCCAGATAAGCAGCTTGATAGCTTCAAAATGTGATTTCTTAGGACAGTTCTGGCCACACTCAAGCAGAATGCAAGTGACCTTATTCTTAGAGATGAATTTCACATTTAGCACATTTTTAACCTACGTCAGTGGGTTTTTTCCAGAGGTTCAGGACAAACACCAGCTCTTGGTGCAGCACATTTGCAACTTTGAAACATAGTGATTATGTGTTATTTCTAACTCTCAGCAATTAATATGCAACCACATGTATCATTATCTACAGCTGATTAAAATTCAGAAGCCTGTGCATATAAAAAAGAAGGTATTACACAGCAAAGAAGGTGAGAGGCTCTGGGGTGCCGTTCTGCTCCCAGTATCACTTTTAGCACGTTTTAGGTACAAGGCAATAATCAGAAAATGGACAGACAATAGTAATTGAGTTAAAATACAGATGGAATACACATATCTGTGATTGGGCTGTTGGGTTAGGGGAAAAAAATGTTGGTGTAGTCACTGGAGAGTCTGAAGTACAGACAGCGAATAGAATTTTCTGGGATAAACAAGGGTAGTTTGGTTGAATACGTATTTATTCCTGAGGTAAAGGACACCTGTGGCAGAGAGATGAAGTCTGCATGTGTTTTCAAGCAAGGGCTATCAATGGAGGAGAGGAATACTGGTCAGTTTTCCTTCTGCTGGGACAAAATATAATTCAAAGAATTAAAAGATGAAAAGCTCTAATTTAGCTCATTGTTTCAGGGATTTTAGTCTATGGTCGTCTGGTTCCAAGGCAAAAATGCATGGCGGAAGGGCATAATGGAGGAAAAAGTGGCTCAATTCACATTGTCTGGGAAGCTGAGTGCAAGAGCCCAGAGACTGGGTAAATCCCCAAAGCCACACCTCCAGGACCCTTCCAGACACACCAGAAGTGTGCTTTACTAATCTCTCTGGTGTCCCCTCAGCCAATCACATCGGCAATCAAGACTACCTGTCACAGTGCTCACCTCGGCAGCACATATACTAAAATTGGAATGATAGAAATTAGCATGATCCCTGCACAAAGACGATATGCAAATTCATGAAGAGTTTCATTAAAAAAAAAAAGATTAGCTGTCACGGGGGGGGTTCCCTGAAAAAATGTTGGGCATTTCCCCTGGCAAAACAGTATCCCTGAAGGTTCCTAAGCATCTCGGGAAATAAAGGATAGTAGATGAAGTAAGGGTTCATTTATGTGTTGTGGCAGGGGCCACTGGACCCTGCAAAGCCTCAATGAATTGATACTAAGTAAATCACTTACAGCCAGGGACCCTGTCTCTTAAGATTCAATCAATTTTCCGGAAACAGAGACTTCTTCACAAACCTGACCCATGATTCTGAAACTATGTAAACGATGGGGATCCCTGGAGGATGGGGAACAGGATGGGTGGGGAGACGGAAGACCAAGGACCAAGAGCCATGGAGCCAGCCACTATTGCCCCAGGTCATGCGCTGGCACATACATCCTCATTCATTCCACGTGGCAGCCCCAGTACCATCTTTTACAGAAGAGGAAGCAGGTGTTCAGAGAAGTCAAACAACTTGCTCCCAAGCATAAGCAGTAACTAACAGGCAGAGCCAAAATTTGAATTCAAAACTACCTACTTAAAAGCCTTCCCCACCACCCCCACGCTGGCTTTTCAGTACACACAACTTCCTTTCATTATAACAGCAGGATACAGGGTACCTCTGTGCCAGATTGTGCTTTCTGCACATTATTTCCCTGACTTCCCTTAGGTTAGTGCTATTACTACACCCTTTTCACAAGCAGGCAACTGAGACTCAGGGGGGTTAAGAATTTGCCTAAGGTCACACTGCCAGGACTGAGCCCAAGGCTATTATCACAGAGTGAGGCCACAGCACTGCAGTGCCCTAAGCCAGGCACACCTCTAAAGGAAACAAAGGCTAGAAGCAGAAGGGAGGTAAGAGATTCAGGCAGGAAGTGGAAAAGTACAAGCTATTGATTCAACATTCAGCTCTATCGCTCTGGGATGCTCAGGTCCTCCTCCAGCAGCACACGGAGCCAGCCAGGTGCACTGGTGTCCCGCTCCAGCACTCCCAGCAGACCCTGCCTTCCAAGGGCACATCTGAAGACTGGGAAGTGGCATCCAGCTCAGGAGACTCACCAAACGGCCACCATCCAATGCATCCCAGTCCACCAACTTCCCACTGAGATCACCTACTTCCCTACCTCCCTTATCCTAGATTGACCATCATTACTTATATGTGAGTTTTGTGATGACTTGGTCAAACTGAAGTAAAATTTCCTTGAGGGCAGAAGGCATGCCTTCTGTTTTTTTAAAATTTGGGAGGAAATGATACATCCAATTAGATCTTAGTGTATTTACTGATAGCCAAAGAACATTAGGAGTCATTTTTTAGATGTCCAATTCACCAGTCTGCATCCATCACACTATGGGGTTTCCACACATTTATAACAAAGGATCTATGTATAGTTAAAGCACCTTACTAATGAATAGAGCATGAAGCAACTTAATCCACCCCCACCTGCTTGCCTTGTGTCTGTGTCTAGGGCTGGTGCTTGGATAAGGTCCTGAGCTGATGTGTGCCAGATGCACTTTGGAAGGCTAGGGTGATCTCTTGCCAGAACTCACACCCCACCTCTTATTTGAAAGCCATTCTGGGAACAACAAAACAAAACAAAACAAAACAAAAAACACTATATATATTTTTAAACCCTACCCAGCAGGAGTAAATGTGAAGCTTTCCCAGTGTGCTTGGAACATCTTTTGTTTAAAATAAAGAAATGACTCTCACTGCTAACTCAGATTCCCAGGAACCTATTGCTTATCCTACAAAGGGAGCAGACCCCAGGATAGTATGATTGACCTCAGCCTCTACTCACCTCATCTACATCCAAAATAGATTCTGTTGCCACCAACACAAAGGATGTGTTGGGTGCTTGCTCTGTGGAAGCTCTTTTTTTTTAAGTTAATATTTCATCAATTTTATTCAGTTTGAAAACTTTTGGTTCATCTATAAATTCACCATCATATTGATTTTTGATGTATTTTGTGTTAAATAGGAAACATGGGAGCCTCACTAGTTATAGAAGTGGACGACTTCCTAGATACATATAAAAATGGAAGCTCTTTTTGTGCCCACTTTATCTTCAAAATCTCCTTGGAAATTCTCACTTTATAGACAAGGAAACAGACTCAGAGATCAGTCTGGCTCAAGGTCTGCTTAGCTCACCAGGAACCAGGTAGACATTTTAACTCAGCTCAGCCCGATCCCCCAAAGTCTAGTTCCTCAATACTGCACTCTTGCCCAGACTGCGAAATCATTTTGCCCAATTGTACCCTCGTCCTCCATCACCCAAAAGGGGAGGAGAATGGATTAAATAACTTTAGCTGCAATTATGGACCTCTGAAGTTATGAAAAAAAAGTGAGTTGTGTTCTTAGGCTAGAAATCTAGTTTTATTTTTCACTTGTCTATATGTACTCTATAATCATTTCCTATGACACATTAAAATCACTTTTCTACTTAAAAGTCATAATATTTGAAATCTGGACCTCATGTTCAATATATACAAATTTCAAATTTGGTCTACAAATGACTATGCCCAAATTTAGGGATTTAATTTTTGCTGAGTTCCAATCCTCTGAGTGTTTTCAGTATGGTGTCCAAAATGTAGGTTCCAACATGGCAATTCTTTTCCATACATACAGATCACCTAAACTATAGACTACTTAATACTTTCATATTCATTAAGTAAACTTATAGAATTAAACCTTAAGTGGCAAACCACTATCACCTATTACAAACAGAAACTAACTTTTAAAAATATCAACCCCCTTAAACCCTTGTTAGATACTCTAATATCTTTTTTTTTAAGGCAAAAGTATAAAGCAATATTGAGTTAAGGGCACATTATATCTAAACTGAGACCTGACATCATCCGGAGTCTAGGAAAAGAACTGAAAAGGAAAAGCAACTCAAATTTATTCTGTTTTGTCAGTGTACCATTTGAGCTGCCACCATGGTGGGAAACCCGCCTTCCACGAAATAACAATCCAGGTCTTCTTACCACAGGAGCAAAGACCCCAAGGCCCTGAGTGGCTACACCTGCTTGTGCCTAGTCCCAAGCAGGGCTGGGGCAGGAGTGAGTGGAAATGGAGCTTGCCTAGGGATCAGCTTAGAAATAAATGCCTCCCCCATTTGTGAGCCTTCTGAACAAGCTCCTGTTGTGTGACATGGATGTTGGGCAGGCTCACTCTCCCAGGCCCAAGGGACCTGGGCACGGGGCATCCAGAGACTGTCAAATCCAGAGCGTTTCTTATAAAATTATCTGATAAGTTACCAAAAAAAGCTGAGACGGAAGGACATGATGCTCCACCATATCTCTGTGGCTTACACTTAAACAGTCATCAGGTTTTCTTTTTAACCTCTTCTGACAGTTTCCTTTTGCACAGTGGTTTCCAACTCCTTCTGCAAGATCACACCCATAATCACACAAGAAAATCACCAGCTAGCAAGTAGCATGGCTGGCAAGCACATGAAAGCAAGCCAGGACTATCCAGACCTAACAGAATGTTGATGACCCGCCTGCACCCTTCTTCCACCTGTGTGAAGCCAACAGTTAAGAATGGCTGGGTAACAAAGGATGCAGTGCAGGAGAGTGCTCACCTACCATGCGAGAGCCCTGGGTTCAATCCCTAGTGTGTGTGAGGGGTGGAAGTCGGGGTGGCTGGGGATATACTCAGAGGTACATTATATGCTTAGAATGAGAGAGGCCTTGGGTTCAACCACAGTACTTCCAAAAAAAAAAGTCTATACCAGCGACCTTTAGTTATCTTTTCTGCATTTGCCTGGGGTCATTCTTGACGTGCTTGCATCACTTTGGGGTTATGAAATGCCAGTATGTCAGCATAAGATAATGCACTTGAAAAGGGAGCTCGCACTGGCCTTGCATTCCAGCCAGAAGACAGCCAGAGGGAAGCTTTATTACCTACCCGCCGTGGCCATTAGGCCCACCTCCAACTCTTCTACCCCCACCTCATTTGCTTATTCTCTTCTTCCATCTTCAGCTTCCTCCTTCAGAAATACTCTAAACTTCTAAATCTGACAACTGTGACCAGTGAGGTATGTGTGTGCATGTGCACTGAATGCCCTGACAAGGACTTCCAGTATTATTTTTGTTTTGTTTTTGTTTTTGTTTTTTTTGAGACAGGGTCTCGCTCTGTGGTCCAGGCTGGTCCTGAATTCACTTCAGAGCCCAGGCTGGCCTTGGACTCACGGCAATCCTCCTGTCTCAGCCTCCTGAGTGCTGGGACAGGCGTGTGCCACCACACCCAGCTTATGTGGTGCTGGGGAATCGAAATCGGGTACTTTGCGCTTGGCTTAGCACTTGCTCAAGCGCTTTAACCGCTGAGCCATTCCTCCAGTCTGACTTCCAGTATTATTTAACTCAATCGGGTTGCTAATTTCTAGTGGTATCTACAAAAGAGTACCTTCAGGAAGCGCAGCACTTCACCTTACTATCATCTCTGCTGCACATTTTACCCACAAAGCTTGGAGAAAAACATCGTCTGAAGATTTATCACCTACATGCATAGAAGTTCGTGTCTGTTCATTCTGTGTGGATTTTTTTGTTTACTTTAACAGCTATCTCTCCTCAAATATCAAGTAAGGCCTTGTTTGTGATTGGATCTACTGGAGTGCAGGCCAAAGGCAAGGCCCACTGGTCTACGTGTTCTGGCTGACTTTAATGTGGTTCACTATGAATACCCTTCAAATAGACAGTACCACTCACAACAGACTCCAACAATAGGAACACGACAAGTTTAATTCAACATCATGACATGCCAAGAGGTCAACACTGGGCCTAGAGGGAATTATCATTTTGCCCTGCCTCCTGACCTCTCTGAATTTCTGTCTCCTCAGTTAAGGAAGAAGATAATCCTTTTCTTATTCATCTCTCTCAGCAGGTACTAGGCTCCAAGGAGATAATGTGTGTGATACCTGAATACAAGGTGGCAGTGCTGTGAATTTAGAAAAAAGCACGGCAGAAAGAAGGGCATGTTATTACGGCAGTATCCCTTCTCCCACTTCTTAATGTCATATTGCTTTAAACTGGTGTGTGTGTGTGTGTATGTGCGCGCACACATAAAGTTATGCTCAATTCCCACCCCCCCGGGACACTAGAGCTTTCTCTTTCTCTCTCTCTCTCTCTCTCTCTCTCTCTCTCTCTCTCTCTCTGTCTCTGTCTTTCTCTTGCTTTTTGACACAGGATATTGCTCTGTAGTCCAAGGAGGTCCTGAACTCACTACATAGTCCAGGATGTCCTTAAAGTATTTCTTTTTGCTAGTCAACAATTACTGCAAATAATACCACTGGCCCCTTCTCCAGAGGTCATAGTAAAAGAATGACTCTCCTATTTCTCCATGACTGAACACATAAGTTTTCAGGTTTTCTGGCTGTTGTAGTAAGTAAGTAGGAAAGGATGCTAGCCTAGAATGAGACAACTGAACTTCAAGGCCCAGCTAAGCCATTTGCAGTTGTGTGACCCCAAGCAAATCACTGAAACTCTCTGACCTTTGGTATCCTCATCTTTGAAAGGATAATTATCCTCAGGTAAGTTAAAGAATATAACAGTGCTCTGAAACATACAAAATGCAAAAATATAAAGCATAGACATTGTTCAAGTGATGTTATATGAACAACTTTGGATATAGTCTCACCTCCATAAGTTGGAATACTAGATACAAAAAGTTGAACCTTTTTTTGCCTTTTGATAGGTACAAAGTACTATATTATTTAGCAATTTACACAGCATTTTTATGTCCAAAAATAATTGCAGTATCAATTAGTGGTGATTAGCATATTATCACTTACTTTTTTCATTTCTGTAATTCCTTTTCAAGTGGCTAGTTTAAATATTTACTTTCATGATTCCTTGTATGTGAACTCCCTGTTACTATTTTTTGCCCACTTGTAGATAAATGTCATGGGATATTCTTTTATACATGTATAATTATATGACAAATATATTAACCTTTAATCAATTGTCTTTTTTTAAAAATGAAGTAGTATATTTCTCTAGTTTAAGGAAGCATATTAAACATGAAAGGGACCTTGTTTGTAGATACAGCAACATGCAGTCCTTTGAGCTGACCACTATTCATGACTACCAGGCCTACCAACCATGTCCAGGAGAAATACGCTAAGAGAAGTGGATAGAGTACTACAGTACATTTGGAAAAGCTTTAAAGCCAGCCTGGGCTACACCACGAGTCCAGGACTAGCCTAGACTACAGAGCAAGATCCTGGCTCAAAAAAAAAAAAAAAAAAGGAAAAAAAAAGGGGTTCATACTGAACAGAGAGAGTATGGGATCTCAGACGGTCATGAATTCTCTGTCACTGGAAGTGTTTATGCAGAGACGATCCAGCAGTTGAATTAGGACTGGACTTCGTGTTCTCAACAGACCTTGCCTGCTCTGAAGTACTCTGATTTCCTGGAGGCTGGTTTTGTTTTTATAAATCCCCGGGGGGCGAGGGGAGGTGGAATTACTTACTATACTTTTTTCCTCATCTTCAAATCCATGAATAAAAACAACACTGAATTTACTTTTAAGATTTCTGGTTCAGCTCTAATTAATTGAAGCTAACTAATAATTGAGACTGCTTTTCTACAAAAGGATACATGGGCACAAACACAGCAGCTTCAGACACAGTATTTCTACACTTCAAAAGAACCACTCACTGCTGCAGGACCAGCTGGTGCACTCTGAGAAGCTAAGGCAGGAGAATCACAAGTTCAAACTTAGCATGTGCAATTTATCAATTTAGAGAGAGCTTGTCTCAAAATAAAAATGGTCTAGAGATATAACGCAGTGCAATGGTGCTGGGTTAGGTTCCCAGTACCATGGGTGGGGGAGGAGAGGGATATGAAACATCACTCTTTTCCAGCAGACAGAAGGTTCACAAACCTTTCTTGATTAACTTGTGACACACTTTCTTCTAAGCTAGTAATTAACGTCGACTTACTTAAAAAAAAAAAAGACATTAGAAAGCACTGGACTTCACTCCTGACAGACCACGAACAGATACAAGAATAAATGTGATCAAAGCAATTTCCCTACTGTGTGACCTCTACCCATTAACATCAACAAAACTGACAGATTATGCCAGGCATGTGCGCACATGTATCACAAATGAAGCAGCCCTTTCAGATACGCATGCACTGCTAATAATAATTATATTTACACAGGGCTTTGCAAAAATTAGGATGTGATCAGTAATGTATGTTCACTCAGCAGTTATAAAAACAGTGGTGCTGGTCCAGAATTCCACATGCAATCATAAAGCGTCTTTAAAAAGACACAATTTGCAAATACCCAGATGGTGGTTGGGCCTTCCAGTTACTGGCTTATTTGAAGACTGATAGTTCATGGAGATAAGCAAAATGACTAACAGAAGAACGGTGTCACCTCCACAGAGCTGAGTATGAGAATTTTGCCCAAGACCAGTTCCTTGGTTTTGAGAAACACAAAATGAAAATTATGAAAACGCTCTAAAACAGGAGCTTGTAAACCCCACTCCTGTGGATTGAAGCCATTTGATGAAGTGGGTTGACTAGTGGTCGGGTCTCCTAACCAGACATTCAGGAAAAACAAGTCTTCGATCATCAGACAACTTGCTCTGATAAGCGTGTTCACCCTTCGTGTGTTATATGGTGAGACTAGTGATTTAGTTACTTAAAGGCAATGTTGGAAAAATACAGATTTCGGAGTCAACTGTATTGTGAGTCTTGGCTTCTCTACCTAGCTCAACCATCCTGGGAAGCTACTCAGAGCCTTAGGTTTTACTTCTCAAAAGGGGACAATACCAGCCTCATAGGATTGTCGTAATTATGATTAGAGTAAATACAAAGCCCAATGCACTGCTATGTATAGGACAGCATTCAGGAAATAAGTATGATAATCATGATGTTTTTAATATTTTAGAGTTTTTGTTTTCTTGAGACAGGCTCTCACTTTGTCCAGGCTGGGGTCAAAACCGTAATCCTACTGCCTCTGCTTCCCAGAGTACCAGGATCACAGGCACTGCTGCTAATCCTTTAGCTCTGCAGCTGGCAATCAAGGCATACAGCCCCAGGTGTGGACAGTTTTCAAATATGTGTGCTGAGTGGTGAGGTGTAAACCATGGCAGAAACATAAGGCATAAGGTTCACTTAGCCAAATATTACAGTAGATGGCATAGTGATTGCATTTATTAAGCACTTTCTGTATGCTAGGCACTACGCTAAGCACTGCATATGACGTTTCCCTATGGTTCCAGGAGGTAGAATGATCACCATTTCCACTTTACCATGGAGAAGGTGGAGTCTTGGAGAGACACAGCAGTTTATCCAAGGTCACACCATTTACTAGAGGTAGTGAAGATGGCTTTGGAACCCAGGCAGTTTTATTCCAGAGTCTACACCCTAAACAGGCATGTGCAAAGTCAAGTATTTTCTTCTAATAAACCTGTTCACGTGCATCCTGTAGGTCCCCACCCACAAGATATTTTTCCAATTGAATGAGCCTCAGAATGAGATGACCCCATGGCCATAGCCAGATGGTATCAGCAAGTAATGGCTTTTCCCTGGGTAACTGTGTAGATAACTCCACCCAGCAAGATCTCTGAGGTCACATGATTCACTGGGGCCTATTCAGTCATCTGAAGAAATCTTCAATTTTAACTATAATAATTCTTTTCTAATTATTTCCATAGGGCTGGAGGAAGAGCATAGTAGTTACAGCACTTGCGTAGTAAGTGAAAGGTCCCGAGTTTGATTCACGAACACCACATAAGCCAGCTATGGTGGTGCATGCCTACAATCCCAGCACTTAGGAGGTTGAGCAAGAGGAATTTTGGGCATTTGAGGCCAGTCTGGGCTACACAGTGAGTTCAGGACCAACCTGGACTACAGAGTAAATGTCTCAAAAAATTATGATATCCATGAAGTTGATCTTATGTACTAACAATTCAATTACTATACGATGCAGATTCCAAGAAAAGTATTATTATTGGAAGGCAGTAGCCCATTAGCTCTGCAGCTGGTATTCAAGGAGTATGTACAGCTCCAGGTGTGTAGTTTTCAAATATGTGTGTTGAGTAGTGAGGTTAAAATCATGGCAGTAACATAAGGTTCATCTTGCACTTTAGCTGAGGTTAAGTTATGTGCTCAAGATTATACACTTGGAAGATAATATTTTAAGGCATTTTATATATCTCTTAGCTTTTATGTTTCCCTCCTTTTTACTTCCCACCGAGGTAAATACACTTGTAGATGCTACAAGGGACGCTGGTATTGACTGCTGGCCTAAATTCATCAGGAAATCTGGCATTAGATCTTGGCTCAAGCTTCTGATTTTCTTTTGTGTATTTCTGCAGGTTGCGGTATTGGCCAAGGCAAAACCAAGATCTGTATCTTTGAGACCCATGGCAATATTCTACCATTTACAAAATAGGTATATAGTCTGTGTGCTATAAATGTTTACGAATACCAAGAGACAAAAGCAATGCAAATAACACCAACCAATCAGACATAATTCTGATCAACATCTAAGCACCATCTTGAGTACCATCTAAGATGGTGAGACTTAAAACCAAAAGTAAGTTATCTACCAAGTTGTCAGATTCAGTCTTAGAAATGGCACAAGCTGGGGGATCTGGTGGGGCAAATCTGTAATCCCAGTACTCTGGAAAGTTGAGGCAGGAGGACTGCGAATTTGAGGCAACCTGGGTAACTTAGCAATTCAGCAAGACCCTTTGTCTAAAATACATAGAGGGATGGGGATGTGCTCAGTGTGAAGGACATGAAATCCCCACAAAGCTGGGTGGTGGGAATGGTAGAAATGTTTCTTGTATTTTTACTAAAAATGAGATGGACCCAACTCTTAAAAGTTTCTCCTCAAGCATAGCTCCTTGGCCAAAGTATCTACTCACTAGGGCCTTCCCTGTTTAAGGGTAAACCTCATCATGGGGAAGTAGGGATTTAAAATTTATCATCAATGCAATTCAATAAACCAAACTCCTTTTTCAAGTACTGATCAGGTGTTCAGATCACCTAGCATGTCTGTAATGAGCAGTCCCTCCTGGCCTGGCAAGTGACCACCATTAAATATAACTCAGATAAAATGAGCAAATTTGCCATCAGTGATCAGAAGAAATATTCACCGGCACTCAAGCCATACCATGTTTCTCTGTGAAAATCCACAGCTATGTACTGAGCTCCTCGGATTTTATAGTTAGAGCCAGAAGGATCTAGCTGGTTATAGGTATTAAAATTAAACACTTGCAAACTAATGCATGCACCCATGTCATATGAAATACCAGACTAAAAGGCAGTATTAACAGACACGAAATGCTAGATACGCAATATCACCCATGAAGTGCTTTTTCAAAAGTTTAAATCGATCTTTTAAAGAAATAAACCTAATCCTTTTTTTTTTTTTTTGCTTTCACTAGAAACTACCACCGAAATACAAGACAATTACAAAGCATTTAAATTAAACCTCCAATAGAAACGTTATTTGCTTTCAAGAGAATTTCTCTTTGGGGGCATTTATTTTATTGAAGTGTATAGTATCAAAGGAACATTAGCACCTGCCTCCTCACAAGCCCTTTCCTGAGTGTCTTCCCCAGCACACCTGCTGCAACCTGGAAACAGGCGCGAGAGGGCACTTGCCAGTTCCACATGGGCACTGTTCTCCCTCTATCAAATTTGGAAGGACTGGCTATCATGTGGGCAGAGGCTATAGGTTCTTCATTGCAGGTGCCGCTGAAGGTCAACGAGTCCTAATATCCTGGAAGAACCTTTAGATTCCCCATTTTTATTTTTATTACAGCCTCATTCCTTCTGTAAAGAAAACAATCTTAAAAAACATTTTCAGAGGAATTAACTGTCAATATCTATTTTATGAACAATTATATAATCGTGTTTTCCAAACTGCAGACAAATGAATGCCATTTTTCAACATTTATAAATACTGAGGACACCTACTGGTAGAAAATGTATTCTAGCCAACTGCTTATGGAGAAGATGACTCCCCCTTAAGGGAACCAGAAATAACTTCCCCTTAAGCCCACTAAGGTTTCTTTTTCAACATTTCCCATCTCCACTGTTAGGAAATGATGTATACCAAATCAGTGACGCTAAGAAGTATCTCCAAGCTCAAGGTGTATAATGCATTTATTTGCTCTGTTTTTTATAAAAAGCCACAATGGTTATTCCTGGAAAATATTTAGCAGCAACTTCCAAAAATTATTCATTCTTTATCCTTACTCTCACACCAGGACATCCTCATAAAAAGGAAAATATACAATTTATCACCTAGATCTAGCCACCAATGAAGAAAGCTAATATTTGACACTTGGCGATAAGTTTCAGCACAGTCAGGGGCTTCTATATTCTACACATGAAAACACGATTAAGCAAGAGAGTTTATCTAATAAGCCTTCAGCCATGCGTCTCAAAAACACAGGACTAGTGGCAGCAGAGGTCTGACGCGAATCCAGGGCTATTCTCACTAGTTTTCAGTGGTCCACTTCAATTTGTTAAATCAGTCATGCTTTTTCCTTTCTTCCAAAGGAGTCAAGGGGTACCCGGCTCACTTTTCCTTCGTTTCTTATATTACAAAGTTCCCACTGAGAAAATCATTATACCCACTTCCAGCCTAAACAGCCTGAATTTCACGCAGATTGCCATCCTAGTAAAACCTAAATGAGTCCAAATGCCACTAAGGCCACCATACTTCCACAGTGGCTGGGAACAAAAAATGAAAATATTCAACTGAGCTGAGGTGTACAGCAAGAACAAAAGGGATAAGTTTGTGCTCAAGTTTACAGAAAAAAAAAAATACAACCAAAGACTGGAGCTTCTGTCTGTCTGCTTGGAGGAACAGCAGACTCTTTCACCCTCTGGAACACACATAATTCAACGGACCAAAGTACCCACGCCAAGGGTGTCCGAGGTGGGCGGCCGAGTGGAACCTCAAAGCTCTCCTGACAAGGCCGGATACACACCTGCCTCCAGACTTGCCCGGGTCATGGTGGTTCTGATCTCAGGGTGGGGGAGGGAAGATCTTCCAGATTCACAGGAGCTGCGTCCTAGGGCTTCCACTCCGCGGCTACAGCAACGCTACCTCTCGGAAAGCAGATGTGCCACCCGAGACCTTTAAAGAAAGATGGGGAAGCCCTGTCCTCCGGCAGCGTCCAGTCGTCAAGGCCAGCGAACTATTTGCCAAAGAAATTACAGGAGGAAGATGACCAGACCCAGGCTGAGGGCACTCCCTCACGTTAGCCTCGGGGCACGGGAAAGTACCCAGAAAAGGGAAACGCTTCAGGGTTCCGGGGCAGCTTCCTAGTCACCGGAGGAGTTCAATCCATTTTCAGAAATTACTCAGTGAGCTCCGAGTCCCCAGCTGAATGCCGCGGCCACAGGTGACAAGCACAAGTGCGGCGTCCTGCTGTCCTTGCTGCTGGACAGCTTCAAGGCGCACCTGACAGGTGACGCTTGGGCCGGACACCAGGCACCCCTCTCTGAACCCCAGCACAAAGCAATACCCCGCACGGGATAGCTCTCCCCTGACACCGGGCCGGCGGACTCGGCAGGTCGCACCGGCAGTGTAGAGGGAAAGGGGCAAGGTCGCGCCGAGAGCACCGCAGGCGGCCGCCTCGGCGGGGAGGCGGCCCGGGCTGGGCCCGCGGCGCAGACAGAGCTCGGGGCGGCGGGGACTCGGAGACCGCGAGGGGCGCGCCGGCGAGGCGGGAGCCGGCAGCGCGGAGGGCGCGGGGCGGGGGCGGCGGGCGCGCGGCGCCGGGGGAGGCGTGCCTACCTCGGCGTCCCGCGCCGGGCCGCTGGCCGGCGGCAGCTCCAGGCTGCAGTTCGCCCTCTTGACACTGAGGTAGAACGGGTAGTCCTTGGCCACCATGGCGGCGGCGGGGCCTGCCCTGGGGGAGGTCACCGCTGACCCCAAGCGACTGCAGAACTCCCAAGAGAAAGGGGACCCCAGCTCCACGGTGCCGGGCGGCGGCGGCGACCGCTAGACCTGCAGCCGGCTTCCAGCCCGGCGAGACCCAACTCCGCGGCGCCCGCGGGCAGCGGGGCGGAGCTCGGCCGGACGGGGATTGGCCGGCCCGGGAGGGGCGGGGCGGGCCGGAGCTTGTCGGGGCGGGGCTTGTCTGGGCCCGCCCCGCGCGTCCCGGGAGCCACGCGCCCAGGTGGCGCCCGGCTACTGAAAGCCGCAGCGGGACCTGGATCTCGCTCCCTCGCCCTGAGAGGAGGACGCCTCACTCGACACAGCTCCATTCGCGCCCCCAGGCGCTGTCGGTGGTGGGAAGAGGCAAAAGGAGGAAAGCAGGCTGCGGAGAACCAGGCAGCCGGGGGAGAGGCGACCCTACCAAAAGCCTAGTGGATGCGGGTAACCCTCTTGGGACCTCCTCCCGGGAGCTTTTACCCCTCTGTCCTTTGTTTCTAAATAAAGACCCATTCTACCGATTCTTAAAAAAAAAAAAAAAAAGTCTAGTGGAGGGTAAGGGAGCTCTTGGAGGGTGGGAGAGGAACGGGGCGTATTAAATGTTCACATTAAAAACAGGTGGTGTTCTGTCTTGCCTCAGTCGAAGGCCAATCTTACTCCAAAAAAAATTAAATGAATGTCACAGGAGTAAAAGCAGTACAAATTATGGAATGCACCCATTTTAAGTGTGCAATTCAGAGTTCTGACAAGCGGAAACACCCACGTAGCTACCTCCACAATCAGGATACAAGACATTTCCAGCACCTGCAGCATCACCTCCAGCCACTTCACCACCTTGAAGTAGTTCCAGGATGGAAGGAGGCTGCCTGCCACCCAGAAGCGGTTCGGCATGGGTCTGTCTTCAGTCTTGGGCTGTGCTGCAATGACTCTGCCCGACCACACCTTTATTATAAGATCCTTTCTGGAGAAACGCAGACATTGTAAATGCCCACAATCATTTGCTGCAGCCCTGTCTGGGGTAGTAAAACGCAAAGCTGCCAACAGTGGCAATATTCATCAATGGGGGAAAAGAGGTTGTGCTTAAAAATATGTTCTATGCAGCCTGAGCTATAGAGTCTCCAAAAAAAAATGTTCTATGAAATGCCACACAGCTGCCATCAAAAGGTGATGGGTCTATGGGTGCGGCATGGAGATACTGCCAATATATCAGGCTTCCTCTAAAAATAACTGCAGAGGCCTGAGGGAATAGCTCAGTGATGGAGCTTGTGCTTAGCAAGGGCAAGGTCCTAGCAGGGCCCCGCACCAAAATAAATAAGTGAATAAACAATCGTGAGATAAACACAGTACAATATTCCTTCCTGCTCCTCACCTTGGGTATTGTGGGATTAACTCTAAAACCTTCTCCCTGAGCTACATTCCAAGCCCCCTTTTTATTTTGAGAGGGTCTCATTAAGTCACTAAAGTTCCTAGGCTGGGCTTGAACGAGTCTTGCCTCTGCCTCCCATAAAGCTGGGATTACGGGTGTGTGCCACCATGCTGGGTAATTTAGTACAGCACTATTACTGTTTAAAACACAAAGAGCTAGGCATGGTAGCCCATGCTTGTAATTTCAGCACTCTGGGAGGCTGATGCAGGAGCATAAAATCTCATCTGGGATACTTGGTAAAGAATCAAAAAAAGGGTCAGAGATGCACTTGAGTGTGAAGGTTCAATCCTCAGTACCAATAAACATAAACAAGCTGGGCCCAGTGGTGCAAGCCTGTACAGTACTTTGTGAGGCTGATGCAGGAGGACTGTAAGTTCAAGCCCATTCTAGGCAACTTAGGGACTTAGTGTGTTGTACCCAGATAGCAAAGACCCCAAAGAGACCACCAGGAGACCCCGAGGCATGTACGCAAGAGCAAGGAACCTTTATTTGAGCTTAAGCTCGGTGGGCCTAAGCTCGGGTTCTCAGACTTGACCGACACAACGGAGCCTAGAGCCTTGAGCCTTTGGGAAGCAGGGTTTTCATGGGGTAGAGGAAGGGATGGTTACAGCGAGCACGACGCAGGTGCAGCACGTGATCACAGGCATAAATCACAATCACAAAGCATTCATGGTAACAAAACTGACCATTCGGAATCCGTGGGATATTTGTTACATCTGGCGGGACCCAATCATGATGTTTGAGAACCAGGTGAGTTTACAAGGCCCACGTGGGGTATAAACTGAAACTCAGGCCTATTAACTTTTCTAAGGGCCTGAAGCCTGTAGTTTGTTTAGCCTGGGTCTTTAAAGTGATACCCTCCCTCAATACAGATTAAAAAACAGGCTGGGTTGGGAGGCGCAACCCAGTGTGAATGTCCTGGGTTCAATCCCCAGTACCACACAATAATGATAATAATGATGATAATAAAGAAAACACATATACAAAGCAATACCATATATTTTTCTACAGAAATATATATGTAAGTAAATGGCATTGAATTCTGTCAAATTTTAACCCATTCCCTTATGGCTATTGGGAGGTAACCTGGGATGAAAGGATTAAAGCCAGTGGGCAAAGGGGACCTTAAATTTATAGCTAATATCTTAATTTAATTTAGTTTAATTTTATTTTTGCAGTATTGGTGGCACAACCGAGGCCCTTTGCACTAAGCTATATCCCCAGCCAATTTTCCATTTTTTTTAAAATGGGGTCTCCCTATGTAATTCAGGTTGATTCTGAACTCACAATGTAGCTCAGCTGGCTTTGAACACACAGCAATTCTGCGTCAGCCTTCTGACTTCTGGGATTATAGGTGTGCACTACCACACCCAGGTTATGTGGTACTAAGGTATCAAATTCATGGCCTGGAGCTTGCTAGAGAAGCACATAACCACTGAACAATGATTCCAGCCCCAGTTTTTCAATTTTGATGTTGAGACAGTTTCACTAAGTTTCCCTGGCTCAACTGGAATTTGTGATCTTCCTGCCTCAGTCTCCTGGAGTGCTGGGATTGCAGGCCAGTGCTAACAGGCTTAGCTAAAAAAAAAAAATTTCTTTACAAGAAAAATATAATCAGATATCACTTGGAAAGTTAAAAATCATTATCTTTTAAATATTAAGGTTCTTAACACTACAGTTATTTTATACTATGTCTTGCTGAATCTTTTCCTCCTTCATGTGAACGTCCTGGTTATATAAGGTAAGGGGCTAGTGAGATACTGACCCTTGTTTTACTTTTTGAATGTTGAGGGAAGTACTAGGAATGCAGACCTCTAGTTCTTGGGTTGGTGTTCTCTGCTTCCAGCTGAGGCCAGACCCAGTGTCAAGCCCACACCATTAGCACTATACCAACTCGCTTCTTGCTGATACACAGACTACCTCCGGAAGCAGAAGGAATCTGGGCTAGGTACTAGCCCACTGTTGCCAGACACATAAAGTGGGTGCCTGCTTGGATGGTTTCTGATTGAATTTGATGACAGCATCTGACAGTTTTTCCCCTCAAGTATAACACCCGAGCAGGACTTGATGTCACAGGCTAGTAGTCTGGGAGGCTGAGGGAGAAGGATCACAAGTTCCAGACCAGCCAGGCCAACTTAGTGAGTTAGACCTTGTCTCAAAATCAAAACTAAAAATGGGCTAGGGATGTGGCTCAGGGAAAAGGCCTTGGTTTCAATCCCCAGTACCACAAATAAATAAAATATATATGCATATATATGTATACATATATACACACAAGACCTGAGCTTATGGAAAGAAATGGGCTTCAGAACCATTAGTTTCTCCTATTTATACTCCTGAACACAGCTTCCTCCTTTCAGCATGAGAAGCACCCCCAACGAATGAGCTAACAGGAATACGCCCACACCCCATGGCCGAGTGTGGTGGAGGAAAGGAGCACTGTATCTCCAAGGGCACCCAACCAGAGCAGCCCTGGTGCAGCCAAAGCAGGACCAAGGACATGCCACCCTCAGAGCCTTCATGGCTGCCCAGGATCTGAGCCAGAGTAGCTGAGGCCATTCCTTTTCCTTTCCTTTTTCTTCTCACCCCCACAGACTCACTGATTCAACTAGAAGGCTTTGGCCATCTGGGGATGTGCTAGGATCCCCATGGAGTTCTCTGGGCCTTTTTCTCCAGTGGAAAATGTACTTCTAGCACTTGCTGAAGCACTTGACCAATTCCCACAGCCCTGGGATTGGGTGGCTCACCGTGGTACCCTCAGGATGGAGCAGGAGTATGACAGAAGTCCAGCGTAATAATAAATAAACCCCAAGAAATGGAGGTGACTTTAGCCTCAAGTTTAGATACAATTATTACAGAGTAAAGGATAAACAAACTGATTGATAAGAAGGCTCCCAGATGCCCTTTGTGCCTTCCCTCTCTGCCCCCATGACTAGGAACTTTACCCAGGGGCTCATGCATGGTAAACAAGTACTCTACCACAGAGCTATATCTCCAGCCTTTACTTTTTGAGACAAGGTCTTGCCAAGTTTCTACAGTGTCCAGGATGAGGTCCAAATTTCAGTCCTCCTACCTCAGCCTCCCAAGCAGCTGACACAACATGTGTGCACCATCATGCCCAGCTTAAACTTTCTCTTAAAACAACTTCTTTTTTGCCCTTAAAAGACATTAGAGCCACGTGTGGTGGTGCATGTCTATAGTCCTGGCACTCTGCAAGGCTGAGACTGACAGAACACAAGTTTGAGCCCAGCCTGGACAATTTTGGGAATTAGTAAGACCCTATCTGTGATAGTCAAGGTGGATTTTCAACTTGATTGCCCTAGGGATCCACCCACTGGATTAGCAAAGCATTCTTCAGAAGGTATGTGGGTGGTTCTGGGAGGTGCACCCTTAGCATTTCTGGTCTTCTACCCCTTCCTCTCTGGCATTCATTCCCTGCTCTGCTCCCTGACTGCCATGAACTAAGCATCTTTGTCATGCCTTTCCACTATGATGTTTCTGTGTTGGAGCAGCAGACCATAGATTGTATCTCCAGAAACCATGAGCTAAATTAAACCATTTTTTCCTTTAGGCTGTGGATATCTACTGGTCTCAGTGACAGGAAAAATGACTAATAGACAATCTCAAAAAAAAAAAAAAAAGACAGCTGGAATGGAGTTCAGCTTGAAGACTCCGCCTTGGATTGAATCCCTAATACCACAAAGGAAAAAAAAAGGTTTGCATGACCATATGACTGTAATTGAACACTTCAGGAGGCTGAGGCAAGAGGATCAGAAGCTCAATCCAAACCTACAATTAAGTGACAGAGGCTTTGTCTTAAAATAAAAAATTAAAAGTGACTGAGGATGTAGTTCAGTACCAAGGCTCTCAGTTGAAACCCTCCTCTTTTTCACTCCCCCACCTCTTCCTTTTTCACTCTCCCCACAAATTAGAATCATAAGGATCAATGAATAACATATGTATAGAAAATGTCTTTTAAACTTTCAAATCTAGACAGAGAAAGACACAGAGTGAGACAGAGGCAGAGGGATTGCTAATGTCCCATAATAGTTTAAATGTGCTGTAAAAGGACATAAACTTCATAGGACCGAGCCTAGGGCCTTCATACTGAAACACATCCCTGGCCCATTTTTATTTTTTATCCCGGCTTGAACTTACGATCCTCCTGCTTCAACTTCTCAGAGTGCTTGGGGCCCGGTTAGGCAATCTGATTCTTCCCAAGTTTCTCCTAGCATAAATGTCTCACCACTCTGAATGGGATTCTGGTGTTTAAGAACATATATTTTTGGTACAATAAAGTCTGCAAATTCAAGCTGGCAATTCTAGGTACATACAAGCCACACATGGAACCCTGAGGCATTTAAAGAACTTTCAAGGGTGTTTTTGACCTGATGCCATTTCTACCTTGTGCCTTGTGCCTAGAACCTCTCCACTGTGTAATGCACTGCTCTACTATTTGCTGACTTGGGGTCAGCCACTTGGGACTCTAACTAGGGGGTGTCTATGTGACCAAAGATTGTCAAAACAGGCAGCCCTGTCGGAAGGTTCCCAAGCACACCCCTGAGGCTAAGGTTACCACTGAGAGAAGCTGGTCCAGCCTGCCCTGCCACCCAGCCAAGCAGACCCCGTGAGTGGAGCCCAGAGCTCCCCATCCTGCTGTGAGTGTGTGTTTACGGGATTAGGAACACCACCACTCTAATAGGCTGCTTCACTCAGCGTAACAGCACAAAGTGCCTTTCAAAACTTGCCTTCGGCACAGCCACTTATAATCCTGTAAAATGCTTCACAGCCAGGCAGTGTTCCCCGCAAGCCAGGAGCCTGGAGATTGGAATAAAGAAGTCTGTTCTGCATTTCCAGGCCTGGTGCCAAGCACAGGGCTGCTGTCTTGCCAGTGGGGATCATCTGTGCCGCTTGTTGTGGAGTGATAGGCCCTTACACCTAGCTCATCACTGCTGAGCAGCTCCTTTTAGCTCAACAGAGGACCAGGAGTAGTCAGGAAACCCTCTACCCAATCCTCAAATTCTAGCACTGAGACCATGAGCAGAACAGGCCTTGTCTGAGGCTAAATTTTAGCCTGATGCAATTGCGTTGCAATGACCGCGGCAATCTTCTCAGTCCATGGCTGATGCTCTGCCCCATCAGCATTATACTTAACATCTGGGTTTGAAGATTCATTCATTTTTTCTTTACAGGCTTGTTCATCCATCCATCCATTCACTTCTCAAATACGCACCGAGAGTGCTTACTAAGGACAGATGCTGGATTAGCTTTCCTCTCCTCTTCACCCATTTCTGAGCCCCTGTGTCAGGCTGGTATGTAACGTGCCTGCTCAAGGAATATGCTCAATTCCGAAATGTGGCCTTTCAGCTGTGACCTCGATGATGAGGCGAATGTTTGCAGAAGCTCAAGTGACAGCAGTCAGTCCCCCAAATCCAGCCTTCAAACACATTACACTTCCATCTGCTTCCCTGGCATTTGGAGCCAACTCTTCCTTCTACTTGCTAATTTGATTTGGTCATGTAGGTACATGCTGGACACACATGTGTTCCAACACCTCTCCCCTCCCTTTCCACTGAGGTGACATCCCCAGTTAATGATCAAGCTCATTCTCTTCTGTGTGACTTCAGACTTGGAAGGAGGGAGAGAAAAAACCTGCAGACGTTCTGGCAGAGGAATTTGCTAAACCAGGACTGTGACTTTCTTCAAGACAGGTAATAAATATATCCCTGCATACTCTCAAGGTGGAAATTTTAATTCTTGTATTCGCTTAAAGATCTCATGTACTGAAACAAGTCTAAAAATCCAGCAAAGTGATAAACTCTCTTTCTCCTGGCTGAGCTAATCCTGTGGATTGTTAGAGATAACGCCTAAGAGGAAATGATTAAAAGTAAGCTATAAAAATTAGCCTGCCTTGACACACCAGACAGATAAACTTCCTCCTTATGGTTCACAAGAGCAGTGATTCTCAACCAGGGAATGCTTGGCAATGTCTGCATATATTTTTGATTGACAGTGGAATATATCAGGGTGCCATAGGCAGTGAATGGGCAGAGACCAGAGGTATACAGAACAACCTCCCACAACAAAGAATGGACAGTCCAAAATGCCAACAGAGCCACTACTGGGTGGTTTTTACTTATTTATTTATTTATTTTTTTATTAAATAGAGTAAAGTGAAGGCAGGCCCAGTGGCGCAGGCCTATAATCCCAGCACTTCGGGAGGCTGAGACAGAAGGGTCACAAATTTGAGGCCAGGGGCTGGAGGAATGTCTCAGCGGTTATAGCGCTTGAACAAGCGCTAGGCCAAGCACCAAGTAGCCGAGTTCGATTCCCCACCACCACATAAGCTGGGCGTGGTGGCACACGCCTGTAATCTCAGCACTCTGGAGGCTGAGACAGGAGGATTGCCATGAGTCCAAGGCCAGCGTGGGCTCTGAAGTGAATTCGGGACCAGCCTGGACCACAGAGCGAGACCCTGTCTCAAAAAACAATTAAATTAAATTAAATTAAAAAAAAAAACAAATTTGAGCCCAGCCGGGGCACCTCAGAGACCTTGTCTCTCTCAAACAAATAATAAAAAAGGCCTGAGGGTGCAACTCAGTGTGAAAGCTCTGTGCTCAATTCCCAGTACTGGGAGAAAAAAAAAAAAGAAAAAAAAAAAAAGAAAGGAGAGTAGAACTGAAATACAACACTGGAGACAAGGGAATGTGTTGGCTTTGACCATGAGGATCTTTTCGCATTAGACCTGATCATTGATGAGTGTCAGATGTCAACTTAGGTTTGGTGGAGCTAAGAAAAATGCCCAGTGTCGAGAAGCCCTAACACACTGTCATGCCTCAAATCTCACCTGATCCCCAAACCTGATCCTTAATCAAATAACAGATTTTATAAAACACAAAGAAAAAATAAAAAGGAATGTGGGAGGACAGAACATTTTCTTAAACTGCTTCAGATATAAAAATGCACTTCAAAAGACCAGCAGAAATTCATTTCAATGAAATATATTTAAGTAGACACCAAGAGAAAAAAAAATTTCAATCGTGGTCTTCCCCAGGGCAACATTTGCCACTATATTTAGTTGTTTTGGGAGCACAAAATGCAAATCTGGTGGTTAATTAAAACAGCCACAGGATTTAGCTGTTCTTCTGATATGAAGTATTTCTGGTGGCACAGCAGGTATGGCTTAAAATTTTTTAAAAAGAACCAAACCTATCTTACTCAAGATTTTGCAATAACAATCCTTACCTCCAATCCAAGTGACTATCCACAGGTTTAGTTTGCTCATAGAAATAAGCTCGCCCTGAAGACATTTTCTGTTGAAACTACTGCTGTGTAACTACAGTCTTTGAACCTTCTGGATAAGTCTGCATTTGTTTGAGGGTATTTCATATTTTGGGATCAAGAATTCAATAATTTGTTATATTCTGAAACTACTTAGTCTCCTCAGGATAGACCTAATATGTACATATTTATATGGGCATGATATACTAGCCATTATGTGAAGAACATAGAATCTAAAGTGTTATAGTCTAGCTTTGGGTAACAGATGTGTTTTCACTGAAATTAAAGTGCCAGAGACTATAATATATGCTAACATTTTACATAGTCTCGAGAAAGAAAAAACATTACCCAATAAACTATACCACATAAGTACCTATAAGATACACTAGTTCTAGGAAAGATGAAAAATGTGCACAAGCACCATGCCCTGAGTTTGATTCCTAGGCACCACATGACCTAAGAGTGGTGGCATATGCCTATAATCCCAGTGCTCGCACTCAGGAGGCTGAGGCAAGAGACTGCTGTGAGTTTGAGTTAGCCTGGGCTTCATATTGAGTTCAGGACCAGCCTGGACTACAGAGCGAAATGCCGTCTTCCCCCATGTGCCCCCCTCCCCCCAAAAAAAACCAGTGTGAGATTTTGGGAGTCAGGGGGTGGATGGAGGGTCCTAAAGGTGGAGGGGAAGAGATTGCAATGATGTTGCAATATATATGTGCACAAAATTCTCAAGCTTAATAAACACAGAACCATTATATATCATATACCATATATGTGATATCATGCATCACATATGTATATATACATATATCAATTAAAATGGGGAAAATATGGACAATAAGGACATATAGCAGCAGTCATCCCACTTGGCTTATATTTGAAAAGCCAACTGACTTCTGAGGAGCGTATAACAACATTTCCACAGATCACCTGCAGTGAAACCAACTGAGAAGCTTATTAAATCCATATCCCTGAGCCCCACTTCGGATCCACTGATTTGGAATCTTTGCCAGTAAAACCCAGAAATGAGTATTTTAAAAAATTAATTTGTATTTACATGAGTTCTAAATTCTATAACACATTAGAGACATGGGGTTTGGGAAATCAATGAGCATCTATGCCCATCCCTTTTTCAGAGGTTCACACCTTTCCTAGCTGACCATTGCTCCTCTTTCTACCTTGTTACTCATGTGAGACAGGGTCTTGCTCTGTAGTTCAGGCTGGTCATGAACTCATGGTGGAGCCCAGGCTGGCCTTGGACTTGAAATCCTCCTCTCTCAGCCTCCTGAGTGCTGGAATTACAGGCGTGCACCACCACGCCCAGCCCACCACGCCCAGCCCACCAAGCCCAGCTTATGTGGTGCTGGGGAATCAAACTTAGCACTGCTTTAACTGCTGAACCATTCCTACAGCCCCTGTGTTGTGGCCTTTTTATGATGTCCTCAAAAGGCATTGTTTGAGCAGCACAGTGTAGGAATTGGAATTATCAACAACTCCGCTAAAAAACTTGCTCCTTTCTGCCCTCCACCACCTCAGCAGAAACGCTCTGACCACAAATCTTAAGGTCGGAGGAACCCAAGGGTGACTGGCCCACCAACTGCCGCATCAAATGAAATCCAGAATGCACACAGGGAGCTGCTTATTTATTCATTCACACCAACACACGCTCAGGGACTGCTGGGTGACAGACAGCAGCTGTGTACATACGGTGCTGTGTGCTGGGGATCCAATAAAAAATATGCAAGTCTACACTCCCGAGTCAGCTCCCGACTAAGCCACCCACCAGGAGACATGTTCTGGCACTTGGGACTTGATTTACAATCTGGTATCCAGGGCTCCAATTTAAACCATGCTTATCTTCATAGCCAGGGGGCATGAGTGCATTTAAGTTTTTAAAAAATTAGCTGTGGAGAATGAAAGGAGGGCAGTAGGCTTGAGATGTTTACCTGAGAAAAGACCTGGGGCTTGGGAGGGGAGAAGGGGCTCCTGTGGAAGACCTTAATTATGGAACCAGTCGAACCAGCAGAAACAGGCTCAGGGACTCCTGGCAAATATGCGACTCATCTGGTGGGAGCAGAAGTCCTCTGGTGTGTGCTACAGAGCAACAGCTCATTAGCTGAAATGACCCACACACTACTGGATGCATTTCAGAGGTATTCCAGGGTACAAGTTAGCTGAGAGCTTTGGTTAGGCAGAGGTTGAGCTACGGGAGCTTCTGCTTTATTTGAATTTTTCTATCTTATCTAAAATCAAGCTCAGCAAACACGGTTGAAATGTGCCCACAGTTTTGACCAAACCAAAAGCCCCGATAACAGAAGGCTGGACAGAAGCCCTAAGTGAGTAGCTAGTTCCCCAACTTTTATTATTTGTCCTTCAGCTCTCCTGTAACAAGTACATCCTCCTGATGGCTTTGCCTGCTTGCTCTCTCTCTCTTGGCCAAGGTCAGCTGTGGCGATCAGATTAGGGTATACTTGTTTTGTGTCTCCATGGTGCTGACACCTCTCTCCAACCATGTTGGGTAATCTGTCTGTTTCCACTGACTGCAAGCTACAGGAACCTTATCTCTTTTGCTCATCATGGTAGTTCCAGCTCCTTCTACTGTGGTGGCACATACCATAGGCAGCATCCATACCTATGAGGTCAAAATTTGATTAAAATGGGGCTGATCATATAACATGCCATGGAGAAGCCACATCTAGAGAAGACTTTTTGCAAAGAGGATCTATTTGAGACCTATTTGAGACAGGTCCAAGTCAGATATGGAATACCACTGTGAGCTGTTAGACATGTTGAAAGGTAGACATGGTTGCTGAATTTTTAGTTTCTTGAAGGGTCCAAAATTTAAAGAAGCTGGTTTGCAGTGCAAAACTGCGGGGGCTATCTCAGATATTAAGAAAATTTCCAGTTCTCCCCACTTTCACACACACTCAGCAATTGAAACTAACTGCCCAACAAAGCAGAACCGCCAGGAAGACTGAAAGTGGGAGCCAAGGAATGTCAGATCATTTACTTTCAAGGATACCTTACAACATGTTTATCTGCCCTATCCTCCCTTCCCCCAACACGTGCTGTCTTCCTTTTTCTTCTGTATAGTTTTGATTCTAGGTCAAATTTACCAAAACAATTTTTTTTTTTCCTTTTCAACTTGCCATGTTTCTCTAGGGCCATTCGTATGGAAACTCTGTTGAGGTAGGCCCTGGAGGTTGGACTGGAGTGGGGTGGGCTTTTCCCGGTATTTGTGCAAGATCACAAGATTACACTTGATGCTCATATAAAGTTCCTAAGCAGATGTTGAATGTATTTGTTTTATGGATGTAGGTATTTATGTGTGTGTGATGTTTGCATTTACTTATTTTTTTGAGAGGTGTCTTGCTATGTTGACCAAGCTGGCCTTGAACTCCTGGACTCAAGCAACCTTTCCATATTAGTCTCCCAAAGAGCTGGGATTACAGATACACACAACCATGCTTAGCTCTTGATTTAGTGAGTGTGTGTGTGTGTGTGTGTGTGTGTGTGTTGCTAGGGATTGAACCCAGGGCCTTGCACATGCTAGGCAAGCTCTCTAAGACTAAACCACACTCTGCCCCTTTAACTCCACTTTTTAAACTAAAACGAAGGTAAAGGGAAAAGAAGAAAATGTCTGCTAGCTGCTCCCCCAAAGAAGAGCCCTGCTCTCCCTCCTGCAGTGTTGCAAGAGGTGTCTGGAGAGTTCGTACTGCTTACAGACAGTACCCAGGGAACCAAACTCATCTGTCAGTGAATGAAGGAAGGAGGTAAAGGAGGGAAGAAAGAATTAAAATTGCAAAGCCAACATCATGTGGCTCCTTTCTTGAACTTTAATAACCTGTGCTGCCTGCAGGCTCAGAAACAAAGGAGAACCCAAATGCAATGGTAGGTACAAGGATTGCTCTGGTGCCAGGAAAATGCAGTAAGACATAACTTTTACAAGGTAAGTAATGAATACATGCCCTGCAGGAACAAAACAGGATTTTAGCATCTCCAAAGCTGGCAGCCAGTTGGCTGAAATCTTGGCTCAGCGAGAAACAGAGAGGGCCATGTACTTGAAGCTGAAATGATCTTTCAGGGAGGCAACTGCTGGAGAGGCTGTGTTTTTATGATTTGGGGAAGCAGGGCAATATGATCTATATTTTCTTTGCCACAGCACAACCCATTTTCCACATGTGAGACACATTTTCTAGAATGTTTTAAAAGCGGAAACATTCATCAGACCGCCTGGGTTATTGAAAGAACTACCCTTCTCTTCTGATTGGTGAGGGATCTAATTCTGTCCCATGGTGTCAGTGAAGAGGTCCTCATTTAGATTCTGCTGTAATAAAAGGCATTGGGGTATCATCTTACACTTTACCCCAAGAAGTGTTAAAGGAAGTGCCTGTCATCCAAATTCAAAAGTAAATATGAAAACGATGCTGGCAGTGCTCAAAAACCAAAGGGATCAGCATTCTGCTTCAGTTTCCTGTTCATAAAACTTTAAAAAAATAAAACCACCCATTAAAAAAAAAACAGCCCACAACAATAGTTCATATTCTTTTCCTAAACACTTGCCTCATGCCAGTGTGAAATGAGGCACCATCACATTTCCTGAGTTATGAGCTCCAAACACCACATCCCTTTCCTCCCGACCTCGCCCTACCATACCTGGCATCATTCCTGATTTAGCTGCTTCTCCGGGTTACAAGCTCAGCGGAGAGATGCCAACTTTTCCCTCTACCTGTCCTGAGGAGGCCAAGCATCTGAACCAGCTGAAAGCTGAAATAATTGAGGCTTCCTTCCCCCAAATTAATTTGCACTTCCCAGAGGAACTTTTAATACAGAAAGGTAAGTTAGAAAGTCACAAAGGGAAGGGAAAAAATTGCAGATTGCATTATGCTAAGAAATAATTATAAGTCTGTTGCCACTTGATATTAATTTTTTTGAAGATATTTTCCTCTCATCTACAGCAATATGATCTTTGTGGAATATTTAACATGCCCTCCTTTAGTTTCTGGCACAACAAAGGGGAACCCAAGCCCGCAAACAATGAAGCCTGGCTTTAAATACCAAATTTTTACTTGTTAACTGTAGAAGTTTGGACAGTTTTCTTAGTGATGTTAAACCTCAATTGACTCATCTGTAAAATGGAGATTTGAGAGTTTCTTGGCTTTAGTGAGATAAAAAAATATACAAATAATTTAATGAGACAATACATATGTTAGTATTCCAGGCACACGGTCAACATATAATCCATAAATAAATCACCTAATCCATTTTTTTCAATGAGCTAGAGGGATAAAATGATGGGTTTGGGGGACCTTTCCCACTCTCCTTGATTTCAGAGAGGTTAGGTATTTAATCCCATGATTTCAAATATTGATATGATTGTTGGACATAACAAAGAAGCAGCACAGTGGAGAGTGAACTGATCAGAGCTGGAACTTTCTTGAACTGTAAAATAAGACAATTTAAACATAAACACTATATGGCTGTGATTCTTACAAAACAGCAAAGACTGAACTATGTATGAAGTATTGTCTTGATTTTATTCTATTTTATTTCAGCAAAGTCTTCAAATAAAAATAATAACACAGGGCTAGAAGAATGGTGCAGACGTTAGAGTGCTTGCCTAGCAAGCACAAGGCCATGGCTAGATTCCTCAGCACCACATTAGCTGTGCATGGTGGTGCACAATTGCATCCCCAAGACTTGGGAGGCTGAGGCAGAATTACCATGAGTTTGAGGCTTGACTCAGCTACACAGTGAGTTTAGGTCCAGCCTGGACTACAGAGTGAAACCTGTCTCTAAATAAATAAATAAGATAAAATCTCATACCAATGAAAGAATCCTCATCAAAAATCAGCATGTTTGGCATAGGCAACTCATGGTTTCAGGGTTAGTTCACTATAGTAATATTTCAAAAGGGCTGCTCAGAAAATTAAGCTCAGTGTCCTCGTCTGTTAGGAAATACAAATGCATATCAATTCTTTCAATAACAAATGAAAATGCAAAGGAAATGCTGAGACAGAGGGAAAAGAAACACTGGTAGGAAATGAAGACAGACACGGCTGGGATGCAACCGGTCTAAACTATACCGCTGACACCAAAAGCAGGCCCTTGGCTGTGTCGGGTCTGTGTTATCTGCACAACACTGGTTCCTACTCCGGCTTCTTCCTGCAGGACTGCTACCACTATGACAGCTATTTGTTCCTTCGGTGGGGCTGCTCTTGCGCCTTTCAAGTTTTCCCAAGTCATAACTTCCTCTTGGATCTTACAGGGTAAGTTGCTTACACTGAAAGAACAAGACTGCAACCGACCATGGATGCAACACGCAGTTGCCTGCTGGCATGTGACTTAGAGTATCACTAGCTCTGCTCACCACCCCAGTCAAATTCCTGGCACAAAATATTGACATTGAGTATCTAGAAAAATCAGAATTAAAAGCAAAGATACATTGCAGCAACTTCTAAATAGTGCCCTACAAATGAGAAGTAGAATTAAAATTGTTCAATAAACTAGAAGATTCATTTTTTTTAAGTGGTGCTGCAATTGAGCCCAGGGCCATAGTTCTATGCTACATCACCACCAGGTTGGCTCTTCCATTATTCCTTAACATTTGTTTTCCCCCACAAGGGCCGGAATCATGACTTTCTTTGTCACTGCCTCTTTTTCACTTGCCTGGCAAGTGACAAGAGCTCCCAGATGATGTGACAGCTGACCAGAGGTGTGCTCTATGCTAGGCACCGTTCCTTGACTTTACAGGCTGCATCTACCCTGACCCTTTTAAGAATCCTAAAAGGTAAGTATTACTATAGTGGGAGAAACTGAGGCAAGGGGAATTAAGCAACTTGCCCAAAGTCACAAAGCTGGTGAATGGCAGATTTAAAGTTTAATGACAAGTATTTGCTTCAGAACCTGAAGTTTAAATTATGAAATAAAATGTTAATAATTTGCAGGCTATTCACAAATCAGGGCGATGTGATACTATAGCTTGTGATACAAAGGGTCAAAGATTCAAGCTGGTAGGATACAAAATGAGGGTCACAGCCCTGGGTTCAAATTCTAGTCCCACATTCCTGCACTGACTTGGGTCAAGGAGAGGTCAATCAGGGAGTTGGATCTTCACTCAGGTCCCTGACAGGTGTTGACCCCTAGTGCTAGAGTCACCCATAAGTAATTGTACATCTAGACAACTACAGGGCACAAGTACTCTCTTCCATTGTCACCATCAAAATGTCTTCAATAATCAGGCATGTTACACAATCCTCTGGAGCCTCAGGTTCCTCATCTGCAATTAGGATGTAATAACACCTACTTCAAAGAGGGAAGGTGAAAATGAGAGAGAAGCTGGCGAAGGCCAACACGCACTACTCATTCTATAAGCAGTAGCTGGGTTTATTATGGCCCCACAGAGGGAGGAGGCTAGTCTTCAAAGGCCAGGACCAAATAGCTAGTTAAATACACACACTGGAACTCAGGAGTTCAAATCATTTCTAAGAAAGATTACACCTTTGCTACATTCCTGTAAGCAAAAACTATCAGATTATTTTCCAAAGAGATGGAATGACAGGCAGGTTGGAATTAACTGTGGGTGGAACAAGAGAACCACTGTGATTTGGCAAGTTCATAGGTGAATTCCTAAAAAACTAGAAAATAATGTTAGGTGCCACTTGCTCTACATCAGACCTAAGACAAGCACATGACATGTGTAACTTCAGTTGAGTTCTCACAACCTGCCGAACAGGGTACCTTCTCTGTTTTATAGATGAGTGAAGAAATGCTCATAAAGGTTTAAGTAACTCGCTCAGTCAGATAGCTCCTAAATAGACACACCAGAACTTGTCAGGCTGAAATGCTGACAGTCTTCACCACAGAGCTATACTTCTGCCCAAGGATAGGTGGACCCGGGGTACCCAGGCACACATGGCAGCTTTGGCTTTATAGCAGAGGTCTCCCATTCCCGGGCTGCGACTGTACTGGACCCTGGCCTAGGAAAGACCAGGCTGTAGACAAGGATGAGCACCCAGCAGCAGGTAAGCTATGAGTGAAGTTCTATCTCCGCCAGTTAGCTCCTATTAAGGCTTCAATGTCACTGCTTTGCTCCCTGCTCCACTCCTGCTGTGGTCTCTTCACAGCTGTCCTCCAACAACCTACTGCACACCAAGTACACGGCCGCATCCCCACCCCCAGGGCCCTGAGACAACGTTCTTCAACAAACTGGTCCCTCGTGTCAGAAAGGGTAGGGACCACTGCCTTATAGGTGGGCCATACCTGCTGGCTTAAGTATCCCAGGTTGCAGTCCGTGTTTATTCACAGACTCCAATAGCTATGGAGAAGTCATTTATCTTTCCTGAGCCCTATTTTGATCAAACGGAATGCACTCTTAGTTTTTTTTCTTTTTCCTTTTTTTTTGAAACAGGGTCTCAAAGTGTAGCCCAGGCTGGCCTTGAACTCATAGCAATCCTTCAGTGTTAGCATCCTGAGTACTGGGAAACCAGCATGCACTAACACACCTGGCTTACATGGTGCAGAAGAGTCAAACTCAGGGCCTTGTGCTTGCTAAGTAAGCACTCTAACATCTGAGCTGTGCTTCCAGCCCCTGCCTGGGTTACAGTTTTTCAATTCTAGTCTTATAGAACATTAATATGTATATATATACATATATATGTATATATATACATATATATACATATATATGTATATACATACATACATACATGTTTCTTTTTCCTCTTTGAGAGTCCCATTCTGAAGTCCAGGCTGGTCCTGAATTTACTATGTAGGCCAGGCTGGCCTCAAACTCACAGCAATCCTCCTTGATTCACTTTCCCAAGTACTGGGATTCAGGTGTGTGCCACCATGCCTGGCTTATGGGGTGCTGGGGAATCAAACCCAGGACCTTGAGCTTCCTAGGAAAGCATTTAACCACTGAGCTGTTCCTCTTGCCCTCACTTACATTTATACCCAGCAAGTAATGATTAAGAGAAGAGCTAGGACATCATGAGCTGGCCCTCTGTTTGGAGATTCAGGTCAGAGGAAAAAGTAGAATACTTTTTCTAGGAAACAGAACTAGTCAACAGGTTGACCCCTCAGTTCCTCCCATCTGGAAAACTCTGAAAATCCACTGAATTTTGCATAATAGGAAAAGGAGAAAAGAGAAGGGAGGGACATAGGGGAGCTGAGGGGGAGGTCTCAGAGAGTTCCTCTCAAAAGTTGTATTTGCACAGCAGCCACAATATGCATACTGAGTTTGTAGGCTTACTTGAGGTGCTTCTGGGATGGGGAACTGGTGAAGAGAGGGGCAAAGGAAACAAAATCTCTCCTCTTGAAATGATGAGCATTGCACACAGCAAGCACTCAGTAGACACTGACAGAACTGAATGAATTCAAAGGAAAAGAGACCTGGCTCAAACTGGCAGAAGTTGCACTGCTGTTGAAGACGGATGAATATGTCAGGAATGCCAACAATTTCTTTTGTCCTTTGCCACCCACTCTGCCATAAGCCACTTTCAGTCTCAAGATCCATTCCCTTTCGTGCGAATGAACGTGCGTCTTCCAGTGGGTAACCACAGGTAAAGCTCCCCCTACCTGCACCCCACACACTTGGAATCGGAACAAAGGTGCGCTGTGTGGAAGCTAAAGCATTTCTCTGGTTTTCATTTGTATCTTTGCCCAGGGTAGTGGCAAATATTGTTTCATGAGTTTCCAGCTTAGTTTTTAGAGCTTAAAGGATAAAGTGCTCCCATAAGAAAGAGGAAAGAAAGGGAAAAACCACATACACATAGTTTTAACTTTTTTCACCCAAATAGAGAAGTCTTTTCTTGCCAAGAGAGATGACAGGGCAGGGCCAATCTCAGTTGGACCTACGAAAATCTCCATTTAGAAATACTGATTAAAATGATTTTTATGAATATTTTTGTACTTCTAAAGCAGATTTAAGAGTAATCCATGTCTTCTGACTCTCAGCTGATGTTTTACTGTGAAGTCAGGCTTTGTAAGGCATATTTTCCAGGCCACAAATATGATTGCCTCTTAATAAATGCTAAATACATATATATATATATATATATATATATATATATATATATATATATATATTTGAAACAAGGTCTCACTCTATAGTCCAGGCTGGTCCTGAACTCATTATGTAGACCAGGCTGGCCTTGAACTCATAGCAATTCTCCTGTCTCAGCCTCCCAAGTGCTGTGATTACAGGTGTGCACCAGTTTATGTGGTGCTGGGAGAATCAAACTCAGGTCCTTGCATCTACTAGGCAAGCACTGTAACTGCTGTGCTACTCTCCCAGCCCCTAATTATTTGTTGAATAAATTAAAGAATGAAAGAAAAAGACAGCAGCAGAAGATAGAACCTAAAATAAGTGGACCAACCAGTTGACATCTTAAAGGTTCTGTGTATTTTTGAACACGGGTCCAGATAACCCCTGTCACGTGCTTCTTGTGTTTCAAAGTCCACCTCAGTTCTCAAATTTCAGATCAAGATTTTGTTTTCTTTTCTGAGAAGGCTTTCCAGTTCAACTCAGTCCTAAAGAAATGATTCCATCCTTTGACTTCTAACCACTCATATTACTACTCTTTTTAAACCATGTTCTTCCTGGTGAATTAAAGTTACTTAAAATTCCCGAGCCATGTAACTTGTTAGATTTCCAACATGAAGGCGCTGAAAGGCAGGGAGCCCATCTACACCTACTACTACAAATACTCAGGGTGCTAGACCTAAGTCAGGAACTCCTACAGCAGTGGTCGACTGCCCCTGTAGAATTTTAAGGCTAATATTATCCAATCCTGTATTCCAGTTCTTCCAATAGTTCAACAGTCAAGACAACTTTTGTGCTGTTCTAGTACCAGGGACCAGCCACAGCTGACATCAGGTCAACTGTCTTAAGACTCTCCTTCCATAAAGTACAGATTAAAATTGAGGAAAGGGCTAGAGTGGTACCTCAGCTGCGTAAGACTGAGTTTGATCCCCTGCACTAAAAAAGAATATGAAAAGTTTTTTTTAATTATGGAAGATACTTATCAAGCCTCCAGATCTACTTATCAGTTTACAGATAAAGGGGAGACAAAGGGAAAAGTTAAACCATCCTATAAGAAAGCAACCTCCGGAGCCAGGCGCAGGGAAACATTCTATAAGACAAATAACCCAATTTCCCCAACAAATCAGAGGCAAGGGAGTAAAGAAAAGACACAAAAGTTTTTCAGAAAAATCACCATAGAAATGATGGATCACATTAAGATCCTGATCCGAACAGGCCAACTGCATAAGACCAAGATCTTCGTGGCAAATTAACAAGAATTCCTTCACATCACCTAATATTTAGTCCAAATAGGAAAAGAGCACACTCACCTTGTTAATCTTGCTAGATGTGGCAAGGCACAGTGGTTCATGTAAAATAACAAATGCTTGCTATAAGGTACAGGTGTATACCAACAAACATCCTGATGAGTGGAATGATACATGGCTGGGGTTTGCTCAGAATGCTCCTAAAAGCGAGGTGTGGCGAGCTTGGGAAGAGGCAGGGTGACAGGTAAACGGGTGTTCACTAGACTGTTCTCTCTACTTTTCTAACATGGGCAGATCACAAGGCATTAAGTTTCATGCACAAGATCATCCAACTTAGAAATTTATCATTTTCAATTCTTGTGACACACTTGGAATCGTCACTGGCAGTAACAACTACCATGATGCTGAGAGACATCAGTATAGACCGAGAGCATTATAATTATGCAAATATCTTGGCTTTATAATCCTACAGGGATAAACTTACCAAAAGAAAATAACATGAAGAAGAAAAGATCAGAGTACCATGACGGAAACAGTGACGACTGAGAAATAATACAAAAGGTACTAAGTATGAGGGATACACAACACTCCAGGATTACACTAAAGGCTTTCTCTACTTATTCTCCTGCAAATCACCCCTGCAGAAAGCAAGCCATTCTTACGGCCCAGATGAAGAAATCAAGTCCACACCGCTGGAAATTGGGACAGCAGGAAACCCAGGTCTGTGTGGCTTCAGGGAGCACACTGTTCATGCCTACTCTAAACTGCAGTGACATCCACATGCCAGGCAATAGGGGAGGGATATTTAATTACATTATATGACATTGACTGGATGAGCACCATGTAAATATTAACAAGTTTTCTTGTGAAGCCCAGCAACAGGGAAAATGCTAAGTTAATAAGACAAGGCATGAAAGCTGTTGACAAGGTCACCTATGAAATATATATGCACTGACATGGGAAAGATCTTCAGGAAAAAATACACAAAATGCAAATCATGACTCTATTAGAACATAGATCTCCAGTTTACGGGACATGTGGTCATGTTATTTATAATTGAAAAAAGTAAAGAGTGGGTCTGATCTTCACCACAGGGTGGGGCAGGGGCCAGGAAACAGGCTGAAAGGACAAAATTGAACTCAGCGCTACCACTGCTGATGGGATCCAGTTCCTTTGGTGTTTTCATGAATACTCTTACCCATCAGTTTCTTCAAAGAAGTCCCCAAGAATTCTACTCAAAGTAAGGGAAGAAATACTCCTCTTCTACCCCCTAGATATCTTTCTGGTGGCTTCTGTCAAGAATTCACCTACTCTGACCAGAAAGAAAGGATTACGCTGTATGTTCCTTTTGACACAGACACAGGATATAATATTACAGTGTAAGATGAATGTCTTAAACAGACAAGGAGAAAAATAAAACAGCCTATGTGAATCTGCAAAGGACTGTCTCATGATTGAGTTTCTCCCTAAATATTATGAAATCCACTCACAGGTCAATTGTTATCACCATTAGCAGGAAAAACAATGGACCAGAAAGCTGCAGATCAATTTTCCTTATCAGAACCCAGCCTGGGCACATCCTATCAGCATTTATCAGATTGTTAATTAACCCCAAATCCTGCCCCACGTCCAGCATCCTACACTCACTTTCCTCTTCCTCCTCTGCATCTTCTCTGAAAAGACACATCTGACTGGCTTCCAGAGGCAGGTTCATGGCCAGAGTGGGATGTGGAAGGGCTTTGGAATCTGTGAAATGCTCCACGGATGGGAAGTTAGCCTGATTAAGACACTGATATGTGCCCTGGTGTGTTTCTTTTGCTATAAGTGAATTCCAGAGATGTTCCCTGGAGAGGGAGGGAAAGAAAAAACAACCAAGTAGATCCGGGTTATCTTAACTGTCAGAACCAAGGTTGCCATAAATCATCAATGTTTTATGGCAAACCTTCTATAACAGCCTGGGGATCATTATCACCTGAAAAAGGAGATAATCTGTAAGCTGAACCACCTGACCATTGGAGATTCTATGTGGTACTCCTCAGTACCTGTCACCAAGATAACAGCTTAAGCTTGAATAGGGGAGGTAAGATTCTTTTAGAGAAAGCCACTTAAGAGATTTCCTTGGAAGCCTGTGTGATGATTCTGGCCTATAATCCCAGCAGTTTGGGAGGCTGAGGCAGGAGGACTGCAAGCTCAAGCACAGTCTAAGTGACTTAGTGAGATCCCACCTCAAAAATTAATAATAGTACTAATAATAAAGGGTTGGGGATGTAGTTCAGTGTGAAGGCCTTGGGCTGGACCTCAGTAACACTAACACACACACACACACACACACACACACACACACACACACACATACAACTCTTTTGTAAAAGCTGCACAAATAGAAAAGATCATGAAGAAAGCATGAAAACAGACTGAGCCAGACAGCTGGTTGGAAGAGGAGACAGTGCTAAGGCCACAGACTCTTTAGGGAGTTCAAGCAGCTTGGGTGAAGATTGTGCCAAAGCTACTGTCTTTCAAGTCTTCTGGGCATCAGAGGAAACAACACAAAAGATGGTTTGCTGAACAGATAGCGAGCTTTAAATAATTTTAGTTCAAACAAACTGAATTTCAGGAATTAGGGAGGAAGGAAATTGCAAGGTGCTTGGCAAACCACTGCAAGGAAAGAAACTTCAACCACTGTGTTCGAGATGGAAATGCAGATTTTACTGTGATGGCGTTTTCTCTGGAGGAACAAGGAGAATCGCTACTTCCTGTAAGGGTAGGAAACAACAGTAATAGGAGGACAGTAATAAATTGCTGGATTACTAGCAGCCTGCCTTTTTTGACCAATTGCTGGAGACAGCAACAGAGCTGAACACTTTAAAACAATGATTTCCTTTAGTCCCCATGACTACCCTGAAGCTCAATCCCAATACTGATTTCTTTTAAAAGTGAGGAAACTTAGACTTAGGCAGGCTCTGCCTTTTCCTTGAGGTTACAATGGCAGGCTATGATTGATGCAAGTTATACAATTACTTTGTCTCATAGATTGATGATACTTTTGAAGGTTTTTTTTTTTTTTGAGATAGGGTCTCACTCTGTAGTCCAGGCTGATCCTGAACTCACTATGTAGCCCAGGCTGGCCTTGGACTCACCGAAATCCTCCTGCCTCAGCCTCCCAACTGCTGAGATTACAGACATGCACCACCAGACCGAGCTGATCATTTATGCGGTCCTGGGGAATTGAACCCAGAGGCTCTCTCATGCTAGGCAAGCTCTTCAACCACTGAGCTATGCTCCAGCCCAGTACTTGCTTTCTTACTCCCTTCATTACTCATAATTTATATTACATATGTAAATCTTCTTTCAAGAAATTCTAAAGTTACTGACAGTAAGAGAAAGCAGGATAATCTACTCCTAAAGTAATCATTTTTATTTTATTTTATTATTTGCTAAAACCAAACTTAGAATGGCTGGGGAATCACTTTAAAGCAGTGTCAAAGAAAATGAAATAGGATATCTTAAGGATGAGATTTTGGAGACTATGGAAAAAAGGGTCATAAATCTCATGAGTGTTTAACACTCAGTCTAGTAAGTAGGAAAACTCCCACCAAAGCTTCAGGTTCAATTCTACTTTGAACTGAGATCTTCTCTATGAGTCACCTGGTAGTAACCTACTTTTCTTCTTTAAGTAAAGAGTAACTACCCAGAACTCTTCATATACCATTTCTGACCTGATGTGTATGATAGGGTAATTTGCTTTGAAGCATTTTTATAAGTTTTTTAAAAACAAATTAATATTTCACATTGTAAAACAGGACAAACACCCAATGGATTAAAGATTGATTGGTCTTTTTTTTTTTTAATTCTTGTAGTATTAGGGATCGAGTCAAGGGCCTTCACACTAAACTACATCCCAGCCCATTTTTATGTTTAAACTGGAGACAGAGTCTCACTAAATTTCTAAGGTGCAAGTTAGGCTCAAACCTGTGATCCTACTGCCTCAGTCTTCTAGAGTGCCGGGACTATAGGCCTGTACTACCAGGCCCAGCTTCAATGATTTTAATATAATAAAGAAAACATAAAAGTGCTAGAAAAAGATGGGCAAATATCCCAATGTAAGGCATAAAGTCCAGAAAGCAAAAAAAAAAAAAAAAAAAGATAAGTTTTCTTTTCATTAAAAAAAAAAAATCAGCTGGGCCCAGTGGCACATACCTATAATTCCAGCACTACAGGAGGATGAGGTGGAAGGATCACAAGTTCAAGCCTGGCTCAGGAAACTTAGACCAACTTAGGGACTTGCCAAGACCTTGTCTCAAAAAAGGCAGTGGGAAGGAAGGGGCCTAGGGGATGTAGCTCAGTATTTAAATCCTAGGATTGATTTCTAGCACCACACCCTAAATTAATAAATCAAAACAAAACAATTTTAAACAAAACCTGGAAACAACAATAAAAACATAAACAAACGAGTAACAAACCATGAAAAGAATATTTGCAATTTGTACCTATTCTCTGCCATATAAAAAGACTTTCGAGGAGTCAGGAAGCAAAAGACCAACAACCATCTCTGTACAATTGTTTCTGATTAGAATTAAAACATTCACAAAGAGTGAAGCCAATTATTCATCACAGACATTTTGAGGGACAGCGGTACTTAGGAGACAAGGACATGGCCTGTGTGGTCCAGGTTTAAATGCTGGTTCTGCCATTTGCTAGGTGGGATGTGGGTAACCTCCCTAAATACACTTGTATTTTTTCCATCTATAATAGTATGCATCTCACATAGCCATTGTGAGGATTAAAGACATGTGAATGTACTTGGTAACAGCCTGCCACATAGGAAGGGCTCACTAGGTATTTGCCAATGTTATTCAAGTAGAAATTTAATATTTAGAAACACAACTTCATCTCAAATGCTTGCCAATTCTCAGAATGCAAGATCCACATAAAGTAGAACAAGCAAAACAAACACCAACATTGTTATAAAAATAAGATCCTATTATTTTCCATCTTACACTGTTATATTTACAACAACCCATTTTACAAATGAGGAAACAAAGAATCAGAGAGTAGGTGACTTGTTTCTGGTGGCAGACTCTAGGCAGTCAAATTTAGATTCTATTTCAGGGGGCCTGGAGGAATGGCTCAACAGTGAAAGTGCTAGCAAGAGCTTAGTACCCAAGTTTGATTCCCCTGCACCACATAAACCAGGTGTGGTGGTGCACGCTTGTAATCCCAGCACTTGGGAGGCTGAGGCAGGAGGATTGTCATGAGTCCAAGGCCATCATGGGCTACATAGTGAGCTCAGGACCAGCCTGGGCGATGGAGCGAGACCCTGTCTCGAAAAAAAGAAGGTTCTATTTCAGTTGTGCCTGGCTCCAAAAGATACAGGTGTTCGTTATATGACACCATCTGGGTCTCTCCCTGATTTAAAAGCAAATAAACAATGTGTCCGGCTAAATATAGTAGGAAAAAAATCCCAGTCCCCTCAGGTGTAAGAACTCACTCCGGTCCAGCAGGAAAAAAAATCACCCTCTGTGGCAGCAGGTTTCTTACTGGGAGAGAGAGTCCATGCAGGGTCCTGACACATCTCTACCCCATGTTGCGACGCATCTCCCTCCCTTGCTGCCATGAGAAAGAAAAGCTGCCGAGGCCTCTGGGGTGGCTGTGAGAAGAAGGGGCACACCACTGTTCCTTTGGATCTGACCTGATGTGGCGCACCTGCCATCTGCTTGGGGCCTGCAGACAACACATCAGCGGCGCAGTTAGTGTGCTGTCCAAGCCTCAGAAGTTATCTAGGCTCTAGGTGACGGTAGGACCTGAAGGCTTTTCTCATCTGGCGGAAGCCCGTCCCTGGTTTCTGCAGCTGGACTGTCTGGTGCAGGACAGACACAGTAAGGCTGCTCTGCACCCAAGTAGTTGAAAGTCCAGAGCTGGAACATTTAGGGGGCTCTGGCCGGCCTATGACTGTGGCTGAATGAAGAATGCCTAAAGTGGGACAATCCGACGCTCCACCAAGCCTTGCCCTAGGAGCTAGTGTTATTGGGGTAACAACCCTACTGACACTCGTGCATGCAGCTTTTACGACAGGCTCAGGGCCTCAACTCTATGTGGAATTTCAGTGCATACTTCTTTTGCCTTTAAATCTCTGGAAGACTGATTTAAAATACTGAAGTTAGACTTTATTTATCAACAGTGGGCTGTCTTGTCTGTCTCAAATGGCAGTACTTGAGAGGTCAGGGAGAGAGTCCCTGACACCAGCACCATCCGCCCATGGGGTGCATAAAGAGGGATTTGTTCTCAGATTCTACAGAGGACTCTTCCACTGAATGTCAGAACCTTAGCAATGTTCACCAAATCTCTATCAAGCACAGGCCCAAATGCCAGTCCCCAAATACCAACAGACAGTGGGTTTGCTATCTGACTAGCATATCCCAATACTTCCCAACGTCCTGTAAGGAAAGTGCTGCGGTCACTCCATTTTGTAGAGAACTGTAATTACAGGTTGAATTAGTAGCAGATCCACCACTTGGACCTAAGTGATGTGGCTGGGGTATTACTTGTAACCATAATGCTACACTGTCTCTGGACGTGGTGATGATGGGGTGGTGGTAATGACAGTGGTGGAGGGGATGGTGACTCATTACATTACACCTAGTCTTCCAGCAGGTCCCATCTATTCCACCTTCTCCATAACTTCACCTGTCATCTCACCTGTTGGCTGCTGTCCCAGCCCAATGGGCCAGTGTCTCTCACTGGACCAGAGCACAATCCTACTCACTGCTCTCTCTGCAAGCAGAATCTATAGTTGTCCTGCCTTTCAGCAGCCGAAGATCACAGCACCCGCTCTCCTGCCTAATTCCTCTGCCAGCTTCTATTGCACAGATCTTGATTTCTGGCCACAGCTGATGAGGCCCCGTGGGACCTGCTTCTCTGTCAGATGTCCCCTCCTGATTCTCTCTTCCTCCCCACTGTGCTCCAGCACACCCCTTTCCTGCCTCTTGACCATGACAGCCTCGTTGCAGGCCAGGACATCTATATAGGCTCTCTGCACTGTCCCCCAGTCACTGCAGGACTGGCTCCTTTCTGCCATGGGGGGATCAGCTCAGAACCTATGGAAGATCCTTACCTCCACCCCAAATCATTCCATTTCCCCTCCCCTCCCCACACCCCATCACCTCAAGGCTGGATCGGATCTCTGCTGATTTACTGCAGTTTACTGTCTCTGCATCTAGGCTACAAGCTCCTTGAAGGCAGAGTTCTTGTCCCTGTGCTCACTGTTTTATCTCCTACAGTATCTCAAACAGTGCTGGCACAGAATGAAGCCCAATAAATATTTACTGATGAAATAACTGAGTTATCTCATTTACTCTTCTCAAGAATACTGTTTTAGACGTGAGGCAATAGCCTCTAAGCTTTAATAACACACTCAAGGCCATGTGGCCAGTAAGTGGTATTTAACTCCAGGGTCCCTGATGTCAGCCCCCAAGCAGTCATCAGCTCAGTGACCCAGGCTCTTCACCCGGTTTCTCTGCATTTCAACGTCACCTTTACCTAAGAGAGAAGACAGAAAGATTTCCCAGCCTCTTCAGTACTTTCCAAGGATATATGAAGTTAACAGCTTATGTTCTAAACCACAACTAAAAGTTTGCAAACTTTCTAAAAAGGCAAATGATAATTATTTTAGTTTTTTTTTTTAAATAATGGGAATTGAACCCAGGGCCTTTACACTGAGCTATATCCTAGGGCCCTCCTTCTCCTTTTAAATTTTTATCTTGAGTCAGGATTTCAAATTTGCGAGAGTGTGTAGGCTGGACTTGAACCGCCTCAGCCTCCTAAAGGTCTGGGATTAGGGGACCAGGCCTGGCTCATTTCAGTCTTTGCAGGCCATCAAGTCTCTACAGCAACTACTCAACTCTACCAAAACTGTACACACGCATCCACAGACAATAAATAAATAAAAGAATGTGGTTTGTTGCTATAAAACTTTATTTTATTTTTTGAGAGAAAGTCTTGCTTTGTAATCCAGACTGGTCTTGAACTCACTAGGTAGTCCAGGCTGGCCTTGAACTCACAGCAACCCTTCTCCCTCAGCCACCAGAATGTTGATATTACAGGAGTGTGCCACCATACCTGGCTTTTGTGATGCTGGAAAATCGAGCTCAGAGCCTTGTGCTTGCTAAGCAAGTACCCTAACTGTTGTGCTATTCTTCCATCCCTTAAAACTTTATTTCTAAAAGCAGAGAATGATGCAGATTTGGCTGTGATTTGCTGACACCAGCACTAGGCCATTGGGGAAGAAACCTATGATTTTCATCTGTCATTCATTATTATGATAGCTCAAGAGAGGATTTCAGAATAATCCGTATTTGAGGAAGGTCACGGTCAACCATCATGCTTAGTGAGATGAATCAGACAAAGAAGGCTAAATGTGCATGGTTTCCCTACCACGAGAAAGCCGGACTACAAAAAAGCAAAAGAGCAAAATAAGAGAGAGACGGAAGAATATAGGATGATAGAGTTTGTGGAGATGAGAAGGGGCTATAGGAGTTGAGGAGGTGAGAAGGGAAGTAAACATGATCAAGGCGCACTGTGTGTATTGCCCCAATTTCTTAAGTTGATTGTTATTATATATTACAAGTACACACTAATAAAGAGTAATGTAATGCATCCTCAGTGTGGGGTCATGCTTGGTCGATCCTACACCCTGTAGGAAGAAACCCCAGCACATGAGCGTGGGCTCAAAAGGCAAAGAGCTTCCACAGATGAAAGGGAAAGGCATGACCGTTAAAACTTTATCTCTTTTCCCCACTTACCTAGCCCAGTGCCACCCACTACGGTGCTATCACTGAGATCAAGTGTGCTGACCAACAGTCTATTCACCATTATAGAAAATCTTATTGTGATTAAATTCATAATTTTAACCATTTTAAGGCATAGGATTCAGTAATCAGGGTGATAGTATATTGACATCACTCCTAACTTTGAAATATTTCCGTCATGCAAAAAGAAACCCTATCCCTCCATCACTGCTCTGTCCCAGCCCCTACTCTAAGAAAGACAAACACCCATTTTGCTATCTTTGCGGATCTGCCTGTGCTAGACACTTCCTGCACTGGTACCATAGATGAGCTTCTGATCTTGCTTCCTGCACTTAGCATTATGGCTTGTTTTTTGTTCATTATGTGACACTGGGGATTGAACCCAGGTCCTTCTCACTATGCTACATTCCCAGACCATTTTATTTTATTTTATTTTCGAGAAAGGTTTCACTAAGTTACTAAATTGCCCAGGCTGGTCTTGTACTTGTGATTCTCTTGCCTCAGCCTCTCGGGCTGCTGGGATTACAGGACTGTCTAACGTAATTTTTTAAACTTTCATCTATTAGCATATATCAGTGTTTCCTCCTGTTTCTTCCTTTTTATGGCAGAGAAATAGTCCCTTGTTTGGACAAAGCACATTGGGTGTTTTCATTCATCAGTTGAGGGACATTTGGGTTGTTTCTACTTTTTTGACTATGATGAAAAATGCTGCTATAAAGACTCATGTGCAGGGGGCTGGAGGAACAACACAGTGATTATATTACTTGTATAGCAGGCACAAGGCCCTGAGTTCAGTTTCCCAGCACCACAAATGCCCAGTGTGGTGGCACGTTTCTAATCCCAGCACTCGGGAGGCTAAGGCAGGAGGGTTGCTCTGTGTCCAACACCAGCCTGGGCTATATAGTGAGTTCAGGATCAGCCTCAACTACAGAGTGAAACCCTGCTGAGAGAGAGAGAGAGAGAGAGAGAGAGAGAGAGAGAGAGAGAGAGAGAGAGATGTGCCAGTATCTATGTGAGTCCCTGTTTCCAACCCTTTGGGGTCTGTTCCTAGGAGTGAAGCCGCTGGATCATATGAGAACCTACATTTACCTTTCAGAACTGCCACACTCTTTCACAGTGGCTCCACCATTTTCATTTCTATGGACAAGATGATAAGCGTTCCACATCAACAAAATGGTATTTTTCCTTCCTGCATTCTCTTACAGCACCCTGGTGAGTATGAAGCAGTACACCATTGTGGTATGTGGTACCTAATAACAGCTGATCTTGAGCATTTTCACATTGTAATTGGCCATTTGTACATCTTCTCTGAAGACTATTAATCACTTTTCATCTCTATGATATTTACTGGAGGCATCCACAAGTAGTATGTAGTATTACTCTGAGTGTAAATCTAAGTATTTTTCTACTTACCATTGTTTTTTCAGTGTTGCTTAACATAGATCAAATTCAAAGCTTAGTTGTACCTAGTCCCCCCTAGACCTGTTTTATTTATTGGTTCTCTTACTTATAAATGGTTAAACCAATCTCTCTTTTGTTAGGAAATGCATACTACCCCTCTGTACATGGCTCCTTCTTCATTTCTGAGATGGGTTTTTAGGGCTTAGACTTACTTGTATTTACGTGGTAGGATCACAGGACATGTACACTTACAATCTTACCAGATGTGCAATTTATTTTTTAACATATTTGGAAAAACAAACATAAGCACACTTCAGGCAACTACTGAACTCACAGTGTAATTCACATCCTCAACTCTGCCACACACAACAAGCTGGATACTGCTCAATTTTTCTGATTTTTTAAAGTATGCATGTATATGTTTATCTTTGCAAGACTGGAGATTAAACCAACAGACTTCCCCCTAAGCTACACCCTCACCCATTTTCCACTTATTCTGAGATAAGGTCTTGTTAACTTGTCCAGGGCAGGCTCAAACTTGCAATTTTCTTGCCTTAGCCTCCCGGAGTGCTAGGATTACAGGTCTGCGTCTTTCAACATTCATCAGTGTGACCACAGGCTTTCTGGTCACCCAATGATGTTAGGAGACAATTTTGCACCCTTATCTGTCAAAGCAGTGCAGTGACTCCCAAAGAATGGTTCTCCAACCAGCAGCAACCAAGTTCACCTCTGAATTTGTAAGGAATGCACATTCTCAGACCTCATCCCAGAACTGACTCAGAGCTCCCCAAGTCCCTCACGTGACACTGGTGAAAGCCGGAAGGTGAGAACCACTATGTAGTGCTTTCCTAATTTACAAGTGGGAAATAGAAGAAACAGACTAACCACCTAATTTGGATGATGGAGTAAACAGGCCAAGAGAGGACGGAGCACCTTCACACAAGACTGTCTCCAGACCACGGCAAGAGTGAGAGTGCAACAGAAGGAGGCCCTAAAACCACAGAAAATGGGGTTCAAGTTCTGCTCTTGTAGGTAGCTGTGGAAATCCAAGCAAGTCCCTTGCATTTCCTGGTCCTACCTCAGATAGCCTATGAGGGGTAAAAGAAATGTTACCCCAAAGGACACAGTTACATGACTCCACTGATCTGAAATATTTAGGATGGTGTGTGTAGAGAGACAGAAATCAGATTATGGTTGCCATGGGGCTGAGGTAGGGGGGGATGGAGTAAGTGGTTAATGGGTGTGATGATTGGCAAGTTGACTGGCTTGAGAGACACAGAGAAAGTTAATAAAACACACTTCTGAATGTGTCTGGGCAGGTCACAGAGGAGTGACCTTGGAACCATATATGGTCCTGGCCCCTTCCACTTGAGCTCTTTTCTGGGCTCCCATTTCCTGGCCTCATTCCTCTGCCACACCCTTCCACCATGATGTTTCTGCACTGGTGCCAGCTGACCATGGACTGAAACTTCTGAAACCAGGACCCAAAATGAACCATTTTCTCCTTCTGTGGAGCACACCAGGTGTTTGGTCAGAGTGATGAGACGCTATCGCAATAGGAGCAGGTTTTTCTTTGGAGGTGATAGAAATATTTTGGTAATAAACAGAGGTGATGATCCCATAACCGTATTGTATAACTTCTGACTACATTAAGTGCCATAGAATTACACACCAAAGAAGGACTAGTTTTATGTTATATAAACTTTACCTCAATTAAATACAATGATGTTACATGGAAATGCTCTGTAGGGCACCAGGTATGAACAGAAAGCAGATGTCATTATTGCAAAAATTGCAGTTTGTAGTACGAAGAACCAGAAACAGGCTTTATGTCCAACAACAGTGGGCTAAATTAATAAAGTTATGCCCCAAAGGAAAAAAATCTGATTATATATATATATATGTGTGTGTGTGTGTGTGTGTGTGTGTGTGTGTGTGTGGCATATTAATGTCCAGGTGTATGTTAGAACACGAGTAAAGTCTACGAACACAAATGAGAAAACAAAAAGCTGCAAAACTGTGTCTGCATACTACTTCACCAACTGTATCATATAATTACATTCAGGAGAGTGATACTCCAAAATATAGAGTAGCTCTTTACAAGAAATAAAACTGTTTTAATAATCTTTATGTTGATTATTGTATGCTTTTTAATTAGCATGATTTAAAGGTATTGCTGCCTTCTTCATGTTCAACATTGTTCAAATTATGACTTTCAATTAATAAGGCATAATTTCAATAAAACATAATCTTTATGCCTACCTTTATAATTTTCTGCAACATCTGAGTAATGCTAGTACAGTAGAAAAATTTAAATGTTAAAAAAATGCACTTGGCTGCCTTTACTTAAAGACTAACTGTGGTTCCTATCAAAATAGAAATATAAATTCACAGACATAGATATACAAATTCACGGTTTTTAACATTTACCAAATCATCATCATTACTGTGGTGTTGGGGATTATTAAATCCACGCTGGGCAGGGCCCTAACGCTCAGCTGGCTATCTGCTCACTCCTTTTTACTTCTTATTTTAAATTCTGAGATGGGGTCTTGCTAAGTTGCTCAGGGTGACCTCAAACTTACGATCCTCCTACTAGGCCTCGTGAATAGCTATGATTTACAGCCACCTGCCACCACACCCCTAGCTGCATATTCACGATTTTAACTTTAGCTTTCCTTTTAAAAAGCAAGTGTACACCCATAGTGGATACATTAAAACCAAACAACTTTAATACATGCTAAATGCTGGACAAAAACATAAATTCATTGTTATTATTAACTGATAATGCATTAATTAATTGTTATTTCTACTTCCAAAGGTCTAAGCCACACTGCTTCCTTGAAAGAACTATTTAACTTTAGCAGAGGGGCTTAAGATGCACTCCCTGCCCCCTCTTCATACTCCACAGGAGACACAGCACACCTTGGGCTGGAGGGCCAGGCCAGGGCCTGATAAGAAATGTGAACTGAAGGTGAGTCACCCACAGCTCACCTCTGACCTACAGGGAAAAAAGAACAGAAAAACTGAATCATGCACCTCCATGCCAGCTTCCTATGGAAAAATAGACTTCTCAAATATCCAGAAATGACTTAGGTCTCTACTGCTTCAGTTTTCTAAAAGAGAAGAAAGCCCTTTTTTCCTCAATTTCCCAAAAGGGGGAAAAAAAAATCATGTCTTAACATGAAAACCGTTGGTGATTAACATGAGGATTTCCACAGCAAAAATGACCTTCCTGACAAAGGTATGTGGTTCATACCCGACTCCCACCAGCACCCTTGCACTCGGGCCTCTCCTCATTCTCTGTGCTTCAGAGACGACTCCTCACAATCACATCATACAGGGCCAAGGGAGCAATCTCAGGAAGCAATGGGTTCAAAAACCGGGTGTTTGCTTTTGGTCAACAGTTAACAACTCCTCGAGGAACAAGGGTCATCTCCTCCATGGAGAGAAGCGAGGCTTCTTTAGCATGAGTGTTTTAGGATTCCTGCTTGCTTTACTCATGGGTAGAAATGTCCTATTAAGTTGGATCTATTACTATTCTTCGAGAAATAGAAAATTGAGAAAACATTTTAAATTAAAATGGAGTTCTGAAATACTGTAACTCCCTCTCCTGGGGTTATTCTAATTAGCTGCTTCATTCACCCATTCAGTGATTTATTTATTCAATGATTCATTTACTCAGTCACTCAGAGGCCTCACATAGATCAGACATAGTTCTGTGTCTAGGAATGCCAACATGACTTCAACCCAAACCAGTTCTAAAGATGCTTTAAAAGACAATCGGATACAAAACAAAAAAGACATTGTATCAGGGTCAAAGACGGTATGAAAGAAAGAACTGGTCTGCAACACAACGCCTTTACTTCACTGTCTCTCAGAAGCCCCCTGCTCCAAGTGAGGAACACAAACCCATGCTTTCCAAGATGCACAACCTGCACAAAATATGCCCAGTCTATATGATAAACAGATGGCTTACTACGGAAAGTGAGGAGCCCGGATCTGAGCCAAAAGGTTCAATTTTTCTCAATTCATTAATTAATTTTGCAGTATTGAGGACTGAATCCGGGGAGTGCTGAGCTACCATTTCAATCCTATTTATTTACTTGTTGATTGATTGCTTTGTAGTCCTTCTAAGCTATCTAGGCTGAGTTCAAACTTACAACCTCTTGCTTCAGCCTCTCAATAGAAAATGACTATTTTGAAAAGGTTAGGGTTAAATCTTTGGTGAAAAAGAATTCCTATATTCCAGAAAAGAGTCTAAATAAAAGAGAACTTTCTTTTCTTGCATCGCGGGGGATGAAGCCCAGCCCTCCCGTGTGCTGATACATCCTACCACTGAGCCAAGCCACAGCCCCTGCAAAAGACTTCAAAAGCAAAGAGGAGGAACAAGGGAAGGGTCAAGATACTTCCCAATTTGCTACCATCCTCCAAAAAGGACATGACCCGTTAGGTTCACACAGGATATAACTTTGCCTCATGGTCCCACATTAGTACTGACATTCTACCAGCTGAGCTGACTGCAATGGGCTACTCCATGCAATTAGTCTTCTATCTTTAATCGACTGGAAAGCTTGCCAAGAAGTTTGGGCTGACCGCCTATCAGGCAGAAAACATGAGGATAAAAGATGGCTCAATAATTACCAGTGGGAGTTGAAGAGGATGATTATTCACGAAATGGGCGATTTGTGAGGCTACCTGGATCGGGAGGGCAGGAATGCTGTGCGGGGCAGGGCCTGTGGAAGCCTGCCCGCTCATAAACCCCCCACTCCAAGGCCATCACCTCCAGCGGATGAGGTCACAAACTGCAACAGGTCCTGACAAAGAGTTCCCTCACAAGAGTCAGTCACCTGAAAAGGCTTAGTGTGACTGAATTTCTCCCAGCGTGCTGTCATGTGTACTTAGCAGCTTGGAAAAACTCCAGTGTGCACTTCGTGGTAAGTTTCCTTCCGCCATCAGAAAAACCCGTTTTTCTAAAATGCTGCTAAGCTTGGGAATGGCTACCTAGAGCCATCAAAGGGCTGGGCGTGGTGGTGCATGCCTGCCATCGCAGCAGCCTGCAAGGCTGAGGCAGGAGCATCTAAGTATGAGGCTAACCTGGGCACCTGGGCAGGAGGCGAGACCCTTTCTCAAAAACAAAAACAAGACAACAAAAATCAAAAGACTCAGATGTAGCTCACTGGTAGATTGCCTGTGGTCAATCCCCACTACCATCTGCCACACACACGCCACCACTGTCATCAAATGCATATTTTTGACTGATCAATTCCATCCCTGGGCATATAGCTTCTCGGATGTGTGCATAAGTATAGCAATAAGGTTATTCATCACAGGAACATTTCTATTTTAAAAATAGAAATAAATATCATACTCTATGAACTAAAGATAGCCATAAACTTTAACAAAACGTCGCCTTTAAAAATGACAGCATATACTCTCCAGCCTTTCCAGAATAAATAAATATTTTGCAACCTGTAGAAGGCCACTGGAGGAGGAAAGTAAAGCAGCACACAGCAATAGGCAGGCATTTCCTCCCCCTCAGAAGCCATTAACTGAGTGGAAGCAGTTTTTCGGTTGAGGTTGTTTTTCAGTTTCCCTGGATGAAGTGGTTAATATGTTTCATTTTCCTAAAGTTAGTTAATTAAGTAGGTACACTCCCTTTGCCTTCAGGAAGTCCCAGCTTCTTCCAGTTAAGAGTGTGTGAAGGAGCCAATCATTAAGAGCCACCTCATAACTCCAGCCAATCACTGGGAGCCACCTCCTAGCTCCACCCTTTCCTTTTCTTCGGAGGCTATGTGGAGAGCCCTCACACACACACCAAGAGACATGAGCTCAGAACCTCTTCTGGCTTTTCTGCTGGGAGCTTTATGTTTCTTTTCTTCTCTTTCTCCAAGAGAGAACTGCTTGGGTTTTCTCCTAGCCAGGCAAGGGCTTTTCTTACTTGTTTTGGTTCAATAAACTGTTGCCTGCATTATTTTCAAAGTCTATGCACTTACTCTTAATCCCAACAGAGGCCATGGACCTGGGAACCTGCCCAGTACTCTTGTGGGGAGAGGGGATTTACCTCAACACATAGATTAAGGTTTATAGAGTTAAAGAACTTAAATGCACTGGAAGAACATAACACTAGGGTGGATTTGGGGGGCACAAATCTCAACACAAGACAGCTAATTCAACGTTTTTAGCCATTACAACATGCATTTTATTATCACTGAATGTACCACTTTATAAAAATTCAAACTGTGCCCCAAACTAGAAAATAATTAAAAAGGCTTTCAAGAAAAACCTCATAAAGTCAACAGATTGTTGTAGTCCGTGGACCGTATCAACAGGTGCTTTTCCTCCTTTGATTCTGAAAAGCCCCACTCCGTGGTCATAACATCTTGCCACAGCAGCAGCTGCAGCACGCTGTGAGGAGGAGGTCTGCTCCAGACAGAATTGCTGATGGCAGAGGAAAATGACAGCTGGCAGCTTAGTCACGAGAGAGGAGGTAGACAAGCATGGTAAGCTGACCTGGGACCTCAAGACCAGAAATTCCAAGGGCCAAATAGTCCTAACACACCAAGAGGCCAACACAGTGCAGCAAAGTATACTGGCCAATGGTCACTGGGTAATCCCAGAAAGGCAAAGATAATTTGTATAACCTGTCTCAAGACGGAAGAATATAATATCTACTCATTGATATATAACTAGGGTTTTATACGTATTTGTGGGTTGACATAGGGTATGTATGTGTACAGCATTTAGTTGTTCTTAAACTTCTGGTTTTTCAAGAAGAATGTGTGGAGAAGTCTAAACAGTCCACCATTTTCTTAATAGTACTACACCAATGTTACTTTCTTGATTTAAAAAAAAAAATGTTATCGTGGTAATGTAAGATGGTAGCACAAGGGGAAGCTAGTAGAGTGGGAAATTGGAACTCTCTGACCCTCTGTGCAACTTTTCTCCCCCGTGCCCCACCAATACCACTAGACAATTTATCATTAGATTTTTCTGTTTGGTTGTTTTTCTGAGATAGGGTCTTGCTTGGTAGCCCAGGCTAGTCCTGAACCCACTATGTAGCCCAGGCTAACTTTGGACTCACATCAATCCTCCTGCCTCAGCCTCGTGAGTGATGAGGTTACAGGCGAACTGAACCCACAGGATTGCACTGTCTAGGCAAACTAGGCAGACACTTTAATGGCTGCACCATTCCCCTAGCCTTTATCACTAGATTTTTGTTGCGTGAGGCAGACGAACTCTTTATTGATGTAAATCTTTTTTTTAAAAAAAATTAAACCCAGGGCCTTCACATTGAGCTATATCTCCAGCCCATGTTCTAACTTTTTATTTTGTGACAAGATCTTGCTAAATTGCCCAGTATGAGCTCAAACTTGAAATCTTCCTGTATCAGCCTCCCAAAGTGTTGGGATTATAAACCTGTGCCTCCCGACCCAGATTTCGGCATCCCTAACATGACATTATGATGAAAGTTTACTAAAAATAAAAAATAACAAAACAAAGAAGAACTAAGGTCTTGTTTGCCTATTCCTACCTTCTATATTCCACATCTCTCCCAATCTCAAAGTCTAGTGGATGAGCTTTCATCAGCTCTCCACTGTGTGGACCATTTAGTGCTAGGGGGTTCCCTCCTTGCTGTATTCTTTTTCTTTTCTTCTTCTTCTTCTTCTTATTATTTTGAACACAGAGCCTTTGACTGAGCTATCAACATATCCCCAGCCCTTTTTGCTTTGAGACAGGATCTCACTAAATTGCCACATATTTTTGATCCTCCTGCCTCAGCCTCCCAACTAGTTGGTGCTACAAATGTGTATCACCCTGGCTGAATGGCTCCCTGTGTTTAAAACCCAGAACCTTAGATTTTTAATATTTTTCTTCTTTTACTTTAGTACTGGGAATTGGACACAAGGCTTTTGCTCTGAGCCACATCCCCAACCCCTTTTTATTGTTTATTTGAGATGGTCTCACTATGTTGGTATGTTGCCCAGGTTGGGCCTGAACCTCCATCCTCCATCTTTGGCCTCCCAAAGTGCTAGAGTTACAGACCTGTACCACTGGGCCCAGCTTTAAAACACATCACCTTGTAGCAAAGAATCACAACTACCCTACTGCCTCCTAAAAATGAGGCAATGCTGTGCAAAACCTGGAGAAGAAAGAAAATAGCTCAAGGTCTCCCATTACCCCCAGCAGGATCCCAGCGCACGCTCATGCACGGAAATGCTTGATCTGACAGGAAGTCCTTCGGGGATGACTTCAACCACCACATCCCCCAGGCATTATCTCATCGTGACCATGTGTCATCTTCTCCATTTTCCTAAGTTGCCAAACGGAAACGAGGATGGGATGGAGTTCCGGCAGACAGCGACCCACCTTGTTCTTTGGGAGGTATTTTGAACACTAAGACACGGAGGTTACTTTTCATTTTCATGTGTGTATGTGTGTGTGTGTGTGTGTGAGAGAGAGAGAGAGAGAGAGAGAGAGAGAGAGAGAAAGAGAGAGAGAGAGCAAGCATGTGCATACATGTGCATATGTGCATATGTGTACAGTGCTGGGTATTGAACCCAACCAAGGCCTCGCACAGGCTAGGCAAGTGCTCTATCTCTGAGCTATCCTCCCAGGCTTCTGTTTGTTTATTCTTTTTTTTTGTTCATTTATTTGTGGAGGTGAAGTGGCCCACGCTCTCCCCAATCTCCTAGGTTTAAGTGATCCCCTGCCTCAATCTCTTAAATAGCTGGGGCTACAGGTATGTACTACCCATGCTCAGCAAAGATGTTATTTTTTCTCCCATACTGAGGACTGAACCCAGGGCTTTGTACTTGGCTATATATCCGACCCAATTTTTTGTGGTTTTGATTTTTGAGACAGGGTCTTTCTAAGTTGCCCAGACTGAGCCTGAACATGTCATCCTCCAGCCTCAGCTTCCCTGAGTGCTGGGATTACATCGAGGTTTGCACCGCCAGGCTGGGCTAAGGAGATTACTTTTTAAGACCACCCCAAACGCTCTCAGTTGTACTCAATGGAGACAATGCATGGAGTGCCCAGGGAAGCCAGACAACAATAGTCAACAACAGGAAAATTACACAATGATCCGAGGGTCTGTAAATATTTACTGTGTCCCATGGAGTATTTACTGTTCAATGATAGTGCAAAACAAATGTTCTAGGACAAGAGATAGCCTGCATTGCTACAGGTTCCCAGAGTTTACAAGCCAGAAAGGAGCAAAGATGTCATTTGGTTCCCACACTGTACAGATAAGAAAGTTGAGGCTCCAGATATGCCCCCATCAAACGTCTCCTTTTAAACCAGCTCTATCGCACCCCTACTCACTGAGCCACAGCTTACGCTCATCTGTCTTTCTCTCACAAGAGCTAGAAGTGTGCGTCTGCTGAATGACCTATGGCCATGCTGGGACAGCATCAGAAGCAGTCAATAAAAGTTAAAGATGCCGGAGCGGAAGCTATGTCCTGACGCGTGAGTCCAGCACCACTTCTCTGTGCCTATTTTAAGACCTGGAAGACAAATCCTATTTCTGAATGCTAGAGCATCAGGAAATTCATCCAAGGAAATAAAATCAATACTATTCATTTAAAATTTTTAAAAATGTTTTTCACTTATTTCAGTAGATAAGCACTAAAATTCTTGCATTTTAAGATAAGAATTTCTAGGGTGTTGCTTTATTAAATTTCATGGGTTGGGAGATTGATTTAGATAGAAGAGGTTTCTTTTTTAACTGTAGAATCAAAATACTAAAGTCCTTAGTATAAACGCATGCAGCTGAAGAAGGCCCCAGAATAAATCTACCTGATCTTAAAAGTACTAACAAGCTGGGTGCAAACGTGTTGAAATCCCCGTCTCTAAGTGCCTTGAGCTCCTCACTGCACTGACAAAGCTCACCGTAAAGCACATCCATAAATAATCAGGCAGAAGTTTTAAAGATGCTGCAAGAAGAACTTGCTGGCTTCCCATCTGGTGGGTTTCCCCAGCCTAATCCCCTTCTCAGCCACAGCACACTTACGTTCATTCACACCACAGCAGACCTTCCAACCAGACACAACTTACCCAGCTAGCGGCCATCAACTCTGCATGGTTTATACTCCCACTTCTCCACCCCGGCAGTCACCCACAGGCTGAAGGGCTAAATAGACTTCACTTCCCCTCCTACGAAGGCTGCCAGGCAGCATGAGAGCTGGGGCTAATGTGTCGCATAGACATTTACACATAAGCACCCACCATCCCATGAGATGTTTCTATGGCTTTAGTTACATAGTTTCATTCTCAGAGCCCTCACCCCCACAAAGGCCACTTAATTAGAAAAATTCTTGGGTGTAAGTCTGTGCATTTCAGAGTGGCTAGATAAGCACTCTGATTCCATGCTTCACCTTTTCCAGCCACCACACTGATTTCAAATAGGCAACTATGAATTACAACCAGTGACAGAGGCCTGTCGTCCTAGCACTCTGGGAAGCTGAAGCAAGAGGACTATAAATTCAAGAGTGATTGACCGAGACCCTATCTCGAAATCCGAAACAAAAATGGGCTAAGGATGTAGCAGCAGCTCAGTGTGAAGGCCCTGGACTCAATCCTCAGTAACTCCCCACACCACACGCCACATACCGCATACCCCCCCCCCCATGACCAGAAAGGCACCACTTAGGGGGAAATCATACAAAAAACATGTCTACAAATTTCCAAAACATGAAGTTAAATGCTGAGCCATCAGTAAACAAAGGCAACATCTTTTGCAGAGGTTGTATTTAATCAAGCTCTGAGCATCTGCTATTTGTAAAAGACCTTTGCCTTTGCTAACATTAGCTCAGACAGTTCTCACGAGGGCCCTTTGGGGCAGAAACCTATAGCAAGCCTACTTCTAGGTGAGAAAACTGTGATCAAGAATGTTAAAACCCTGGGTCATCCAGTAAGCTGTGGAGACAAGATCTGAGCCCAGTCCCTCCCTGACAGGTTAAGCACATCACACCTGTGTCACTACTTCCCCAAGGAGAGTCCATGTATAACAAGTCACGTGAGATTTCAAGAAGCATTGTGGAGACATACATTCTTATTTTAGTGTGGATTTTAAAACATATGCAGCTGGCAGATCTAACTTGGATCTTACTGCTCAGAACCTGGCTAATTTTGCAGCAATTACAGTCACTTCAAGAGCTAAAAGAAGAGTCAAGTTCTTGTGTTGGGCTGAGGATATAGCTCGCCAGTTAGTGTTTACCTCACAAGCACAAGGCTCTGGGTTTGATTCCCCAGCCCCAGATAAACTAGGCATAGTGGTGCACACCTATAATCCCAGCTCTCAGGAGGATGATGCAGGAGATTGCTATGAGTTTGAGGCCAGCTCAGCTACATAGTGAGTTCAGGATCAGCCTGGGCTACAGAGCATTAATGAGTCTGGATTTTGAAAGGTCCATAGCAGACGTCTGGAACCTCAATGCTTTTACCCTGAAAGCAGATTTTCTTTTCTAACCTCTCTTCTCCATCATCTAACTTCCTCACCTCTTCCTTCATTCCAACACCTCCCAGCCCCGACCCCACACCCCACACCCACACACATACACACACACACACACTCACGTAGCCAGTACACCAACAGAAGGGAGGGAGAGATGAGGCATCCAGACCCGAGACAGACAAGCCCTCTCATCCTTCTGTCTGAGCACAGTTCAACATGGAACTCTCTGTAGAGAGGCCATAGCTGACCCCTGAGCAAGCGCCTTGTTTAGGCAACCGCCAGACATCAAAACCTCAGCTGATTTAGAAATCTCTGGAAAAAGAAGCCCTCTTTGTGATGTGGTACTTTTACTTCATCCTTTTTCTTTATGTTGAAATAACATATAAACTTTTGGTTGTGGCAAAACATAAGGTAAGCTAACTTTATGTTCCATAAAAACCCTTCTGATTATACAAATAACACTTCAATATTTTCCCCTTGTAAAAAATTACAAATGTTAAGGAATAACAGGCCCTTGAGGCCAAGACCAGGCTCCCTCTTAGGAGGGAACTATTGGAGTAATTTAGAGTGTTATCCTTTCCAATTGATTTCTATGCACTTATGTATCTTTTAAAACATCATAAATAGAGATGCTTTATGGTAGTTTAGTGTAGTATAAAAATACTATTATACTCAAATTTCTGTGACTTATTTTAAAATTTCACAATACATCTTAAGAATCTTTTTATCTTAGATCTTCCTCCCTCCTTCCCCTTGTCTCTGAATCTCACTGTATCCCACAGTGATGAGAATATTTTATATTTTTATCAATCTATTGAGATATAATTCATATACTATACATTATCTTTTTCCCATAATTATTTTTACTAGTATATGTTTCATGTGATTTATAATTTAAAAGGTAAAGACATCACACAAGACAGCCTTTACCTTTTCTTTTTAATCTTTGGCACTTTTTCTTGGACAGCAGTGATGCACAGGAAGCTTCTCTTTAAGTTCTGTCCCTTTTCCTTTCTAGAAAAGTGCCACTGGTTGGATGGCAACAAGTCCTCATGGGATGGCTGTGGCTTTTGGGCTTGATAATCAATGTCTTTGAATTTTGGATTCATCATTGGCAAACTAAAGAAAACATCTACCTATCAAGTCACTGTTAAGATCTTGTAAAAAAGAAAAGAAAAGAAAGACATACAATAGCAGTGTGCCTGATGGCACGTTGTAGGCACTTAGAGAACATGACAATTACCTAAAGCTACACAGAAAAATTCTACTTATGATGTAGAATGCAAATGCATTCCTATTGTGTAGATTTTATGTTCATATTAAAAATGATTAGATCCTTTTGCACTATCCTGTTGGTATGGATACCACACCCTGGGTTTGGTAGGGAAACTGAGACAGCAGAGAGAGATGCTCAAGATAGACCTATCACATGTGAGGACTAGCTTTCCTGAGAGTCACTGACTCCTTTTCTCATGGCTTATCATTAAACTAATAAGCACAATGTCTGAAATCAATACCTGAAGCCTCCTAAGCATGCTACCTGTCTGTCTCTATTAATTTTCCACAAATGACTATTTAAAAAGAAATGGAACAAAATCTTCCAGGCAAAGAAATAAAACAAAAACAAAACTACCCCCACCAAAAAAGGAAAACAAAACCAATGCCCACTGCTGTTGCCAGCAGGATGCTAGCCAACAGATTCTAGCCATGAGATTTTGCCTCAACCTTACAGCTGAGCTGAAACCAGCCAGAAGGAGTCAGAGGTAGGGGAAGCGGCTCTGGACCAAAGTCCTAGGATCACAGGAAATAAGAGAAAAACTGACAGTGTTTGTGACACTGGCAACGTTTTCTGGGAGTCTTGTGGGCTGTGCTCTCCTTACGCTCTCACCTGCTCAACCCCCTCCACCAAGACACAGCACATCACGTGTGGAAGACCCTCCCCCGCTACATTTCCCTGTGAACCTTGCCTCCGCATTCAAACCCTTGAGCGTTCCTTCACTACGCTGGTCTAGTGATTTCTTATAGCCATACCGAAAATGGCAAGATGATAATACACACCTGATTATGTGTACATACTTACGTTATATAAGATGGGTCATGCACCCATGTTTTGAGGCAACCACCTTTTTTGTTGGCATTAAACAGACAAGAGGGCTTGTTGGGAGGCCCAAGTAGGCAGGAGCTGAAGGCTGCCTTCCAGAGCTCAAGGTAGGCTCCAGCTAACAGCCAACAAGAAATCAGCAGGCCCACCAACATAGGGGCTCAAAGCTGCCAACATCCTGCGAGTCGGGAAACACACCCTTCTTGTGTCAAACCTCAGACGACACCGCCGTCCTAGCCCACACCCTAGTCTCACACTCGTGAGGCCCTGACAGGGAGGACCAGTGAAGTCATGTCAGAACCTAGTTTGACAAACTGCTCTGTAAAAGCCGTGTGCTGTTTTAAGGCTTTGATTTTTTAGTGACACTGTAACGGATAATGTGTCACATTTGCCTCTATTTCTCCAAGTCAAGAGAAAAAGCACACAAGCTGGTCTCACCAGCATGAGAGGGCAAAAACCTTGCCAGAACCGGTCAAGAGGTCTAGTAATGAACCTGTATTGAAAGGAGCCCTACAGAATTATTTGACTTTTTCTTTTCTGCTCATAATGAAAGAGAATACATACATTTTAATGTAAAATGTGACTTCTTGAAAGATCTCCCTGACTTCATAATTGATTTACCAGCCACCAGGCCCTGACTTCATCAGGCCACTCCTCCAGTCCTTGACCTTCTAAAGACCATCGCAATCAGATCATATATGTCTTCCAAATCCTTCACTGGTGGGAGAATCTAAGCCAGGATCCTCAGGAGTTCCCAAGCCAGGTTTCTTTATTCCTTCCTTCCTTCCTTCCTTCCTTCCTTCCTTCCTTCCTTTCTTTCCTTGTTTCTTTCTTTCTTTCTTCCAAGCCAGGTTTCTTGAGTGAATAAAGAAATGAACAAAGGTGAGAAGGTGAAGATCATCACACTTCTGGGATGTGGTGAACCCACAACAGCACAGCTCATTTGTCCTGACTGCCCAGTGTGTGGGGGCCTAGTGCGAGTCATGGAGCGGCTGCCTCCAGAGGAGCAAAAATGCAATATGGCTTGCTCTGCTCTGTTCTAGGGATCTCTGTGTCAACTCTGGGTCTGGTACTTAATGCTACTGAAAATAAGCCCAGCCTTCTGCAGGCTTTTAATCCACCTATTACATAATAATCTTTAACAACTCACACTGCAACACATAATCTGTTTAATGGCCCTAAAATTCCCACTTGGGTCCATAACAATCACCTCTTTACTCCAACCCGATGGAGGTTCATTTATGTCTTTCTTTTTAAATTTTTACTTTACTTCCAGCCTGAAAGGAACTACGAAGAAGAGAAATACAATGGGAGAGAAATACAGAAATTAGACAAATGGGGCTGGAGGGAATAGGAACTGAATTAAAACCACAGGTAATGGTCTCACAGCTTGTGAAGATGTGTAGACCCTGAAGGCGGGCCACAGGTCAGTAAAAGCCAATGACAGCTGCTCGTCAGGGAAGAGGTAAATGACTGAAGATCTTCCTGGTTCAGGGTTGTTTCGTCAAAAGAGGCATGTTGATGACAACTGTTAGAAATGGACTTCATGTTTATCTGCCTTGAATGGGCTCCTGTATACGTGAGATTACTGGGTGGTATTGTAGAAAAGGGTTTTACTGAGGGACAAACTTTTTAATGACCTTTCTCCACACAGTCACCCTCCTCAAATTCAGCCTTGAGACAAACTTGCACCCCGTGGTCCTAGAGGGCCTGTGTCCTTCCTTCCTTCCTCCTTTCTTCCTCCCTGTCAAAGCTCAGAACAGCTAAGACTCATTCATGGGGGGTAGATTATTATTTAAAGGGTTCCCCTCCAAAGATACTTCCATCTCAGCAAGGAAAGCATCAATAATTATGACAAAATTTATTTATGTTATTTGTTCAGGAGCTGGATGAATAGCACAGTGGTTAGAGCACTTTCCTAGCAAGCACAAGGCTCTGAGTTCAATTTCCTAGTCCCCAGAAGCCACCATGGTGATACACACCTATAATCTCAGCACTTTGGAGGCTGAGGCAGGAGGATTGCTGTGAGTTTGAGGCCAGTCTGGGCTACATAGTGAGTTCAGGACGAGCCTGGTCTACACAGTAGAACCCTATAGTCTTAACTTACTAACTAAATAAATCAAAAACCTCATATATTATCTTATTCAGCATCTAGGACTCAGCACATACCAAGCACCCAGAATTTAATAAATAGACAGACAAAGAAACTGAGGCTCAGAGGTTACGTGACCTACCTCAGGTTAAACAACAGAGACAGAACAGGAGGGAGTGGGTAGAGCAGATCTTTTCTGATTATATATCACAAGCTCCCTATATCCCCGCAAGTTGCAAACCTTGGACAGAACCACAAGAAGAATTTTAATTCATGGGGAAAACGGTCTTCTCAATTGTCCAGAATATTTCATATCAACAATTCTGCCTTGGTGCTAGTTCAACACTATCCTGTTGAGGCATAATTCTAAGACTCAAACTTGCAAACTCGCACTGGAACCAGCTTCATTACGTACTTTTGATTCATTTCCCCGAGCACACAAATACCTACTATGTTCCACACATCGGAAATGTTCAAGGTGGAAGCAGCAACTTTCAGGTGAGGGGGAATGTTTTCTTACCTCTTCCAAGATTCTCTTATTTTCCTAGGATTGCCCCCAAATAATGAACTTCCAATTTTTAAAGAATTTGCTCTTGATTTTACAAAGGGAAGGTAAACTTTGTAGGTGACTGCGACTCAACAGGAGTGCAGGTCTCTGCACAGCAGGGAAGGGATGCACAGAGCCCGCCCTCCAGGAGACTACCAGGCTGAGGAACTGGCACATAGACACAGTGACCCCTTCACCTCTGCAAGTACCAGAAACACAGGAGACATCTGATGAAGCAAAACCACACACTACCTAACACAACACTCCTCCGTATTCCTTGGGATCACTTCCTGAGCTGGAAGGTCTTTAACACACAAAATGTTAAAGTTGTGACACTGAAACCACATATGGGTTTCATGTATGGATTAAATGATGGGCCACCTAGGATTTCCCTTAAATGCAGAGATACCTTTTAGAGCTGTGTGACTGATATACTCAGTTTCATCTCTGTATCATCTCTTAAATTTTGTATATTCACGCTTGAGAAATTCTACAAGCCAAGCAGGGTGGCATAGGCCTGTAATCCCAGCACTCTGGGAAGTTGAGGCAGAAGGCTTACAAATTCAACCACAACCTGGGTGATTCAGCGATTTAAAAAAGAGATCCTGTCTCAAAATCAAAAACATGGGCTAGGAATGTAGCTCAGTGCAAAGGCTGTGGACTCCCATCCTAGTACAAACAAACAAACACAATGCTATAATAGGACTGGAGGAATGTCACAGTGGTTAGAGCACTGGCCTAGCACTCACACACATGGTGACACATGCCCACTGTCCCAGCACTCATGAGGCTGAAGCAGGAGCACTGCTGTGAGTTCAAGACCAGTCTGGGCAACATCGCATGTTTAGGACCAGACTGGACTACAGAGTCAGACTCTGTCTAAAAATAAAATACAGTGGGGGAATCAATTCTAAGCTGCACCACCCACATACAAACTGCACAGCTTTGGGAATTCATTTCATGCCTCTGGACCTCAGTTTCTCCAGCTGTACAGTATCCATGAGACTTCCTTTCATAGGGGGCTTTTTGGGTTTTTTAGACTTAAAAGATAAAAAAACAAAAATATACATAAAGAGACTGGTACAATTCCCAAAAATATGTCAGAGCTCAACAAAAGATAACTTATTGTTGCTACCCTATAATAAAAATTATTGGGGAGAGGCGGGGCCAAGAGAAATACAGTCCTACATGGACACAGTTGAATAGTCACCATCGAACCCTCCCCCAGGACAGCTTAATGCATTTGATGTACCTGTGGCTACTTTAAAGGGCTGAACTCAGCACTAATTACTAGCAGCAGGTATCCAGTTCTTTATTTAGTAAAGCCTCTAAAAGAGTTTTATTTTTATCTTAATTGCAGTGAATCAAGCCTCCTCTGCCTCCCGCTGACAGGAGGGGGGGTGTCTTTTGTGAAGCCACTTCATTCTGTGTGTTCCGGGGAATATGAAATATGTCCTGCACCTATAGAATAAGGGCATTTTTTAAACTAGGAAATTACCCAGTTCTTTGTTAGTCTGCATAAGAAGCTAGAACTGTGGTTTATTTAAATTAGAAATAACACACATTCCATGATTGTCTTTCCCAGGCTAATCTAGTCTCCACATTCATTGTACCAGTAGAGTCAGGGTCTTGGTCGCGTTTCATTACCACCTTCAGCCTCATTCTTTCCACCTGTAAAATGGGCACAGTAACAGTAGCCGTGCATTGTCAAAGGTATGGAAGGAGAAAGTCTCTATTAAGTCCACACAGTAAAAGGTGAACAAGCAGGAGCTGCTCTTGTTATTCTTGTACCCTGGTCTCAAACAACAAGTCTAGCTTGGCTCTCACACATCCTGCCACAGTGTTCACGTCCTGTTCCCTCAGAGACGAAGTGTACCAACTCTAACTGCTCAAAATAGATGGTCCCTCCTTACCTCGGGGTGAAACAACAAGAAATTTAATTACCAGACAAAGAAAACACGTTGTTGTTTCTATTTCTAGATACAAACCCTAAAGTAGCACAAAGCATGGAAGAGTGTCTCTGAACCCATTTTCACCTAGTTCGGTGTTTCTAAAATTCAGAGAACAATGTATGCTAAAAATACCCTGCAACCATTCATCTTGCCTGTCCCCCCTCCCAGGGCTGCCTCCTTCCCACCCGGCAGCTGGAGGCCCGGGGAAACACGCCTCACAAAATGATGTAGCACCCAAGCCTTAGATCTTATCCATTTTGGCCCAAGCGCCATTGCAGCATTTTCTGGTCTGGGTTTTAATGTATGCCCCCGCTCCCTGCCATACCCTCACCCCTGTAACACTACCAGAGCCTTATCAGCTGTCACTATGCAGCCAGGCTGTCTTCAAACTCACGGCAACCTTCTGCCTCAGCCTCCTGGGTGCTGGGATTATAGGCATGTGCCATGATGCCCAGCTTACCTTGCTTTTTTTTTTTTTTTTAAATTGAGGTTTATCCGTATAAGCTATCACATGCAGGCACAGGGCGCTGCAGTTCCCAGAATTTTTAGAAGTGCTGGCAGACCTCATGGGATAATATAATAGTATGTCAAACGTTTTTAATAAATTTGCTTATTTGAAACTGGAAATGAGGTTGAGTTTTGGGTTTCCTGTTTTCTCCTTTTGGACACATAGTGGAAATAAAGCCATCTGAGGTCAACTAAACGCATGGCATACTCAAGAAAACTTTTTAAAAATCTAATTGCCATGTGTATTTATTGACAACTATGTGCAGAATGCCCTGGCAATAATTAAACACATATTCTAGGTCCTTGAGGGACTTCAGTTTCTGTTTTTAGTTACCAATAATTATATAAAAGTTACTAGGAGCCGGGTATTGGGTCAACCTCTTTACAAATATTAAGTCACCTGCTCCTACAGTAGTAACAACAGTATCAGCAGATACTATTAGTCTCTCTAGGTACTACTAGTGCACAGATGAGAAAACAGAGGCACAAAAAGTCAAGTAAGTTGTTTAAGGTCACACAGCCAGTGAGTAGCAGGGTGGAGATGTGAGCTCGGGTGGTCTGGTTCTAGAGTCCATCTCTTCACCAGTCACCACACTGGCTCTCGGTAGGGACAGAGGCCACTTGAGTGTCCTGGCCATATGCGGGAGGTGGGTGTGCATGCATCCTATGTCCCTATGTCCTTTGTGGCTACACACACTTCTTTTCCTTCCCATATCTTTCTGTTCCCCAATCCACCTCAACTCCAGTTAAAGACAAAAGTTACTTATAAGTCCTCACATCACTCATTGCAGTGAATCAATGCACCCTCAGCTTTAAAATCCATTTCTCATGGGGAGGGAAAGGGATCATAATATTGATGTGATATGTATGTGCACAAAATACTCAAGTTTATTGTAAACATTATGTATTGCATATACATACATACATATATATGTATATATCTATATTGGTGGGGAAAAAATAAAATCCACTTCTCTCCTGCTGTCCCTCTGTGCCTGTCATCCTCCTTGGGATCATTTCTACCACCTCCTAGTGGGTTTCCCTCACTCTCAGCCTTCTTTCAACACTCTTTTGCTTGAAAAATTGACCAACACCCAGCTTATAGGTAATATACAATATTGGCAAAAAAATTGGAGATACAGACAACAAAAATAAGAAAATTAAGTTACCCAAGGCTTTTTCACAGAGGTTCAGCATTAATGTGATACAAACCAGGTCTCCTGTCATATGGGTCAGAAAACTTCACTAGTTACAGGTAGCATCCAGCCTTGTGGATTTGACTCATAGGCCCTGTCACCTGGCCTCACCCAGAAAGGGGTTCCCACCCTGGAAGACCCATGAGTCTCCTCCCCACAGGGCTCATTTCACTTATGCCCTAAAATTTCTCTACCCTTCCCTTTCTTAGGGCTCCTTATTGGGCAGGGAAAGACCCCAGAAAGCAGAAATGTGGGTCCTTTGGTAGTAATTCCCTAGGGTAGGCACCTTCTCCATGAGGAGGATTCTCCAAGGGCTGCATGACCACACTATTTGCAGGCATCTCTGTTCTCTCAATTTCTTGAGTGACCTCACAGGACACAGAATCTATGTGGTTTCTTTCGGTTCTTCCTCTGGTAGTTTCTTTGGGTTGAATAGGCCAGAGATGCCACAGACCAGATAAAAGGGGAACTCCGAAAGCACCACACTGGCTACTGGTGACCTAACCCCTGTCATAGTACCAGAACCCCCAGCATGGAAAGCTGTCTGATGCTCTGCATGCTGACATCACCTCTGGAAGCCACACACCCCAAGACCAAAATTTCTGGTTTCTCAAATGCAATGACAGAAAGCTACAGAACTGGGGCTCCTTTTTCCTTGCTTTTACAGAATAAAACCATAACTTACTTCTATTTCACAGAATAATAATAATAACCCTACTGATTTGTCACCAGGTGATTCACTTGTATATATGCCATAGCTAATGGTCAGCTTGGAGAAGAAAATGTGAAGTATGCAGCTGATAATCTTTCCAGCTTTGGGCTTGGCCAGCTGATTCATCAAACCCGATCTGACACGTCCACTTGATCCCCTCAACCATTCCCTTGACTCACTAGAGTTATTACTTCCCATAGAGGACGTCTGGCTGCTCAGCGCACATATAGCTCATGCCTCACATTTTCTTAAAAAATTGTGAAAGTGAGGTTTAAACATAGCCAGGAAGTGCTCAAGTCCAGAATCTCTACTTCAAGTTGAAGGGGCTTTGTGCTTAAGAAAACAAGACCTCCTAGAACAACAGATATTTAAACACCGAATTAATTAATCCAAATGTGGAAATCTGTATGGACAATTCACTTTCTTTTTTGTTCATTTGAGCAATCTTTTATAATTCCTGAGCATGGTGTGCCAACAGAAGAGAAGACATATTGTTGTCAAAGACAAATGCAGTAGAAGCGCTAGGCCCTAAATCTACAGGCAGACTGGGAGGCCAAGGCGGAAGGATCACACATTTACGTTCATTTTTTTCCCTTGGCTCTGATGAGTGGGAAGCCCATACCACGCACTGAAGACTGTGCCCACCCACCACTGCCAGCTCTTAGGTGAAAACACTGCTTCCGTGGAAGCTTCCAGAAGGGGCACCTCTATTTGAAGGGCAGAAAAGGGCTTTCAGTTGACATCACACAGAAAGCTGAGACTTGAAGGACAATCAGACAAGAGTAGAGACAAAGGAAAAAAGAGAAAAGAATTTCCATTTCCAGGGAAAAGAGCCAGTCGGTAGGAAGGACTACTCTAGTAGACTGACATGAGTTAGCTGGTGTACACAGAGGGGCTAGAGGGCCGGACACAGACCAGAGAGGTAGGGAGGATTGGTTCTGAAGCCACATCTTGAAGCTTTATTGTCTTTAATGTCTGTCTTTCTCAGGAAGGAATAGAAAGAAACTGTAAATGGTCTAATGCAGCAGAGTGACAACCTACCTGTGTTTTAGGACATTCCTTGGGCTTCAGTGAAGGGAACAGTTTTGAAAAGTGACAGGCAGAGTCACCAAGGCATGTGAGTCATTTCTTGAACACAAATACAGTCTTCAACAGAAAGGAGGACCCAAACTGAAGGGACAGAGGAGAGGGGAGGGGAGGAAGGAGGTGGGAGGTGAGGGGCAGGAGGGAGGCAGGGCACCTGCAGTCATCAGTTTTTCTTGAGATGGGAGAGACTTGAGGCTATCAAGCAATATTATTGCTTCCATTTTATCTGGAAGAAATAACTTTCCCTAGACAATACATCTGAAAAGTGAAGAAGCAGGAATTCAAACCACTCTTCACAGCAGCTGGTCTTGGTAGCAATAAAAGAAGCTTCATGGATACATAAATAAGAACCCCAGGCTGCCTGTCCCAGCAGGTGGCCGCAGCACCCAGCTACAGACCCTGAAGGGGAAGCAGCTGTAAGGACGAGCCACGGTGCTCCCAACTGTGGGACATGTATGAGCCAGACGATGATGACGTAGTCACTGTCAGAGAAAGTGTACCAAATAGCTACCCCTGCACCTAAAATAAAAATAAAATCTAAATTCTAAAACACACCTTCCAAAATGCAAGTGTTCTTTCTCAATTCTTTTTTCTTTTTTTTTTTTTTCCTTTTAGCTTTCAACGGGCTTCTTTTCTTGTCCTGGTTGGGCCATTTGCTCAATTTTATTCTCAAAGGACCATCTGGGCTGCAGGCCACCAGGAGGCCCTGACACTGTGGGGGAAGACGTGGGCTGGGGTCTGACCCGCGTTCCAGGGGTGTTTGGGGTGGGGGTGGAGGGCTGGGTCAACGCTGGGAGGTGGTGCTGCAGAAAGGCACTGAGTCATAAAACACACATAGCTCAGGGATAAAAAGAAAACCGAGGAGCAATAAAGAAGGAAGAGGATAAACAGAAAGGAAATGACCTATGTTTCATATCTGTCTGGAAGAGCAATAACTCAGCATCTTAGAAATCCCAGCCCTGTTTCTAGCTTGTCGCTCCATTGGCTGCAAGGGCCAACACAAGACCAGAGGACTGTGAGGTCTCCCAGCCTAACAACTGCAATTTCAGTGCCTATTTGTTGGGGATAAGCTGGCCCTGCCTTTATTAATGTTTATTACACTAGTACTTTACGGACACACATCCTCTTTACAGACAAGGCTAGAGTTCCCATGAGCTTTCCCTTCCTAACTCTCCACCTCTGCACTGTGTCCCAACTCTCAAACTCTCCCTCCGCATTTGGGGAGCCCCCTCCCCGATTCCACTACAGTCCCTCATTCACTTGTATTTTTTGTTTTGCAATTTTTCTAAAGTGGGTCAAAAGCTATTCCATCTTCAGAAGTTTTTTTTTTTAATTTCATAGCATCCATTATGCCAGTGCTGAAGCTTCTACTGCTATAAAGCTAGAAATAAAAAATAAAATAAAATAAAAGTAAATTGAGACTTTCCAGAGATGGGTCACAAGCATAGCTCTGCCTCCCAGTATCAGGCAACTTGCCCTGCATAAGGTCTAAGCGATGTTATTTTTGGGGAATTTATATTAGAGCTCTCCCAAATCTCTGCTGTACACTTTTCCTTTATAACTGATTACAGAGACGAAAGCCTATTACAGGAATATCCAGTCTGGAGCAACAGGCCATATTTCTTCAGCTGCTAGATCACATGACTGATAACACGGCCGCGATAAAGGCAATAATATAAACTTCTTTTTTCCTACAAGAAAAATATAGCACATATTTGAAAACATAAAAAAATATAAAAAGATTAGAACAGTTCTCAGTAGAAGACATTGTAAGTGATTAGTCTTTAACACTGGAACAAAGAGAAACTTGATTTTAGGATAAGTCGTACCTACAGCGGATGCTGTGGGTTGCCTGCCTAATATCCCCTCCCTTCCTCCTTCCCTACAGGACCCTTGCTTCTTGCAGGTGTTCTCCTCGTGCAGACTACTGCATAGTCCGAGTCAATATCCACACATTCTTCTGGGGCTACTGGCCCAGCAAAGTGCAAGTGACCTATCACAGCCAATCACACTAAAGGGAAGGACTTCTTTTCTAGTAAATGGAAGCACGTTGCCCCAGTGGCTACTGGCAGTCATCTCACAACCATGAGGGACACCAGCTGGAAGAGTGTGGAGAGTTTAGGGAGACAAAAGGGATCTGAATACTTGGTGAGAGTTGAGTAAACTGAGTCAGCCCATCAGAGATCAGCTTACCTCGGTACATCTATTTAGTGTTGTTTCTCACCTGTGTTGGAGATCAAAACAAGGGCCTCATCTACGCTTGCAAGCACCTACCACTGAGCTACACAGCCAGCCCCAACCTCTAAAATTCCGCCTGTGACTGGTAAGGCACTTAGGATCATGACACCTGATGACTGGACACCTTGCCTGTACTTGTGGATTTATCTTCCATTGGCTAAAGACAGTCAGCAAGATAGCCGATGGTTTGGGTAGCAACCCAGACTGCCTGGAGGGGACTCTAGAGAGGAGGCCCAGCTACCGGAGACCAAGTTATCTAGTTGGGGAGGTGACACTGAGAGCGAGACAGAAAATGGTGGGTGAAGGAGAAAGATAAGAAGGAGCCCTGGCTTGCGTAGCATGAGCAAGTTGCGGTTTGTGCTTCCCAGAAGGTACCAAGAGCGGGGGAGGGTAGAAGGAAAGAGAGGGCAGGCAGCAGGGAGCCAGGCATGGAGGGCCCTACAGGTCAAAAAACAGGGTCTATCTTTTCCTCTACCTCAGGGATTCTTCCTTGTTCCTGTGCCATGGTCCTCTTGGGCATCCTGCTGAAGTCTTGGGACTTCTTATCACAAAATATTCTAAAATTCTACAAAACGAAAACAAAACTGTAGGACTGTGAAAAACCAAGAGGGTAGAGCCAGGGATACATGAGAGTGGTTTATTCAGGCAGATAGGAATATTTTAGGAATATTTTATCCCAGACACTGTTTAGAGGTAGGAGTTTATGGTGGTAACAGAAAGACAGACTTTCAGTTAATTTTTAATTTTATTGCCATTTTGAGATTCTTTTGCCAATGCAGACCTTCCTGCCTGACCCCAGGGCAGATTGCTCCCAGCAGCCTCTCTCTACCCCACCTTGGTGCACACCTCATTAGGGAAATCCTTTATACAGAAGGGGAGTTAACAACATATTGAAAAACTAATTTATTCTATGGCTTCTTTGTTCATGCCTTCAGCATCAGGTCTGGTGGGGAGTTTGATTCCCTCTGTCATTTTGAATGATCACAGGCATGTGTGATGCTTCTGAGAGACGAGCAACCACTATAATATGAGAAGGAAATAACAGTGCAGTTTTGTGGTGACAAAGTCACAGATAGCTGAAGAATTTGCTGGGGTTTGTTGTTCTCACTTATAGGAAGAAAAGTATATTTCAGTTAAAAAGGTTACTACTAATAAAGATATTTCTCCCTCTCGTTGAAGTTTATAGACCCCACAGAAGCTCAGTGAAATCACTGGAGAGTGTAATGTGATCCAATTTATGATTTTAAAAAGATTAGCCGAACGGACAGCTGGGGATGTTGGGTGGAGGGGGTGTGAAGAAGCAAATGAAAGGTACCAAGGTCACTTCTTATTGAGAAGCTGGTGGTGTCAACTGGGAGGGAGGTAGACAGTATGGCTTTTCCTGAATCACTAGGGGAAAACTAGTGCAGACAAAAACCCCTGTATGAATCTAAGAGGCCTAGAGAAAAGACATTGTCTCTGGGCTTCCGGCAGGACAGGCCTGAGGGTGACACCTCCCGGTTCATGTTGCAGATAGACTTGCCACTGGGCAAAGCACCTGACGCCAGGGAATCCTCAGGACGGGTGGCCAATACCCAGTGGCCCTGTCTCCCCCTGGAGCCTTCTGCTTAGGGCCGTGGCATCAACTTTAGAGGGCAGTGGAACACAGAAGAAGCTGAGGGCCACCCCACGCCACCTCACAGGAGTCAGGGAATGGAAGAAATGCTGGCCATCTAGAGAGCTCATGGCTAGAACACAATGCTGCTATCAAAGTCTGGGACAGAACCTACACAGGCTCCTCAAATTCTCAAAATCTAAAATCTAGATTGTCTAGGTGAAAACACATAACCAACATATGTTTTCTCATGGAGAAAACAAACACAACTCTAGCGCAGAGGGGAGGAAGGCAGTGGATAGAGCATGAACATTAGACCCAAGGACTGGGGCTTCTTCCTCTCTTCACATTGGCAAAAGAGAGATGTGGCCCACCTGCTTTAAAGGAGACTGAATCTGTAACTTTTTAGGGTCTGGGTGGGAGAGGTGTCCTCCTGCTGGGTGCTCAGGGCAGGTTGTTCAGCAGCCCGCAGGGAGCAAGATTTCACCAGAATCATGCCCTCCCCGCCAAAGCTGGAAAATACACCTCACTCTTCCTCCTTTCTCTCTTCTAAGTTACTGAAAGCCTCTAACCTTTTTTGTTTTTTATAGATTTCCCATCTGTGGAGCAGTAAGCAGCTCTACTTTGATTATTCTAAACCTATGATAGTTCCCAGCTGGCCCCTGAAAACCCACACACGGCAACAAAATGCACTAATATCCAGGCAAATAGAAAGCCTCATCCACAGCTTGAAATGGAGAGCAAAAATCTTCAAACAAGTCTCTTACTTCCTCACCACTCACCCTCCTCGGGGAATTTAAATGGAATGACCCAGTGGCAGAGCCAGGAAAGGTGAGAAGGAGCAGGCAGTGGGAAGACTGTTCTGCAAGTCTGAGGGATGCAACAAACATCCTCAAAATGGCCAGAGAACCACCTGAGAAACTCTTTTCCCTACTTGCCCCATGCCCACTTTCAATCCTGATGTGCTGATGTACTGTACCAACAACAAACCACTTTTTAGGAGTGTGGTGAAATACTTCTTCCTCAAATCCTGCTCTTGTTCCAACTGCTGAACAAAAAGCTTTCACCAGGTTTATTTTGCTGGGTGACGCGGGACAAAGAAAGCAGTCTGCTTGCAGTTTGAAGGTCAACAGGGCTGCTCTTGTTTTAATTTGTGGTTCCTCTATGAGGCCAAGGCTGATCCGCCCCACCACACCCTCAGGGAACCTCCATGCCAATGTGCATTTTGCTTAAAAACACACAGGACAGAGCTGCTGTGGGCAGCTGACCAAGGCTGGCCAGCAAATTGCATCTCTTGCCTTTCACTTGGCTCACTTGACTTTGCTATTAATTTTCTTTTTTTTCTTTTTTTTTTTTTTGTGGTCAATGCAATTGTTATCAACACTTCTCCATAGGAGATTTTTTAAAATTACAGTTGAGTATGTCTATTGCAATTACTGAAAAAAGAAGTTCCAAATCTTAGGACCTAAAAATCAAATGACCTTCTCCATCTTCTTGCCTTTCATTTAGCCGTGCCTATCAACCACTCCAGTTTCCTAGGCTGCTTCCACAAAATCCCTAGCTTTCACACCTACTCATAGAAAGGGATATTTTTTCCTAACAAATCCCTTTTGGTATATTCTAAAAGGCATCCTCGTTAAAGAACAGTCCTGTGTTTGCCATAATATGAAGTGGCAAAGTACACAGTGGAGCTCCCTAAATGCATGTCTTCTGCCACTGTCCAGGGAGCTGGAGAGGGATGAGATGGCAACGTGAGCGAACTCAGTTATCAGACTCCATAGCTAACCAATACATGCATCTTCCAGTCTTCTACTGGAAAACACATGGAGCCAGAAACATCACAGACACAGGACATCTGGGCACTGGAAAGGATGCCAGCCAATGACATTATTTTATTGATGTGGAAACTTAGGTCCAGAGAGGTGAAGCAACAAATACAAAGTCTAATGGCTACACAATACAGAATTTAAAAGGAAATTCAGGTTTCCTAATCCATGCCTAGAAAAGAAACATTTACTGAGTACCCACCCAAGACCCAGAAGTAAAGACACAAAGCTGTCTATATGTGTCTCTTAAAACAGGCTGTTCCAAGCAACAGTCATCTCTCATCAGGAAGGCAGGCAGCCTCTGATTTGTTAGCTGCCTCTCTCTATGGTTCCTCTGAGCCATTTCCATTCAGCAGCCAAAGAAATCTTCTCAAAACACACACTACACTCTTGCCCACTGACGTCCTGTGGTTCTGAAAAGACCCAAGCCTTGCACATGGCTTTGAGGATCCAGTTCATCTAGTGCCTATCGACCCCTCCAGTCTCACTGTCCAGCACTGACCAGCCACATCTGCCTTCAGGGTGCCATGCTCCTCCTGCCAAAGGGCCCCAGCCTGTACTGTCCCCATGGTCACAATTCTTTTGCTTTCCCCTTAAGCCCAGTTGACACCCTTCCCTCTTTCCGGTCTCACTTCCCCAGAGAAAGCTCCCTTGCCCTTTCATGACAAGGTCAAGGTCCTTAAACGCTCACAAAGCAGCTCCTCCTGCCTCTCATGCTTTTATTTCCATTTGTTATTATATCCGTGTTACTATGATCATTATTAACACTGCCTCCACCACTGGACAGCAAGTCACCAGCACCGCGACTGGCTTTCTAATCAAGTTGTTCTCTCACAGCTAACACAACGTGGGTGCATGAGATGCTCAGTCACTAAGGATATGAATGAACAAATGAATGAGAAACAGAATAAAAGAATCCACGCAAGGCCCTCAAAAACCTTCTTGTCTAGGAACATCTCTGAGTCACCTGCAGTCAGAAAGCTATTTACTGATCAACGTCACTTCATAGAGCCCTCCCTGAGACATAAACATCTCAACATGCTTCTCCTCACAGAAGAGTCAAAAGATCATGACTCAAAAAACCTTCTCTTCCCACAGAAGCATATTTGCTTCTTCAAGACCACGTCACATATAACACAATAACATTTTGAAGTCTTTTCGGTAAAACGTCACCCTCTTACCAACAACATCAGACCTTCAGTCAAACATTAGCCCCCAAACTAAACAAAGCCTCCAGGGTCCCATGGGCAATTCTGTACCTCTCAATGGCTTCCTGGGAGCCCATCCATCATGCTGTCATTGTGTAACACACAGCGATAACACAAACCCTCCCATCACAGCGTCCCGCTTCCAGACACATTCCTGGTGAGTCCGCAGAGGCCAGCTCATTGCTCATTTCAGGCACTCCTCCACTATCCCATGGGGACGGCGAGGGCATGGCAGGCCTACTTCCACAGTCTGACAACAATTTAAATTAAATTTCAGCCTCAATTTCAGGTTGGATCCTAGAGAGAGAGAGACCATCCTTGAGAAACACATTGAAATGCAACAACAGCAGCTTGGTAAAGAACACAATGTGCACAGGTCGGCTACAAAGGATGGATGATTCTGTGGCAGACAACAGAGGGAAGGTGGATGTGACAGCCACGAAAAACGCACTCCAGATGGCTGGGCACAAGCCAGCCTCCTTTTCTATGCAAAGGAAAGACAAAAAGAAATACCAAACATAAAGGAAGACACTTTAACAGTTTAAAATCTAGGGTACTTTAGCTAAATATCAACATTCACATTTGAGAAAACAGACTACAGCCAAACCAGGGTAGTTTCTCTTCTGGATGGAAATCAACCCCGGCAGCTCTAAGGATCTTAGATAGGTGGATGGTGAAGTATGATTTCTGAGCTTGGACACTGGTGTGGAATGAATGTTTGTGTTCCCCCTGACCCCAGAATTCATGGGTTGAAATCCTAACCTTCAATGTGACAGTTCTGGGAGGTGGGGCATCTGAGAAGTAATTAGTTTATGGGGGTGGAGCTCTCACACATGAAATTGATTGGTGCCCTTCTAAAAGGATCCCAGGGGGACTGCGGCATAGCTAGCTCAGCCACCACAGCACTTGCTTAGGAAGAGCAAACCCCTGGGTTGAATGCCCCAGCACCACATATACTGGGCACGGTGGTGCACACCGGTAATCCCAGCACCCAGGAGGCTGAGGCAGGAGGACTGGCATCAATTTGAGGCCAGTCAGGGCTACATACTGAGTTCAGGGCCAGCCTGGACTACATCCAAGACCCCATCTCAAAAATAAATACATAAATAAATAAATAATAAAATAACAGAGGCCCAGAAAGCTCTCTCATTTTCTTTCCACCAGGAGAAGATATAAAGAAGTCCACACTCTGAAATTTCCTGCCCCCAGAACTATGAGAAATAAATTCCTATTGTTTTACAGGCCACAGAATCTACAGAATTTTATTGTCAAAGCACAAACTCATCAGACCTCCTGATGAGTGTGCAGTTGTCTGTTAACTGTCGATGAATCATCTGCCTTTTGGATTACCTTCAAATTTAAACAAACAAACCCATCTTTCTCTGACGTCATGAGCATGATTAAGCAGAAGATATCAACAGGTCTATTTTTGGGTCCATTCAGTACCGCTTACTTAGTTTCCCACAGTCTTTAAAGCCTATCGTCAATAAAAGGCATGTTAAGCCAAAGCCTTGTGTACCTTTCCCACTTAAGAAAGGCACTACAGGCAACGAGTGGGGCAGCCTGGAAGGTGCTTTTCTAGGAGAAGTCCCTCTACCAGCTCCAGAAGAACCCCATCCACCCTGGGCCACCTGGCGGGAGAGCCTGGCATAGTTCTAGCCCCTCCCATGCGGGGCCTCTCCAAAGTCGCTCCCTTGCTGCATCGCAGCACGGAGCGTGTGAGACACAAGGCACACTCACGTCCGGCTCCCGAACGCACCAGAGGGCGAGGCACAAAGCATGCGTGGGGCTCCACTAGGTGTGCGCGTTCCCTGGAACACACTCCCATGAACTTGGGTGACCCTGCAGTGAGAGTTGCATGACTGCCCCTCACAGTTCTCTCCTTCTGTAACCGCATGGTGGGCACGAGGGGCACAACCAGGGGCGTGGTGTGCACCACACTTGTCAGTTAATGGGAAGAAACTGAGTCTTCACAGCAAAATGTTTCTCACCCCAAGAGGAAGTTGCGGTTCCTCCCATTTCCCTGAAAGCTCCCTGCTGCCCAGTGGTGCTTGCCGTGAAGGCCGTGAAGCCAGCGACGAGTTGGCATCTCCGCGACAGCGCGTGTACCCTCCTCGCTCCTCAAGGCCGCTCTCCTCCTGGCAGGCTCCTGTATTAGCTCATGAAGCCCCCGCGTGATCTGCTCCTAGCTTGCTCTGCACACCACAAGGTTTCCTCAGGTAGGTTTCCCTCTGATTTTATAGGTCTTACTTTTAAAAATTAAGAAATGAACATGTACGTATAGAGAAGATCACATCCTTAAGATGCTGCCAACATAAGCCCAGTTCTACGTCACAGAAGCTTTCCAAAGCCAGCATGGCACTATGAACGGTAGGACGGTCACTTACCCATTTACCTAACAAATGTTTATGCCAGGTACTGTCTCAGATGTTGAGAAAATGGCAAAAATAAAGGAATAAAAGCTTCGTACTAGCCAGAGAGACAGACACTATTAAATAAAAAACATAGAATGCGGCAGGTGAAGATAAAAATTACGAAGGAGATGGGCCCAGGGGTGCAGGCCTACAGTCCCAACATGCGAGGAGGCTGAAGCAGGAAAACTGCAAGCTGAGCCCACTCTGGACAATTTAGCAACTCGGAGAGACCCTGTCTCAAAATCCAAAACTACAAATGGGCTAGGGATGTAGCTCAGTGGGAAGGCCCCAAAACAAACAAAAGTTACGAAAGAAAAATTAAGCCAGACAAGGAAAGGGGAATATGCTAGAGTGGGGTGAGGGCGTCAGTAGGAATGGAACTTCATATAAAGGAACAGAAAAAAAGACTTTCTAAGAGCATTTAAGCAGACACCTAAAGGAAGATGAAGCAGTAGGTCATACGGATATCTAAAAGCGCTTTCCATGTAGAAATGACAAGTGCAAAGGCCTTGGAGTATGAGTACACAAAAACGGGTCACTGCGCTTGGGGGTTCAAGCCTATAATCCCAGCACTCTGGGAGGCTGAGGCAGGAGGACTATAAGTTCAAGCTCAGCCTAGGCAACTTAGTGACTTATCAAAATCTAAAACCAAAAAATGGGCTCAGGATATAGCTCAACATGAAGGCGCTGGGTTCCATCCCTAGTACCAAAAAAAGAAAAAGAAAAAGAAAAAAAAAGAAAAAGAAAAAGAGGGTCACTTAGGTTGGGACCACCAGAAGAAAGGGAAGCGTGTTAAGTGCTAAAACCCAGAGGTGGTAAAAAATTTGATTGTGCTAATTCTTGAGTGCAACTAGGAGGATTTGTCTACGTTACTAAGTGAAAAAGGAGCAGGGGTTCAAGGGAGCCCTGTAGCTGCTGTGTCTAAATGAAGAACTGAACGCAAAGGACAGGATCCCCTGGAATCACACAGCCCCTGGGGAGACCATGGTAACTGTACCTGGTTAGAGAGGGCGACAATGGAATCACTCCACCTCGACAGAAATGTCACTGGTGGCATCAACTCATCTGCTAATCACAGCTGTTTGGGTATAAATAAAGCTTCCCTGAGACATTTTATTAAATACCCCTATTAAGTATTACTTATAGGCGTGGCTCACTTACAAACAACTCTTTTCCCCCTGAAGAGGAATCACACTTGACAACCCTCTCCACATTGGCAAAAGGAAAGGTCCTTTCAGGTCTAAAAATTCTAGAGATCTTGCTCTGAAAGCCATGCCTCCAGAGCTAACGCCCAGCTGCATGGCGAACACAGATGCCAGCCCAGCTCTAATTGTCCCAGGTCAGCTTTTCCATTCAACAAAGTAAAGCGCTTCCTTAAATGAACCTTTGGATTGAGCTGCTAGAAGCAAATAAATAAATTTCGAGGATATTTTAAGGAAGAAAAAAGAGTAGTCACAGAATCCATTATAAAATTTCTCTTTCTCTCTTCTTTTTCCTTTCAAAACTAACCAACAGTCCAGAATTACTCCTTCACATACAGGATAAAACCAACTCCATACTTTGCCAAAATGTGTCTTCCCTGTGCTTGCTGACTTGGATCAGGATGTTTCAGTCCCTGCTCCTCTCAGACACTAGGCTAGCTTCCTCATGCGGCCTGTGCCTGACACACGGCACAGCGCAACTAATCAGTTCACTGACTCACTGCTTGTACTTAACGAATGCACTAAACAATGAAAAAATGAAGTGAGTATTTTATTCATGGACTTTATATAGACCTGGCCAGGAAATTTATCAGAAAAAAAACCCCTTAGGCTTGTGATTTAAGTGTTCAATAGAAGATTCTAATTTTAGAAACTTTTTTTTTTTTTTAATACAGGAGATTGAACTCAAAGCCTTTAAACTGAATTGCTGAACTGCCCAGGCTGGGTTAAAACTTATGTGAGCCCCCTGCCTCAGCCTCCTCTAGTACTGGGATTACAGGCCTCTGCCACTGGTCCCAGCTAGAAACTGACATTTGGAGCGATATGTGGAGGTATAAACAAAAAAGCAGTTACAGTAGGATATAGAGAAAAAAGTCAATCTGCTTGGGAAAAACCACAACAGCTGAACATTGAGCTTCCCTGTAAGACTTCTAGGGTTAACACACACGTGGCAATGGAACCACTGCAGACAGGCCCGTGATTTGGCTGCAAATGTTTTGCCTTCAATTCTTGTCAGGAATGCCAATTACAAAAAAATCGCAGGCTCCTCTCAGGTCAGCTCTCTCCATAAAGTTATCTGCACACGTTACATAGGTTGGCAGAGGAAGTCACGAAGACCATTAGAATGTGTCTGGCCACTCCACTCCTGTAACGTTTCTCAGAAATTACCCAAGAACACAAGGGTCAATCAAGGAATGTAAAGTTACATGCGTAGTCATATTAAAGGGAAAAGCCAACATACCACCTTTCGTCACAGACACTACTGTAAAGAAGAAAGAAAGAGCTTCTACTATCAGGATCAGAAATACATAACCAGATCCAAATGAAGCTGGATGCATTTATTTAAGTCACTTGGGGACAACTCAGTTTGCTAGGAATGGAAGCCCAGATGGAACTTCTTACCCAAAATTATTTACATGTTTGCAGGTGGACAGACTCAGGTTAGAGGGAGAGGGGCAGGGAGAGGGAGGGAAGAAGAGAGAAGAGGAGAAAAGAGGGAAAGAAAGAGAAAATAGTGAGCAGAGCAAAAGCACTTCTTTGCTCTCACCAACAAAGAGTTATTTTCTACAGTCTTCCACTGCAAATAGCCCCAGTCAAAATGGTGCCCATGGAGCATTACCAATCCTTCAGCTACATAACCCCCAACCTTTGCCTTTCTATAAAACCCCCTGACTGGGAGCAGGAACAGGCAGCATTCCCAGCCTCTCCACAGCGGAGAATCAAGACAGCTGGAAAGCAGCTGCTCCATGAGGAAAAGGGCAGAGGAGCCCCGGGAGTGAAGAAAGGGGGTGCGAAATGCTGGGAATGACGAGCTGCCCATTTGAGAAGGCAGGCGGTGTGTAAACACAATAGCAAATGTACTCATTAAACTCACAGCCAGTTCACATTCACATAATATATAAACAGGTTATATATTGTATATATAATATGACATATCATACAAGTGTATCCTTTGATGTCCATGATGACAGTAGTACCAAGTAGCAAAACAGGCCAGAGAATAAAAATAGAAGTTCAATACGACTCTCGCTACCATCAACGTTAGAAAAGCGTGCAAGGCCGCATTTTTGGCATCTACCTTACCAACTGCCTGGGAATATGAAGAGGGTTATTGCTTGACACTGGGAAATACTGGGCACAATGGAAATGTTTCTCAGTGGAGAATCACACTATGAACAAGCAATGTCCATCTTTTTATGCATCACTATGTGCAATTTAAAAGAAGGAGACAGCCTTCCATGGGGTGGGTGAGCACACTGAGGCGTGTCCACGCTGCAGGGTATTTTCCCTGCTAAGCAGTGGGTTGTCGAGGCGTGAAAAGACAGGGAGGAGACAGACACCTGCTTCTAAGTGAGAGAAATCAACCCAAACAGGGTTCCGTGTTGTATTGACCCTGTCAATGTGGCCTTTGGAGAATGACAAGTCAGGAAGACAGTAAACAAGATGAGGCATCGCCAGAGGTCTGTGGAGAAAGAGGGAAGAGAGTACAGAGGATTCTCAGGGCCATGGAAGTGGTCACATGGCACGGTGACAGTAGATACACGCCATTTCACGTGCATCCACGTCCAGTGGATGTGTAACGGTTATGAACTCCACAGTGGTAACAAGGGTGACACTCTGCTGAGGGCTGTCAATAGGTGGAAGAGTGTGTAGGAACTCTCTGGTCTTCCTGCCCAATTCTGCTGTGAACCTAAAACTGCTTTAAACAAACAAACCCAAGAAAACAAAGTCTAAGCCAGGCACAATGCTGTATGTACACAGTCCCAGCTAACAGGGAGGCTGAGGCAGGAAGATTACTTGAATCCCATAATTCAAGGCCAGCCAGAAAACACAGCAAGATTTTGTCTCAAAATTAAAGTTTATTTAAAAAAATAAAAAGGCAAGTTGCAGAGTAGAACTTTTTAAATGAAGAGTTGTTCTTAAAAAGCCAGGACAACCTGATCTCAATATCCTTATCTATTGCTATATATCTCTATAGCTAACTACCTGAAAGGGGACTAAACTGACAGTTAAGGCTATGTCTAAGGAGGTGAGACCAGGGACTAACTGTTCACTCCGTATCTACTGTTTTATTTTTAAATGATTAAAATGTATGCAGTGTAATTTGTATAATTTTAAAAACAAATAACTTTTCTCTTTTAAATAGTCTCCTTATGCTAAAGTGTTTGAAGTTAAATGGTAGATACTATGATAATCTATTTCTATCATGTCCAATATTAGAATATTTCTCTATTCTAATTTTTTTCTGGTACTAGGGATTGAACCCAGGGACTCACAATGAGCTACAGCCCAGCCGGCCCACTTTCTTTCTGTCCCACCCTTCTTCCTTCTTGACAGGTTATCACTAAGTCGTCCATATTGGGCTCAACTTGGGATACTTCTGTCTTGGCCTCTAGAGTGCTACAAGCCACACATCTGTCCAAATTATTTGTTTTAATAGTAGAAGAAGCAAAAAAGATCTTCCAATAAAATATTGAGGTGGCTTAAGTCATCTATTTCAAAATGCAACACAAAGAATTATTCAGCTAAACTGGCCTCAAAGAAAAAGAACTAAACACTAAGTGCAGAGAATTGACTTAACAGCTGCTGCAAGATCTTCCTAAGAACAACCTTTACATGTTTTACATTCTCCTCTTTACTAACACTAGTAATCTCATGTGATCAGGCCCAAATCTATTTGTATTTGTAGTATTTCTTAGTCATTTGTATTACAAAAGTAATGTAACACAAAAACTTATCAGAATAGATTAGGTATCTTCAGCAGGGATCCTTAACCTAGAATCTTCAAGACACCCCTCCCAAAGGGCGCTCATAGATAAAACTCAGATGTCTTCAAAGTTAAAGAGAAAAGAAAAATCTTCACTTTTCACTAACAATTGAATTTTGCATTTTCTTGCGGTATGAACGGAGGCCACAAGGTGCTAGAGCATATTTAGACCTGTGATGTTGTTAACATAGAAATTATTCTATTTCAGCTTCATTGGTGTAGGTATTTCAAAGAATGTTTCATTGAAGGTCCATTAGTATTACACAGGTTGCCAGAACTTGTTACCTGGTGCATTAAAGAGCACATACGTAGCTCTTGCTATAAATTTGATTTAAACAATTTTAATAACCATATTTCAATATAACTGCTTTCTTGTAAACTTATAAACTTACGCATTTTAAGCATATCTTACGCACACACAAACACTCTTTTGGGAGAAGGATCTGTTCATAAATTTTAGACGATGCCAGAGGTTAAGAATCCCTGGAAGTTAATCTCCTCACTCTTGCAATTCCATTCTCCCAACATAACCACTGTTCACAGTACAGTGTATGTCTTCCCTGGTGTCTTTAATATATGGAAATACATACATACATACATACATATATACATATATATCTATACACACACACATACACACATACATGTATATTGGGTTCTCAACTACTTTATACTTATATTCTATAATCTATTTCTAAATCTCTACATAATTCGGACATTCATGCTGCTTTTGTCTTTTAACCATTATAAACAATGGTATAAGAAAATCCTGTACTCATGTTTCCATATGATTTTTTTTTTTTGGAGACAAGATCTTGCCCTGTAGTCCAGGCTGGTCCTAAACTCAGAATGTAACCCAGGCTGGCCTCAGATACACAGCAATCCTCCTGCCTCAGCTTCCTAAATGCTGGAATTACAAACATATACCATTACAAACAGCTTATGTGGTACTGGGGAATCAAATCCAGGGACTTCGTCGTGCTAGACAAACACTCTAGCCCCTCAGCTACGTCCCCAGGCCCTACAGGTAGTGTTTTGTAAAATGTCATGATCAGTTCTACTTATGGAATACGTGTGCCAACAATAAAGCTGGTATTTTTTGCATATACACTTACTATGGGCCATGTGTTAAGTGCCTGACATGAGCTGAATCATTTCAAACCTTAAAACTTAATTCAGGGCACTGTTGAGATTTCAGCTTTACAAATGAGGAAACTGAAGCACAAAGGGATGTTCTGTCCCTTAATTTCCAAAGTTTGTGATTCTGGTTATAAATTCAAATAAGGAGATACTCTGGGGTACAAGGATACTCATTTAACTAGGACTCCACTGATGTCACCCCAATGGAAGCAGGAAAGGACAGACACGCCCGTGCCACTGCACCTTGGCGAGCCCTCACTTCCGAGAGCATGCAGTGAGGCTTTAGTCACTGTGTTTTCTAAAAGGTAGGCCAAAGAAAAAAGCCCAGGGCCACTATTAAAGTCCACCACCCAATCAATTAGCCCAAAGCAAATGCAAGGTGTTTATGTCAACACTAGGCAAATGTGACATCAGGTGGGAGAGTCCAGATAACCTTTGGTCTGGATGTAGAGACTCCCCTGCCTCAGGCCAAACAACTTCACAGGCAGCACAAACTGGCTGCAGTCCGAAACAGGACAGTGTCAACAAGTTAAAATGAGCAAGTGCTAAGGAAGACCCGGTCTCTACCACAGGCCTGGTCTCCTTGGCTATAAGAGCATTATTAAAATCTCCCACATAATTCATCAAGACCTCCTGCTAGCCAGAACAAGGCTAATCTCCCAGTTAGCAAGTTCCAGAGCAGAGAAACAGAAATGCTGAAAGGGTATCTTTTGAAATTATCTGGACTCGGCTCAGCAGAGATAAAATAATCCAGCCACTATCCTGTGTCAGGTGGCCCATATCCCAACACTGAACCATTATTTAGCTTTATCAAGACAAGCAAGCTATCCCCCTCTCTTGCACTTTGAGGGTCTACATAAGTGAGTATTTGGAACGTCCAAGTAATGAAAATTTGGGGATCATTGCCAGATACCTCAAACCTGGTTTTCTAATTGGAATCAGCTAAATGTCCTCTAAAACATTCACCACTAGAAGTGACACAGCCAATTGTTTTGTTTGTCTGTTTGTTTGTTTGTTTTGGTTTTTTTGTTTTTTTACTGTCTTTCCACTTTTCATACTGGAAGTGTGGAATCTATCCTGGGCTTGACCCTACACAGCTACAACTGAATCACTGATTCTCTCAGCCTCAGTTATGTCATCTGCAAAAAGGGTATGTTACTACCCATGTAGTTACGGGACTACTATGAAAACTAAATGAGTTATTTGGAAAGCACAGAACACATTAACATTTAATCTATATCAACATTCAAGGTCATGCTCTTTGCCTTTGTAATAATGAAAACTATATAGTTAGTACTGTGATTGGGAGGACAGGCCTATAAATTAAGTTCAAAATCTATGCCATTTGCTATCATGAAGACCTCAGGGAAGTTCATAATTTCTAAAAATCATTTGCCTCATCTGTGAAGGGATAACATAAGGGTAAAATGATAAAACAGAACTGGCATAATACCTGTCACACAGGGGGCACTCAGTTCACAGCAGCTGCTCCAGTCACCGTAATATGCAATGGCTCTCCCAGGCATGGTATGCAACCAAGGACCACAGCAATTTGGTCTGGCCCTCTTGGAAATTCTGATTAACATGTATCTGCATAAAACCCATGCTAGTAAAAATAAGACAGCAGCTCAGACACTCTCATCTGAGTAACCCAAACTGAGATTCATCCATGCTCTCATTCATTGATTCTCCCATCCATTCCAGACATATTTATGGAACAAATACAGCAAACACTCCTTCTAGGTCACAGGCTGTTGGGAAACTCCTGCACAGAGCCCGATCATACCATCTACTGTAATAAATTACTCAGAAAACAGCTTGCCAAGTGATCGGAGTCCAAAAGATCTCCTGGCCTTAAGTATCTGAAGTAAATTTTTCACCTCATCTTCAGTGGTAGTGTTTAAATTTGACCCCCTCCTCTTCATAATGACCCTGAGTGTCTAACATCTATCTGTCCCTTCTTTCATTCCTGCAACAGAGAAAACCTGGAGTCTATACCTACTCAGTGTTCATTGAGCAACTACTGTGGCTCATTTCCTGTGCCAGATGCTGAGGATGTAGATAGCAGAACACAGGTTCCCTGAGAAGAGCTCACAGAGTGTCTGGTGGAGAGGGAAGCAGGCACCGCAATGCTATGATAAGGGGTAGGAAGGGGGCACATGCCTGGGATGGCGGGAAGGGGACAGAACAGAGAATGGCTAGCAGGAGGAATTCCAAGGAATCCCCAGAAGTGTAGGAACCTTTTAGAGCAGACATGGATGTGAAGGATAAGCTCATATAAGTTCACAAGCTGGAGTATGGAAGGAGAAGAGTAAATATCCTAGACACAGGGTAATAGCCAGGGTAAAGGCCAAGTGCCGAGGTACAGCATCATGTTTGGCAAACCAAAAGAAAATGAATGTGGCTGGCTTGCTTGGTTAACAGGTAGAAAAGGCAATGGTTTAGGAGGCAGGTGAGTAAACGGGCGGGCAGAAAGGTGTCACGAGGTCCAGGCTCTGGAAGCACTGCAGAGTGTGGGGACCAGAGGCAGGCACGGGAAAGTAAGATTTCTACTTCAGAAAGATGACCTGGTGATAGGTGGAGGACAGACTTGAAGGAGGCAAAGAGACCACTGGGAAGGCCAGAGTCCAGGAATAGTGCTGAGCAACAACGAGGTTCTGTGATCATGCTAGTGAGTTCCAAAGACACAGCTCAGCTGTTCCTCAGATGGTCTCCAGAGGAAGAGGGAAAGGGCACGATGCGAGCACCTGCCACGAGGACTCCTACTTAGGTTGCTCACGAGGGACAGGGAAACACTGTAACCACAGCAGGGATCTCAAAGGCACTGACAGGTGTGGGCACATCCTCCCCGCATAATCCTGCCAGAGCTGAAATACAACTGGTCCTGGTGTTTACAGACTGGCAAAGAAAATGCATGAAGGATGTAACCTCCAATCCCACTCTCCTCCCAGTCAGGGTCCAGCCACCTGCTCCCTGGGGAAGATCCACCAACACGAGAAGGATGCCCTGCCACCGGCTCCACTGCTGCCAGCCAAGGAAGAAGCCGGGAACTGGTGCAGGGATGCCCTCGAGGGGCCCAGTGGTGGGAGCCTAAGTGAAGTGATATTCACCGCAAGCCACAGACATAGTGAGAACTGGTCATGCAATGGGAGAAGGATGAACCAGAGAAACCTGCGAGTGACCCCCAAACCTGTGAGGTTCCAGACAAGACACTCCACAGCTCTGATCTTCCCTTCCAGCTGTCACTGCCAGAGTGAATGCAAACCTGTACACTGGGTTGAAAACTGTGCACACCCTGAGTCGGGAACTTCAGACCTCATCCTCCTGACGAGAGGCTACACAGAGATCCTCAGATGCCATCAGTGCTGCTTCTCATAGTGGAAAGTCTGAACTTACCCCAATTCCCAAGAAAGGGTGGGTTGGATACATCCGGTGTGCTCATTTGATAAAGTACTGGTTAAGCGTTAAAAACAATCTTCTTGAAGGATATTTCAGGATGTGGCAGTATGTTCTCAATACGTTAAGTGAATAGCACAGAATAAATTAATGTGGGTTATGATCCCAAGTTTTAAAAGCTGTGTGTGCTTACATAAACTTTTTAAGCTGTTTTAAAATATATACACTGCTTATGCATGCATTATATAACAAGTTTACAGGCACATAAGGCATTAACAAATAGTCAGCTTGGCCGAGAGAGGGGTTCACACAGGTCTCCAGCTTTTACTGCTAAGAGAATATTTTTCCAGCTGCGTTCACAACTATATGGGGCTTTACATTTCTTTATAGTATTAGCGGTGTCTTAAATATTTCATAATGAAAACAATTTAAGGCCCATCAGTGGGCATGTATAGTGACTGGCCGGAAATACATCAAAATGGAGCTACTGCTTTTGGGTGGAACTGTTGAAATTTATTGTTCACATTTCCCAGGTTTTCTATGAAGAATATATTATTCCTTTTCACCTTTCTATTGCTATATCATTGAAAACAGCTCTCACGTCCAGGGCAGGGCTTGTTTGTTTTGTGAGAAGGAATGTTTGGTGCCGAGCTGTGCCCTCAGGTAGGGCATGCTGGGCTCTTCCACCAGGGCTATGGCGGCCCACTGGGAGCTCGAGCAGCGGCTCATTCACACACCCCTCACTTGTTAGGCTGTAAACTAGAAAAGCGCTGTGAAGGCAGCAATCTCCCCACAGCCATCCCACTCATATCCTCTGACGTGAGAGGAGATTCGTGGGCGGCTGCTGTGAGCCTTCTCTACTCTGCAAATTATTCTTAAACCTGTATGTTGCCTTTTTCTTTTCTTTTTTCTGGAATTATTTATGCTCTCTTCTGCCCGGAAGCTGGGGGCTCAGCCAACGGGCAAGGTGAAGTGGTGAGGGAAAATTGAGACCAATTATCTTATCAACCAGTGTGTCCTCTCCAAGTTCAAATCTGTTTTTCACCAAATGTTAGGGGCAGAAGGCAGGAGAACAATTCTTTGGACATAGGTTACCTATCCCCAGGCTTCAAGACCTTTGCAGCTTTCCCTGTGAGAAGAACTCTTCACATGAAGGCTCAGCTGGCATCCATAGTCATACATGAATCTTGTAAATGTTCTGGAGCTCGCTGATAATGACCCCCCTCCCAATTCAGGATTCGCATTCTGTAAGAACAAGCTCTTTTCCTAGGTAATCCATTCTCATTTGGTCTCTGAAGCCCAGGTTTCTTAGGAGCCCAGAGGAACATTTCCAGGCTCCTACCAGCATCATCACCTGGGGCTTTAAGAGGTCAGTGGGAATGACTGATGCTATTTGTAGTCAGACACCCTGAAGGCTACTATCTGGCACTTAGCTTCTCATCAAGAGATTCCATGCATGCTAATACTTCTCATTTTTAAAATATCAAGATATATTTCTTTAAACGGAATGCACATCAGGGGAGCTCGTTATATATTTTTAAAAATTTTAATAAGTAGTTTCCAAAGCCCTCTCTGTAATCATCCTCAAGCTGGGACTCAATGGAAACTTGACTATGAACCCCCAAATATTCCTGTCTCCTCATGTAACAACTTCTTGTTCGAAGCTCACATCTGGTGACTGTGTTTCCACTTATTAAATGGAATCAAACTTGAGAGTTACCAATATCACTCTCCGAAACTCTCATATCCTCCAGTGTGAGTCATGCATTGGAGCCCACATTCTTTTTTTTTTTTTTTTTTTTTTTTTTGAGCAGATACTTTCCGCTGTACACAGAAACAAACTCAAACCGACTCTTCAGCTCTGTGTGGTGGCACGTGCCTGTAGTCCCAGCTACTCAAGAGACTGAGGCAGGAAGACTGCTTGAGTTTGAGGTTCGACTACCCAGCACAGCGCGACCCTGTCTCAAAACACAACCATTTCTCAGCTAAGCTGAGGCTATAGCTCAGGGCCAGAGTGTTTTCCTAGCATGTACAAGTCCCAAGGTTCAATCTCCACCAAAAACTCAAAATGCTCTTCAATAAGGCCATTGGTTAGTTAAGGAACTGTCTATGACTTTGAATCTACTGCCACTTAAAAGCACAAAGATAAAATCCCTTTGAGTAGCTCACAAAACCCACTAATTAGTCAATTTATTGGGCTCAGATATTTATGCAAACATTGTTGCACCTATGGAAGAACATTCTGTGTGTGGCTCCATCCACACTTAACGCAATCCAATTCCTCTCTACTGAGTGTCTCCTGAGTAAACCCCCACCCCACCACGGCCACCTCCAGCTCTGCCACACACCTGTCATCTCCATGTGACCCTGTGGCTCAGCAGAACCTACAAAACAGCAGTCATCATGTCTCCACAACAGCTTCCAGGGTTCTTCCCACTTCTGCAATTACTATAACACTATGTGGCAATAAATGGAGGAAACTCAGCCCAGGTTCTAGAAATCTGTTTGCCAACATTGAGGAAAAACAACAAGTAAGTCAAAAATAACTGAAGCTATAGCTGAATCCTTAAGCCTAGTTCTGTGGGTGGCAACAGGGTAGATTTCTCTTCTATAAAAGTCTCATTACTGTAATTAAATAAGATATATGAGATGGTTAACATCATCTGCAGTTGCAGGAGAAAAAATTCATTATCTAGGAATTACTCGTTATCAGAGGCTCAAATGACCCTGATAAGAAGGCAAGGCCGTATGTGCCAATCAAGACAAAAATCAAATCACAACCCTTAACTGCAAGTAATCCTTTCATGTCAAAGGGCTTAATGTTTCTTTGGTTAAAAAGCTCCCACAGATGGTGCTTTATTGAAAAAAACACCATTGTGTAGCTGAAGAAAACTGAATCATGAGGTATGATCTTAGAAATCACCTGGATTAAAGTTTTGCCTGATTCACTAAACTTCCCTGGGCTTCTAATACTTAATTTCCAAATAAGGGGAATGGAACGCATGCTGGCTAAGGACTTCTTAAATCCTGAAAGTCCTTAAATTCTAAAAGTAAATTTCCACAAAATTAAAAATGTTCAAACACAAAAACTATTACTGATGAGGGAAGTTCCATAACTTTGCTTGTCAATAATAAAATTGTTAATGAGTAAAGCAAAACCCAGAGGAGCATTATCTTTTTTGCATGGTAACCACAGCAACCTAGTAAATGGGCCCAACTCCATCGATACGACGGTCCAGAGATGGGAGCAGATCCACAGCAGATGGTGAAACAAAGAGGCTTACGTACATCAGACGCCAGCTCAGGTTTGCTCTATCAGGACGGTCTGCATCATCGGAAACTCTACAATAACTAAAAATAGCTAAAGGAGCATTTTATACAGGTAAATAAGTGTCATCATATTAACAGGGTAGATCATAATCCCTATTTGATAAGGTTCACATTTTTAACGTTTCTCTTTTTTTGAGACTGGATTTGCTCTGTAGCTCAGGTTGGTATTGAACTCACTATGGAGCCCAGGCTGGCCTTCTACTCACAACAATCCTCCTCCTGCCTCAGCCTCCTAAGTGTGAGATCACAGGCATGAGCAACCACACCCAGTTTTATGTGGTGTTGGGGAATGGAACCCAGGGCCCAGAGCCTTGGCTGTAACTGCTGTGCCATTCCTCTAGCCCCTAATCTTCTTCTTCTTTTAAGAAATGAAAAAACTGAGTCTTATCATGGGGAAGTTACATTGCCAGTTGTTGGTAGAGCCAAGACCACAACTCAGTTCTTAATTATTATATGTTAATGTTCTTGTCATATAATGGTAGCTTTCACAGTCTCTATAAAGAGACACTACGGCCTGCCTCTAGAGGGATGCAGGGGGGCATGATACTTAAACCCTAAAAATGTACAAATTGTATAGACAAGGGAATAGGAAGAACCCAGGGAGGAATGGGGGCTGAACGATATGCTCTTAGACTACGTCCATCCCAACCTGGCCCTCAGTCCTGGATAATGAGGGCATCAGATGCATAAGCAGGTGTCCCAATTACATCAGTGGGGAGACAGGGCCAACAACAGACATCTGCTGAAGTTTAAGCACTCAACAAACGGCCTAAATAGCCTTAGAAAATCCAAGGAAGCCAGGCCCTGTGGCACAGGCCTATAATCCCACTACTCAAAGAGGTTTAGGCAGGAGGACCAAAAATTCAAGCCCAACCTGTGCAATTTAGCAAGTTTCGGTCTCATAATAAAAAATAAAAATGGGCTAGGGAGGTAGCTCAATGTGAAAGATTTGGGTTCAATTCCCGGGAACCTCCCAAAAATCCAAGGAAGCATTTTACCTATCATCACCAGCACTCAGCTACTGAGTCACTCCAGTCTCTTTTGTAAACTTCTGATTTTAAAGAAAGTCAATGAGGCTAATGTTTGATGGGTGCCAAGTACACACCAGGTTAATATACTTGCAATTCTCACTTTTATTATTTTCTTTCACTCAAAAAATTTGATAGGTGAAGTCTTCTCATCTCTATTTTCCAGATGAGGAAACATGCCATATGAATAGTAAATGTAGAAACTTGATTCAAACTAAGATCTACTGAACCGAAAACCACTGGCTCCCTCACAGGACTGGAGTCCCCTTCTGCCCTTTGCACTGCCTGAGTTAGGCCAAGTCACTAACTTCCCCCTTGAGGGGGACAGAAACATCTGGTTCATCTTCCTGAACCAGCCCCTAATACAGCACAGCAGGATTTATACAGATTCTACTGAGAGGCATTCAGTTCATAACTCATTTTATGAGAAAAAAAGACACAGGTGATAATTTGGAATTTCAAGTCGACTACACAACTTTCTCCAGCAAAATAAAATAAAATAAAATAAAAAACACATTTCTTTAAAAAAAAATGTTCCCATGTCAAATTCTGGAAGCCCACTTCAAGTACACAGCATATCAACAAACACCATTCAGAAGAGATGCTCTCATCACGGGCAAGGGTTGGGTGGGAGGTTGGGAGGTCTGCACTTACACTTATGTCAAGACTGCAAAGGCTGACAGCATCTTCATCTTGGGTGCTCTGCTTCCGTTTCCGCTGAAAAACAAAGTTCAAATATAAACAGGGATTATGGTTTCAATAAAATAAGCAAGCAAATAGCACACACAATCCTTAATGTTTCCACCATTTTGCCCAAAGCCTTTAACCAAGCTATGTAAATGAACAGCTCTAAAAATTTAGGGAAAATATTCCACTTCAGGATAATTGGCTTGTATTATGTTTCTACAGTCTTTTTTGTATTTGTTTTTTTTTTTTCCTAAATGTCTCCAAATAACATGTAAAAATTTAGATACCAGGGTTAGAATCTGACTAACTTGGAAAAACTGAGTAAACTGGAAAGAAAAATCTAATTCAAAGATATTCTACTTTCAGAACTGATTTTTACTGGCATGGTTTAAATTCATTCTCAGCCTTATCTCCAGGGTGCTGATATGATCGCAGAACCACAATGCTATAGGAGCCTTAAATATCTGCTTCAACCTTGCAACTTCATGGCCATAAAAACTGAGATTCAGAAAAGTCATTGAACTAAAGATAATTATATTTGAAATTAATTTATAAATTTATGACTAGGGTAGCCTACCAAGGTAGATGTGAAAAAGATAAATTGCTTTTAATCCTTATAAAAAGAAAGGAAATTCCAACTACAAATCATAAGAAAGAGACATTCACCTCTCTTCTGTATTGGCAGCTCAACCATCTAGAGTCCTTCCTAATTATGACCTGCTGTGCAGCCTACCGATACGACTCAGAAAAAGCTACCAAAGTCCCTAAACTGCAGAAATGTCAGTAGAGTTTAGGGACATCTGGACACTTCAACCCCCAAAAAAGTCCTTGAATAAAGGCAGAAATTAGAAAGTGACCAGAACTTTCATGTTTGACTCAACACAGGTTTGTTGGACATCTACTAGGTGCCAGGGCAATTTGGCTTCCAGGAATTTAAAAGTCAGCAACTCCCACGGTTAAGGAATTGACAGTCATGTAGGAGGCACAGACCGAACATGATTAAGTACAATGCAGTAGGAGTCAGGCCTCTTAGGGAAAGTCACTTCACTTCTCTGATTCACTCTTTCTCATTTCTAAGGTCGCAGGGGCAACAGCATGTGTGTGGGGGGTGACGGCAATAGCTTCTATTCTCAAGGAACTCCGTAGGGAGTTTTAGAGCTTAGCGAGTGCCTGGCACACAGGAGTTCAAAGTGTGGGCTGGAGACTACAGAATCACAGCCACAGAAGACATCCCAGGGGAGGAAGCCCTGGAATAGGCCTGAAGGATAAATAAGAGTTTACAGGTGAAGATAGAGAGCACCCACTGGGACCTCCATTTCCATAGCCATCTACCTAGGTATTTAAAAGCACAAACGTAAATGTGGTTCTACCCAGAGGAGTAGAGTTCAAGATCTTAAGGTAGTGGTGCAGGGTACCGTAAAATCACCTGAAGAATAATTAGAGACATTGATGCCAGGTGCCTTTCCTCCAGTTTCCCAGCCAGCCCACCTGGAATCTGTACATCTGGATTGCCAAGCTCACCGTGAGATGTTTAGCAAACTGAACACCCCACTTGGGATCTTTCAGGGAGCCTTGCAAAGATGTTAGTGACCCAGCCATACCACCCTTTAGAATATACTCACAGGAAGGTATACTACAGGGATACAACCTTTTGACATCAGGTTGGGTTTAGATGAAGATCATTCTCCCAAGCTAGGGTGGGGGAGGGAAAGTCAGGGATGAGAGAGAGGTAGCGGGTGAGGAGGGGTGTGGGACCTGTTATGCAGTGGGTTTCAGAGGGGAGATCTGAAATGGTGAGCAGCAACAGGAAGGGGCACGAGTGAAGCTCCACCTCCTGTCAAATCAGCAGTGACATTAGCACCTGACAGGAGCACACTGACAGGAGGTGGAGCTTTGTTCACAACTCATCTCCTGCCAGCCTGTCACCTGTCCCTGCAGCCCTGGTCCTTCCAAGGCTAGCAGTCTGCTACCTGGACATCTAGGGCTTCTGGGGTTTGGGGCCTCCTGAGGTGTAGAATCAGCCCTATTGATGGATGGGTGAATAAAAAAATATTGCTATATACACACAATGGAGTATTATTCAGCCATATGGAGAAAGGCAAACGAATGTAACTGAGTATCATTATGGAAAGTAAAATAAGCCAGACTCAGAAAGACAAGGATGTTTCCCTAAAACTAAAGATGACATGAAAGTAGAATAGTACTAGACAAGAGAAAAGGAGTAAGGGGGAGAGGAAGGTGTGAAGGACAATAGGAGTGCAGAAAAGATGCTGACAGCCACCTACCAGAGACACCATGTCCAAGGATGCTTCATGCTGGTCCAGGGGTGTGACCCTTGTTGATTCATTATTTAAGTACAATTAAAAATAGTGATGTGGTATTAAGGAAGCCAAATTATGGCTTTATATTTATATCTGTCTGTTTCTTTTATTTACTTTTTTGGAAGTAGAAAGTGACTTTATTGGGAGAAATGAGGTAGAAAGTAGGAGGGGCAAGGAGGAGAAGGGGCAAGGGAGCCTGTTAATTTATTTTGAGAAAAGATCTCCTTATGTTGCCCCGTTTGGTCTTGAACTTGTGGGCTCAAGCAACACTTCTGCCTCAGCCTCAGGAGTAGCTGGCACTACAAGTATGTCCATCACATCCAATTTATATGATAACTTTCCAGGACAGATATGGCAGAGGATTGTTCCCATTCTACAGGTAAACATCCTGAGGTCAGTGGAGATAAGCACTGTGCTCAGTTACATGGCAACAGTGCACCACTCCAAACCCAGGCTTCTAAAGCCCAGGGCAAAACCCTTCACACACACTGTTTAAAGCATGTGTAGCCAATAGGCCACATTTCACTTGCCACCTGGAATGTCTGGGAGTGTCTGCCTGGAGCCCTGTGTTGAGAATGATTACACAGCAGAGCAAGCAAGAAAAGGCGGTTGCAACTAATTAGCAACATGTGCCAGGTGGAGCTTGGGCCTGGCTGCAGGTGGGTCTTCCAGTCTAGAGGTCTAGAGTAGCGGAGCCCTCTTCCCTTTCTGCCCCTCCCCTCCCCTTCCCTCTTTTCTCCTTTCTTCTTTCCTCTCGCCTCCTCTCTCCTCTGGTCTCCTTTTCTTATCCTTCCTTTTGTTGCTCCTACCTTTTCTCTTCCTCCTCCTCCCCTACCCCTTCCATGGTGCCGGGGATTAAACACAGGACCTTCACATTGAGCTATGTTCCCACATTTCCAGTCACACAGGATCTCATTACATTGACCAGGCTGGGCTCAAACTTGTGATCCTCCTGCCTCAGCCTTCCTATAGGCTGGCCTGTAACACAATGCTCAGTTTTATCTTGCCCGGAGGTGCTGCTACATCCTAAATTACGATCTCTGGGGACACCAAGAGGGAGCTGAGGCTGTAGATGTTCCCTAAGCAGACACAATGTCTTCCACATCAGACTGTTAGACAGGCAGAGGATGCGTGTCGAGCACATGGAACAAGGCCTTGCACGCAGTAGGTGCACTGTAAGGGCAACTTGCTATTGGCTGTATTTTATTGCCCAGACTAGGCTATACAGAGGTACACTGCTAACTGGTATGGTCAGATTACAGATTTTATGCTACAATTCTATTCCTTGGGCCCAATTATTTTGTCACTGAGACACACTGAGAGTAGCATGTGATCCCTAAAGGCCACATGGCTGGAGATGAGGGGAAAAGCATCCCTTCTCAGAAACGAGCACTCCCCACACACTAGCCCGCACCCAGACTCAGCCTCCCAGGCCTCCCAGCCCTGCTCCCACCAGACACTTCCACATGCCTGAAGTGTCAAGTCCAAAAGACAAATGTCCTCACTGGCCTTTTTAATTAAGCCACAGCGAGCTAATCTGGGATAGAATGATCTCCTTAAGAAACTCACACATTTTACAAAATAAAAGCCGCATGGATTAGGAGAGTGGATTTTCTTGTCGATTTTCATTACATAGGCCGGTGACTGACCACAGCCAGCAACAAAGAAGTCTGAAGTTCCAACTCTGGGCTAGGAGAAAAAGTTCAACAAAACATCGTTTGATCTTTGCTCATTTGCTCTTTGCTCACTGAGCATTTTTTGTGCAAAGATATGCTTTGGGTGCTAGGACAGAGCAGGGAACGAGCCAGAAAGAGTCCCCACACGCTGCCTGGGAATGGAAAGAGAACTAAATGACTTCAGGTTGTGACTTCGGCTGCAAATAAGTCAAATAAGGGACTGAGCAGGGAAACTGACTAAAAGATGACTTTGTTTGCTGGTTTTTGTTGACTTTTTTATAATATCTAAGCCCAGGAAGGTAGGACATAGCTTGCTGCGGTCATATCCCAGAGCCTGGTATAGTTCTTGATATACAGCCAGTTTCTCCCAAAATAGTATTTGATTTTTTTTCCTATTCTATTCCATTATATTCTGTGTTATATCCTCAGCCTTTTAAAAAAATATTTTTTGAGACATGGTGTCACTAACTCACTAACATGTCCAGAATAGGCTCAAACTGCAATCTTCCTGCTTCGGCTTCCTAGAGTGTTGGAATTACAGGCATGCACTACCACGCCTTACCTCTTTTTTCCCCCCATTTTATTGATATGTATAAGTGCAAAATTTAAGGTTTACAATGAAGTTTAGCATTTTGTGCACCTATGTATCTTGTCAAGGTGACAAGGACTTTCCCTCTCTCCTTCTGTCTCTCCCCCTCCCCTCCCTCCCTCCCCACTTTACCCCCTGGTTCACTTTGGTTTTCGTTTTAAGTTCCATGAAATAGTTGTGATCTGGGTCTCTCATATCGGAGAGACCATCCGATGTTTCATCTGCTTCTGACTCACTTCACTAAGCATGATGTTCTCAAGTTTCTTCTATTTGCCTGCAAAAGCCTCCAGGCTGTTGGACTTTCTAGATGCATAGTATTCCATTGTGTATAAATACCACAGTTTGTGTATCCATTGGTCTGTTGATGGGTGTTTTGGTGACTTCCATATTTTAGCTATTGTTAGTTGTGCTGCTATGAACATGAGTACACATATATCTCTGCTATGTGTTGTTTTGGCCTCTTCATGCCTTACTTCTTGATCTGCTGTTGTTGACAATGCCATTGGCCTTGCTCTTTCTGGGAAGCCTGCCCTCCTCACCAATCACCCAGCCCCAGAGGAGCACAGTGGAGAAAGCAGAGGGACCAAACGGACCCCCATCCTGCCAACCAGGTCAGTTGAGCCAACCCTGGTGACAAGGCCACATGCAGGTACTACACACCCCACCCAGGAGCTGGAATTTCTAAAATACTGGAAATCTGAGCTCACGCCAATAATCTGTAGATCAGCTCGTGGAAGAAATCACCATGTGGAAGAAGCAGTGGAGCCAGGGACAAGTAAGATCTCAGAAAGCAGAGGCAGAGAAGGACTCTGGGCTCTTTGTGAATTTCATCAAAACAATCAGTAATGGTAATAAGGCTAGTAATAACTACAGCTATAGTCCATTAATCATTCACTACCTATCACTCACAGGCTGAAATCCTTATCCGTAGGATCTCATTTGATTCTCACATTCTAGGTAGGAAGGGGTCACCTCCATTCTACAGAGGAGGAGACAGAATCTCAGGGGCAGAGACTCAACCGAGGTTTTACTATTAGCTGGGGATGAGCCTGGACTCCCATCCAGGTCAGTCTGACTCCAAGCTATGTGCTTCTCCATGGTGCCACCACAGCGCGGTGCCATCATGGCCCAGCGCCTGGGCTGCCACACACCAGCTGTACCAACAGAGAAGGCGTGAGAAGGTGCTATGCCACAGAGAGTGCAAGCAAACATCTTCATCACTTTTACTCTGCTAGAGAACCGGCCTTGGAGACCGCAGCCCACTGACCAGGTTGGGTCAATTTTGTAATCCTTCCCAGTTTTAAAAGCTATCACTGCCTGCTGTAAGGTCATGAGAACTACACTTCCATATGTCAGAAACCACAGGCAGATTACCTGGAACACGCCAGTGCAGGAAGACTACTCCTGAGTACTGTATTTACATAGGTGGTCTGGCACCTTCCAAGGACCCACCTGCTTATTCCTGAAGTGCAGGCACATTTCCCTTCCCTTTGTACCATGAAAACAAAGCATGCTGAGTGAGCTCAAGCACTATGTTCCGGTTCTAATTTCAGAACACGGCTTTACCACCCCCACTATCAGCATCCAGTCTGCCAGGTGCTGAGGTCAGTGAATAATTTCTAAACCAGTGACTAAAAAAATGAACCCAAGAGGCCAGTTGGGTTTTGTTCGCTTTTGTGTGTGTGTGTGTGTGTGTGTGTGTGTGTGTGTGTACACATGGAACAAGCTCAGGGTCTTCCTATACAGCTACATCCTTAGCCCATTTTTAATTTTTGATTTTGAGACAGGGTCCTGCTCAGTTGCTAAATTTTCTAGGCTGGGCTAGGATTTATGATCCTCCTGCCTCTGCCTCCTGGAGTGCTGGGATTATAAACCCAAGGTACCAAGTGACACTTTTCTACTAACCACCTGGCCACCAAACTAAGTCAAAAGACCTCAAAAGTAAAGGTCACTGAAGCCTGAAACTCTTCTACTTCGAAGTTCCTTGGCTGCCAGAATTAAATCAAAAACCTCAAAAGCAAAGGTTGCTTAAGGCTGAAATTCTTCCATCTCAAAAGTCCTTGGAGACTTAAAAGCTGCCAGCAAGGTCAGGTTCTTGCTTCTCAGATAAGGGAGATGTTCTACCTCAGTAGCATGGTGTGGAGGAAGGGAGCGATTTTACTCAAAATACACAGACTTGTTAAGGAACCACTGCAGTTCTCACTTCAGTCCAAGGGAAGCATTGGCGAGCTCCCCACCTCCTTCAAGAAGGAACTCAAGTCTGTCAGAAGATAGGCATCACCTGACCGACAAGTCTCCCCATGCCCCATGATTGGGCAACAGGAGAATTCAGTCTCCAAGCTTTGGGAGTATGCAACCCAAGACTGATAATACCTCAGACTAACAGGAAACACCCAATTCATCCAGCCCACGGAAGGAAAGTCAGCAACGGCATCTGGACTTTGTCCCATCATCTATGCACCTACCTGGAAGCAGAGGAAAACCAGTGACAGAGGAGAGTGTGAGGACAACGACCTTAGACCTGTAGAGTAGACGCTAGATAGATACACTTGGTAGACATCCTTGGATGCTAAAAACCCTCTCCACTATGGCCTAGATCTTGAGTGTCGCCCAAAAGCCTCACGTATTTGGAACTGTGGGAAGCAGATCTTCGCTAGAAGGGGACGATGTCTGGGGTTTGACCTGAAAAGAATATGTCAATTTGTTGATAGGAGCGGGTAGGGAGAAAGAAGGGTGCTCAGGGCAGAAATGTAAGGTGTTTGATATTGGCCAGGAAGGGAGGGAGGGACACCTACCAGGGACCCTGGGTGTCCCAAGTAAGTAAAGAAAGGAAGAAGAAACAGTGTTACAGCTTCTTCAAGGGAAAGCTCATTGGCTTGCTCTTGCTTCACTTGGCTTCTCTCTGCAATGAGGCGAGAAGCTCTCCAGCCTCTGCCATATCCTTCCACCACTGCCGGCTGCCCATGATCAGACTGTGTGAGGCCTTCTGAAACTGTGAGCTAAATAAATCTTTCATCCTTTAAATGTGGATGTTGGGCATTTTGTCATAGCAAGGAGAAAGTAACCACGAAACCCTCTCGGGCTTTTCTAATCAATAAAACCACCAGGAGGTCCCTGTGCTAATGTGCAATCGAGCACCAGGAGCATATCCAACAGGAGGCTGCAGGGCGATGCGAGTATCATCACTGGGTGATCATGTCCTCTCTGCTCATGGCACGTCACCCCACCCTGCCGCCTTGACTTTCATCCTTCACCTTTTGTCATTTCCACCCACTTTCACTATGCGTTATTGTTCCTGGGCTACTCTGTAGTTAGCACCTTTCAGACTTAGCCACCTTCAGAGAGCACAGGGCAGGCATCAACATCTCACCAATAAATAGCTCATGAACAAAGGGCTCTTTTCCCCAGTGGTTCTGGGGATGACTCTCAGTGGACGGCACTGACCCAGTTCTCAGCCAATGGATTCTCAGAAGAGCCAGCTCTCGTCTGAGCCTGAAAAGCTTAGCTTGCCTGGCCTGGCTTTGATTCTTTTGAGACAAACTTCTCGGAATCCTTTGAGATTTTGAGCCTTGGAATCAAAGGGCAATCACCACGTGTCCTTCTATACACAAAAGAAAGAAAGTAGACACTGGAAGGGGTCCCTGCTGTGAGCCAGGGTTCCGTGAGGTTTCTCTTTAGCCAGTTTAAGTCAACACTGAAATATTCTCTGGACAGAGAGGAAAACTGGAGGTGAGGCAGACCTTGGGGAGTGGGTGATAGATAAGGGGTTTCTTTAGGCCTATCTGATGGCCACACCACTGAATTCTCTCCATAAATGCTAGTATTTAGTATTGTTTAGAAACAATGCATTTCCTTTAAAATTAATATTACATTATGTTAATACATATAAACATTTTAAATATTATGTGTTGTAAAACAATATTAAAAGGCCTAGGGCATTTATATACCTACTTTAAGAAATTAAGAGCATAAATGAGAGATCTAAGTTCAAAATCCACCTCCACCAAAATTTGCTCTCTGGGTGACCATGAATACATCACTTCTTTATTTCTTCATTTGCCTAATAAGTACTTACTGAAGATTTATTGTGTTCCAGAGTGGTTCTATTGGTAAGTGCATGGGATGTATCACTTCTATAAGCTTTAGTTTCTCTACCACAGGGTAATTCCAAGGATGAAAGAAGAGGAAATATTTAGAACAGGACCAGCTACATGACAGGATGTAAAAAATGAAATAATAATTATTGCTAGCATGGTCATTACCATAGCTACCATCATGACTAATGTTGCTGTTGGTGAATTGTTTTGTTGTCATCTGACCTGGAAAGGCAGGGAAGGTAAGTATGAAAAGGGGGGTAAGCCTGCAGAAAGGTGAGTGAGAACTGGGGCACAACCTGACTCTTCTCTAACCACTCAGGCCCTACAGGTCATACACGGACGCCCCTGGACACCTTCAGTCAGTCCTATTTGCAGTACACCCTTTCCACTTCTTTCACAGAGAAAAGGGTAGATGTAAACTTGACTTAACTTTAAATGGCTGAGATTGAATTGCTTACTGTCAGAACAGCCCTGTATTTTCTCACAGGGCCCTTCTTGTTAATAACTAGGTGACCAGAGCAGCAAAACCTTACTAATAGGGAGAGTGCAGCTCCCAACTTGGCAGCAAACGGTGCCTGATTAGTTGTGTATAATTATTAAATTCAAACCAGATCATGAACCTTTTTGATTTATCTCTTTGCTGGAAAACAGCTTCGGTGGTTTCAGAGGCTTTGATGGCTGGCCTTTCATCTGCGCCTTCTTTGGGAAGAGATTAGCAAAAGGATTTTGTGTTCTTGTACTTGCCCTTAGCTGGAACTTGACTCAATAAATTCACATTTGAGCAAGGAGAGGACCCATATCTTGTTTTTCTCCAGGAGCAAGCAGAATTAGGAGGGGGATCCTATTCTATTTTTAACTCAGTGCTGTTTTATTTTTTCCTTCTCCCTATCTTTAAGATGTCCTCCTTGCCCAGCACCCTGAAATCCTGATTCTTTTTTTTCTATACTTTAATCTACTCACATTAAAGAATCCAAATCTATGATTTTCTGGTAACTAAACTTTGAGTAACTTAATGTTCTATGAATATGCTCAGATGCTGCTGATTATAAAGATGCTATAAGCACTCAAGTGAGATTTGGTGAGTTTCCATCTTAGCTTTGACACTTTTCTGTGGTGGAATATTAAGCCTATCCCTGTACTTATCTAAGTGGGGATACTAATATGCATCCCTCTCAAGGCAGGTGAGTATTTAACAGACCATTGTGAGTAAGGGCTCTCCCAGTGCTACAGTTTCCAAGTAACTCATCAAACAGTAATTGTTATCAGCATTAGTAGCAACAGCAGCAGTAACAGTGAGTTCAGGTACCAGAGGGAAAACTCAGAGAAAATACTTAAAAGTCTAACAATCTACTCTTTAACTTGATTTTTGACAAGCTAGAAAAAAGCTCCTATTATAACTTTAGCCATAAGACTCTTATGTTTAACTTGTCTGGAAGGAGAGATGATATAGCCTTAACCAAGAAGAGCTTAGGAAAGGAAAATGCTTAAGCAAGCAAGAGGACGAAGAGGCCCAGGGCACCGCCACTGCTACTGCAGCCCTGCCAGCCAACAACCATGGAACTCGTCATGTCATTCAACAAACACTGACCACTCAAGCCTGGAGAAGCAGAAGACAGAAAACTTTCCTACCCATGCCAGAGAGCTGGCAAGCCTGTTTCCCAGTAAGACTGCCAAGTAAAATTCCACTTGGGCATTGATCTAAGGTAGGAGAAGAGGTTCATATTCACAAAGCTTTTCAACAATGGGATGCGACAGGAAGCACAAATTTGAGTTAACGAGAGTAGTTTTTCATAACCTTCAAACTAATTATGCTGTCTTTTTTTCTACTGGCTCTTAGGCTGACTGGAGCAAGCAGAATTAGGAGGGGGATCCTATTCTATTTTTAGGATCCTATTCACTTAAACACTATATTAAATGTGGATTTATTAAAATTCTACACTGATAGAATGGTTTTAATCTATTATCAATAAATAACACACATATGATTCACATCTGTTATATACACATACGAATTATTCGTGTGTATACATGCACATACCTACACACATATATGAATATATATCATTTAGGGGATGTCCAATTACTTAGTTTCTAGGGGATCATTCCATGTAGCCAACCAGCATAGACTGTCCAACGACATAATTCAGAATCAAGCTGCCTGTCATCCACCATCAGGATGCTGTGCATGAGGCGAGCTCTGTTCAGCACATGCACGCAGTCGGATTACTGTTTTCCTTCTAGAAATGACCCCAGTGCTGTAACGTCTTGTCAACCATCATGTCCCGTGATCCACAAGCAGCTCCCTAACTGCTCACCAGCCGGTATTTAATCACAGAAAAAGCAAGGCTTCTCTTCAGCTGCGGGGTTCTGGAACATGGACTCATTGGGGCAATTTGCCATGGAAAGTAGACAGAAAGAATGCTTCCCTTTGCTGGGATACATAACAACTGTTTATGGAGAACCCATTGCATTCTGGGTGCTTTAAATGCACTATGTCCATCACTGTATGAAAATATTATTATGCATATGAAAATGGAGGCTTAAAGAGTTTAAAGCACTTGACTGAGGCTACTCTGTAAGTCTGCAAAAAGCCAGGATCTCATACTAGATCTGCCTCTTTGCGCAGCAGACACCAGCCCACATCCAGGGGCAATCGCCATTTCCCTGCATACTTCAGCTTGCTACAAGCCAGAAATGCTGGGGCGTTAATGGCCCCGAGAGCAGACTTCATCCTAGGATGAACTAGAGTTGATAGCTAAGTATCCGCACTCCTAAAGCTTAAGGCGACCGTTCTGGTGCAAGGGGCCAGTCTTTTTGTGCACTGGAATCATCTGGCGTCATGACATAGATCTAAAATGGCCCCAGACATCTCTCAGTCAGAGGTGGTGATTTCAGAAGGTGACTGGATTGTGGAGACACTATACTAACCAGCAGATTCATCCATGGATGAGCTTACAGCTGGCTGTGCTGTTTGGAAGCAGAGCTGGCTCAGAAGAGAAGAGCTACTGGGAGTGAGGCCTGGAAGAGTGTATCCCTGTCCCCAGCTGCCCCTCTCTCTGCTTCTTGATTGCCCTGGGATGAACAGCTTCCCTTCCACCATGGCCTTCCACCCCTACAGCCAGTCATCTATGGAACGAATCCTCTAAAAATCATGATCCAAAATTAATCTCTCTTTCATTAAGCTGCAGCTGTCAGGTGTTTTCATCCCAGCAATGGGAAAGTGACTAAGACAACTGGTATACATATTTTTTTTCCTAAGAGTAAACAACACACTCTACAAAAGTGTGCACAGTACCTAGCACATAAAAGGTCCTTAATAAAACAGCCAAATGAGAAAGAATAAAAACAAAAAACTGTCAAACGAATGAACTCTATAGTGAGACTCATTTACGGTCTGAGTCTCCTGTTTTTCCAAGGTTTCATTGTCATCAGAATACAGGAATACTGTGGTTCCCAGGATAAAAAAAAAAAAATAGTATCTTATGGGCAGTATTTCTTGACTTTCAATCGTCCTTTATAAAAACAAACAAAAACTTATAGCTTTATATTTGCCATTCTGTAGGCAAGTTGGCTCATGTGTTCACAAGGGTCAGTCAACAAACGTTTGCTAAGTTTTCACTGTGCATTGAGTTAGGACTTAGAAATATCCAGAGAATTTTTGGACAGAAACCATTGCAGTCTTAGTAAAACACCAATTTCCTGGAAAACGGAATAAATGCTGGATAAATATGCTTTGATTTTGCAAAACCCAGGCCTTGGTTTCAGACTTCAGGATACAAATGATTAGGGTGGACTTTGAAGCAAAGACTCAGGATTAGAAAATGTAACACAAAATATTTTCCCTCTTCTCAGTGCCTATTTGTGGCTCACCACAACTTTGGCTTTTTACTCAAAACCTGACAGGACATGATAGTGCCACGAAGGATGGGATGCCCCGCGTACCCACACGGCCATGGTGTTTGGGGCCCTGTGCCTCCCTTCCTGTAATTTAGGGCCATGGTGAGCTTCTCCTCCAATCTCAAAGACAGCTGCAGGAGGGAAATGTCCTATAATCACAGCTGACATCTCCCCAGACACGTATCAGAAACGGTAACCGGCTCTCTGGCTATTGTTCTGACCGCTTCTCTGCAGCGTTGCCAAGAGCATTGCTCTCCAGTGAGTCACGTTATTCTGAAGACTGGTGGCCTCTTGGGCTGAGCACTCTGGCTGGCCAGGAGAGGCGCCGGCTTGCATTATGGACACAGCCTAGGGCTGCTCCCGAGGCTCAAGCTGCCTCCAGAGACGGCACACTGAGGAGACAGACTCCGAGGTGCTGGCACAGCCAGGGCCTTTATTCTGAGGGAAAGGGAATTCATTATTACACAGTCACTTTCCTTAAAGCTGTTTCTTTCCACCCGAGTAAGAGGAACATCTTCAAAGACAAACAGCTCACATGAGGGCTGTTGGTTTTGTTTGGAAGAGGACTATTTTTGATCAAATAATCCTTAAATGATCTTCTTCCTGGACCTAAGGACTTGTGCCCAAGCCCCAGCCTCGCTATTCGGAAAGGTCTGGGGGCAAAACTGCCCCTGACAGGAGCTCCAACGCGCAGGCACGGGGCAGCTCAGAAGTCTGCTGCCCCTAGAGGTGGACGAGGAAAAGATGAGGAAAAGACATGCTGGCCAAAGAACTAGTGGATAGGGGCAATTATTTGTGGAGGGCAGACTACAAGTTATTTGGGGTATATTTTGTTTTACCTTTAGCAACTTTCACATAATTTCAAACAAAGTCTCTAAGTCTAAACTAAGATAAGTTCACTGATTATTTACATTTCCCCCTTCACTTGATCCCTTTATGCCCTTCCTATCTTCTGACATGAATATACATTATTTTTCTTCCCATTTGAGAATTATAGAAACCATGTCCTTTTAGCCCCCCGAAATATCAATGTGTATTTCATAAGAACAAGGGTATCTTCTTACACAATATGTTATCAAAAATCAGGAAATTTAACATTGACAAGACATACCAACTTATCCACTATTCATTTTTAAAATATACCAACTATCCCAACAAAGTATTTCTACAGCCATTGTTTTTCCCGGTCCAGAACCCAATTCAGGACCCTGCTTTACATTTACAGTCCCTGGGTCCTGTTATCTAAAACAGTTCTCAAGCTTTGCAATTCCTGATTTGTTTTTAACAGTGCTAGAATCGAACTCAGGGCCTTGTGTATGGTAGGCACATGCACAGCCACTGAGCCACATCATCGGCCTGTTTCTGACAAGTTTGGAAAGTACAGAACAGTTACGTTGTACAGCTTCCCACAGGAGGGTTTCTCAGATGCTTCTTCATGATTAGACTCAGGTTATTCATTGAAAAATTACCGGGAGTGATGGAAGGATGCCTGATGTTAGGGTATGTTTCACAGGACTATGACAGGAGTGACATAAGACTTCTCATCAGAGATTCCTGGTGTCACTTTGGCCTAATATTGGTGATATCACCTTTGATCATTTAATTCAAAGTTTCTCCATTGTGGACTTACTATTTTTCCTCTTTTAAAGTAAGAAGTTAATTTTTTTTCAGTGCTGGAGCCTGACCCCAGGGCCTCTGCTCTGAGCTACATCATCAAGCCTTTAATTTTTTTTTAAATATTTTAAAACAGAGTCTCACTAAATTGCCAGGTTGTCTGGGGTAGGCTAGAGCTTGCCATCCTCCTGCCTCGACCTCCCAGAGTGCTGGGATTAAAGGTGTGCGCCCCTATACTCAGCAGTAACAAGGAATCTGAAACTATGGACATTGCTTATGTCCTTAGAAATGTTAGTTTCAGCAGCTCCGGATTAGTTTTAACTCCATTGAACCTTTTCTTTGTGAGGTGGTATTCCCCTGTGAGCAAAACTCTCTATTCACCACCATATATTTGAGCACTCACAGAAATACCCCTCCCCCATCCATGGTTTTACTTCCCCTCAGTTTCACTTACTATGGTCAACCATGTTCTACAAATATTAAGTTGAAAATCTTGGAATTAAATAATTCATGTTTTAAATTTCATACCATTCTGAATAGTGGTGTTCTTATGAGTGGAGCAGACTGCCTGTGCCCTGCCCTTATGGCTTAGACCTTTCTCATTGTCCACACATGTGCGCTTTCTTCCAAGGAAGTTTCAATCCCATATAGCCTAGGCTGCTCCAAAGACCCACCACAGGGCCCTCTGTCTGCATGTGGGACTTCCTATGACTTCCTATGGCCTTTCACCTGAAGAGGGTTCCCTCACTCATAGTGAAGAGTCATGGATGTTGCTTGACATCTTCTCTTGGGAAGTCCCAGGTGGGTGTGACTCTGGGCAGCCGCTGTGACCTGCTGGCTTCACCCCCTTCTCTTACTTTTCTCCTCTCCTCTGTCTCCCTTCCTTATTCCCATGGTTCTTCTGAGGATCGTTCCCCACGAAAACATCTTAGAGTTAGGTATCTTAGGTTTAGACCTCTATCTTGGGGTCTACCTTAGGGCAACTCCAAACAAAAGCATCTGGCAAACATACAGTACTAAGCACTGAATGCATATCTAAATGTGTTTTTCTTAAGGACATACAAAAAGATTACAATGGAAACCTCCTAATGAGTTCATGGTTACACGTCTTCATTTTTTCCCTCTACCCATATCTGACGAGAGTGTAGAAGCAATGCCATCTCTTATTAGCAAAGAACATGGTGCCCAGATCTAAGTTTCTAAATGTTTTTGTTTTGTTTTGTTTTGGTTTTTTGTTTATTTTTTAAGGAACCAGGGTTCTTGGGAGAAAGGCTGCTTTCAGGCCCAGGTCAGGAAAAATACAGGAGAATTGTGACAGTCTGCTCCACCAGTCTTTGTGCAGCATCAGCTCACATAATTAAAAAATCACTCTGTTTTTAATTCTCTATCCATCCTGAATCCATTAAGAGAAAGGCTCAAATTGGGTTTACCTCACCTTTAATCCCCCTTCTGTGCTTACCAGCTTTAATCCTTTTTTTCCAGACATTAAGAGGCTCAGGCCACAGCACACAGCTAGAATTTAATCATATGGTTTTGCCATTATTTACCTTCATAATAAATATACACAATATTTGATGGTTATATTCAATTTATGGCAAGCATACTGAATTTTTATCATAGTAACAAACTTTCCATAAAAATATAAGAGGAAATACATATTGTTTTAAGTCTTTTCTCAAGTTAGGGAGATGGTAAATCACAACTCAGAAATGAGTTAGGCTTTCTGGGAGCAGAAATATTTTGTTGTTCTGACAGACAAGCACAAAAAAAGCAACTCTCTCTGGCCTTCTCCCCCAGGGTGGCCAAAAAGGGACTCCTCCTTTTTCCCGTCTTTTATGGAGAGGTCTATAACCCTCTGTCTGCCCAGTCATGGATTAAAAATGAAATGCCTATCTATTAGACCTAACTTTAGCCACAGGAAATGGGAGTGCTGGGACCCAAAAGGGTTAGCCATGCTTTGTTTGAGGATGGGCACGTTATCTTTGCTTAACCTTCTTCCTTCCCCCTTTTGGGAGGGGAGAGATGGAGGCTTGGCTGGGGAAGGGGCGGGAAGCAAGCCCTGCTCAGTCTGTTTCCTGGTTGGCTTTGTAAGTGATTCTCTCGACCCCTGCCATGTTGTCACAGTCCTGACACGAAACTTACATATTATTAGAGCCAAGCCTCGCCCATGTATTATAGCCAATGTTTTGACGATGAAAATCATCCAAATGAGAAATTTAAAGACCCTTGGTGCGTAAGCACCTGGTTACCTAGACTGCAGACACAAAAGGCTATGTAAAAGCAGTTAAACCTGGATAGTGTTCTAAAACTTGTATCCACGGGCTTTCTCCAGCTTTGTTATGATGTACACCAATGACAGAAATCTACCTGATAAATTTTTATCAGATGTTACCAGATCATAAGTGATACTGTCTTTTTCTTGCCTGATTCGAAAATTATAAAATAGAGCAATGAGTAAAAAATTAACGCTCTGGGTCTTCGTCTATTTTCCAAGGCTCTCATCTTAGCTGTGTGACAACAGGTATTTCATTCTCCCTCTACGGATCTCAGTTTCATTATCCATAAACTGACAGCACAGTACCCGGTGGCCTCTACTGTTTCCCGCTAGCATTTTAGGCCACATGGCTGAGATTACTGGGTGGGGTGGAAGAGGGAAGTGGCAATGAGGATGGCAGAGACAGGAACATGCCTTTGGGAACAAAGTCTGAGATTCTCGATTTGCCTGAAAGCCACAGATTGCAAGAACCTTGTGTATGAGCAATGTTTTTGAAACATATGCCTGTGTCCAGGTCCCAGGATAGCACAGGACACAGAAAAAGAAAAAACAAACCACAAATGTGTGCTGAGTGAACAGATGAATGCAGGGCCTGCTGTGGGTACCCTGAGGCCAAAGGAAGCTAATACCAGTAGGACCAGGGACCAAGTGAAAGTAAATCAAAAAGCAAGGAGACACATGAATACAGCTAACTTACTACCCATAGGACTTACATTCTATAAAATTACTATGAACACTGAGTTAGTGAGTATGAAACCATTGCTTCCAAGAAAAATTATAGGGTTAAGTGCTTATCAGCCTCTGTTCGCAATATTTTTGCCAACTAATCAATATGTAACCTTGTACTATGTGTGTTTTTGCTTTGTTTAGTGTATATTATTGGTTCTTTACTATTGTTGGTTTTTTATTATCATGGCTAATAGTACCACACATAACTCAGGCCTACAGAAGTCTTATCTAACATACACACTTTCTCTACTGGGTACATAACAGCATTTTACTTTATTGTATTTTATTTCTGGTGGTAGGAAATGAATCCAGGGCTTTCACACTGAGGAACATTCTCAGCCCTTTTTTGATTTTTATTTTTTAATTCTGACATAGGGTCTTACAAAGTCGCTAATTTGCCCAGGTTAGGCTTAAACTTGTGATCTCCCTGCCTCAGCCTCCCAGAGTGATAGGATAATTGTCTCATGCCACCACCCCACTTACCACAGTCTTCTTGCACTTAGCAACACAAGACAGCCGTCAGCAATACCCATGAGGACCATATTAAACAGGGACATCCCCAACACACAAAATTACTACAATGTAAAAGTACAGCACTAAACAGACCATAAAGACTCCTGCTTACAGGATGAGCACTGGAATGAAAAGGCAGCACATCCCCTTGTTCCACTCAGCCAGAAGCGTGCATGGGGGACTTAAATCTCACATTGCTCTGCACACAAACATGACTGCACGTGTCACTTGACGTTGGGGCTATGGATAAGCTTCCGAGAGTAGGAAAATTCTCAAATATGAAATCTGTGAGCAATGAGGCTCCACAATGAGTGTGTGTATATGGGGGGAGAGGAAGAGGAAGAAAGGGAGTTGGAGGGGCAGGCGTGCAGGAAGCAGGAGCTTTAGGGGCTCCGGATGGGAGGCAGGCCCTGCACAGCCCAGGAAGATCAGGGCCGCCCACAGAGCTGCTTGCCTCTTTCTGCCTGGGACCTTTTAAGCCTAAGAAGCACACAGATGCTCAGGAAAGACTGACTATATAGTTTGTAGAACCTGGAGCAAAATAGGACCTTGATCCAAAATCGATTGTGTTTCTTTTTCCCTACTTGTTTCCCCCCCACCCCACCCACCAGCAGTACTGGTCATTGAACCTTCACTCTAAAATACATATTCCCATCACTGTTATTTTCTTTTTGAGACAGAGTCTCATTATGTCACTAAGTTGCCCAGGTTGAACTTGAACTTGAATGTTTCTGCCTCAGCCTTCCAGAGTGCTGGGACTGTGTGTGTGCACCACCACTCCCGGTGCTTCTGAATGCAGGATCTTATACAGTGGCCCAGGTCCTAAGCCAAGGAAGAGGCCTGCAGGGAGGCCTGCCCCGGGGAGGGCCCGCCAGAGCAGGCGCTGCACTTGTCTGCCCAAAGCCTAGCTCTCATCACAATGCCCGACTGGGCTTTGTGTCCTATGCCAGCCCAGGTCAGGCAAAAAAACAAGGCTCAGTTTCTCCTCAGGGAGGACTGCGCGGCACCAAGTTACAGCACACACCATGGCATAAGAACGGTAAGCTGGTTCAGCTCTACCGAAACTCCAGAGGAACCCAAGTTTTCAATACCTCCTCACCATGGGAGCCAGAATACAGAAGCTGCTTGTGTGCGTACACACACACACACACACACACACACACACACACACACAGAGAGAGAGAGAGAGAGAGAGAGAGAGAGAGAGACAGAGAGAGAGAGAGAGAGATTGACATCTTAGGATCTGATGTGGGAAAGGGGTGCAGGATGGCAGGGGAGGGGTTAAGTTGAGATGCTATTTCACATTCTTGGATTAAATTAAGGTCCACTAATACTCAGAGGCGGAAGGGAGGGACTCGCAAGGCTAAGGGGAGGACCAGAGGCCTGAGAGCCACTCGCTGCCTGAGGTCACGCTGCAGCTGTGAGCACCCCTTGACACTCCACCTTTTGGAAGGATCTCTACAGTAATTCTTGCCCATGGGCACTTAGGGACGTGTCCAGGATGTTTATAACAGCAAAGAACTGGAAATAACAGAAATGTCCATTAGTGAGAAAATGTTGTGCAGGGTGTGCACCAGCATTCCTGTCCGTCAGAACCGATTCGTCAACCAAGCTGTCTTTGACACACACCTGCCCAGGCACGTGGCTGCACCTAGATACAGAAAACGCACTTCAGTGTCACCGGCTCAGGCCTCCTGGCTCACACTGCCAAAGCTGCATTTGCTGCCCTACTAGAGTACATTGTGATGCAGCCAGAATCATAAGCACGCAGGCCTCCCTGCCTCTAGACACGCAGTTCTTGATTTCTGGTCTCAGAACCTCTCTATACTCGTAAAATTGTTGAGCGCCCCAGAAAGCTTTTGCTTACATGAGTTACGGTGATCAGTCTCTATAACATTACAGGATATAACTGAGATATTTTAAATATTCATTTAAAATAAATATCTGTTAATCTGATTATCCTATTCTAATGACAATTATTCCTATTTTCCAAAGTGTAAAAAGTAACATTGTTTTATATTTCGACAAAAGTCCTCCACAAAGCCCACTCTCATTTGTACTCCCCTCATCCCAGCTGTGTCAAAGGGTCTGTTACCTTCACTTTAAAATCTCAGCCAACATGGTAGGTAAAAAATAGTACCCCAGTCAAGTTTAAACCACTATTTTTCTAAGATTAAGTACTTTGAGGTGTGTTATCCCAATGACAGTCACTAGGTCCGTGTGTCTGTTCAGATTTATAGCTCAATTGATTTAAACTAAGTAAAAGTTAAACTTTGTGCCTTCAGTTACACAAGCCACACTTCAAGTGCTCAGTGGCCACTTTGGACAGCAGCCGTCTGAGGCAGAGCAGGCCAATACTTTCCACCATTGTCAGAAGTTCTCCTGGCAGTGCCGCTCTACACCCTCGCTGTCCCGTGACAACCTGGCATCACAGGAGGTTACTGGGCACTCGAAACACAGTTAGTAGCACTGAAGACAGGCTCACCCTATACAACACAACTGTATTTGGAAGACTTACATTAAAACAATGCAAAATATCTGCTTACTGATGCTTATATAGATTACATGCCAATATGTGGGTATACTGAGTTAACAAAATACATCTTTAAAATTAATTTGACTTGTTTTCGTTTATGTGTTTTAATATGGCTCCAAGGAAATTTAAAATCTGACATGCTGTCTACGGTATATTTCTAGTGAATGATGCTATTCCAGAGGCCACCACATTTTCGTGAGACCTGGATTTCAGCATTTTTCTTTTTTTACATAGAAATAACTGCAGCCGGGCTGGGGCATAACTCTGTTTTTGGAGCACTTGCCTAGAAGCATGAGGCCCCAGATTTGATCCTTCAGCACTACACAATAATTGGGCATGGTGGTGCACACCTGTAATCCCAGCTCAGGGGAGGCTGAGGCAGCAGGATCGCCACGAGTTCTAGGCAAGCCTGGGCTACAAAGTGAGTTCAGGACCAACCTGCCACAGAGTAAGACCTTGCCTCAAAAAAGTGGGGGAGAATAACTGTAGTTAATATTTCTATAAAGAAAAACAGACCCACTGGAACCTCTTCTTGCTCCATGTCCTTCCCGGCCCCATGTAGACAGGCTGGGCAGCCCAAGGACAGAGGCCACAGTGATCTTGCTGACAAAGGATCTGCCCTGAAGCAAACCACACATGTCCCACCTGGGTGGCCACAGGCAGGAAGCAGTGGCATCCATGACCCTGAATGGGGACTGGTTTCCTGGTGGCTGTTAAAACAATGCACCAGAGAACAAAGTGCCTTCGAAACTAATAATAGAAGAATGGCTCCCAATAACAGGACTCTGAGGAATAAATTCCTCCTTTGCTCTGTCCCTGCTCCACCTCTACCCCCACAGTAGCCTGGCCCCCACTGTACCCAAACAGAGCACTGGGCAAGGACTGAGGGACAGGTAGAAAGGGGGAGATCAAAGAAAGGGGAGGAAAGGCATGGTGTCACAAGGTTTCTACACTTGAGACAGGGCATACATGTTTCTGCCTTTCATGCCTTTGGCCAGGGAAATATGAACAAGAAGACCCAGTCTTGCCACACGACCCAAGAATCCCTAAATCAGAATAGCCACTGTATTCTGTAAAAGTATTAAGTGAAGAAAATGTAACTGTGTCTGAGCATAAATCATCTGCTTGGGGACAAGCATTAACTTTAATATTATATTTTTAGCTGTGTGCCATTGAACAGGCTAAGTATGCTCTCTGGGTCTCTGCTTCATAATCTATTAAGAGGATGGATGAGCAGAAGGTGAAACATCAAATGGTCTCCTGATATGAGAGACCCAGATCACAACTCCTATGGAACTTAAGACGAAAGACAAAGTGAAAGAGGGGAGTAGGGTGGGGGAGGAGGAAGGGAGAGGTGGGTAGGGGGAGGGTCAAAAGGAGAGCGGGAAAGTCCTCGTCACCTTGACAAGATACGTATGTGCACAAAATGCTCAACTCCATTGTAAATCTTGAATTTTGCACATATACATATCAATAAAATGTAGGGAAAAAAAGAGGATGGATGATATGAGCTTTCCTAACTCACTTACTGTAAAAGTTCTACGACCCTCTGCATGTGCAAACAAGCTATCAGCAACACCTTCATTTTCAGTCTCAGTCACTCAGAAATGCTCTGTGGACAGTAGATAGAGTCAGCCTCTTAACCCAACAATGGCAATAAAACACAGAAAAAGATCTCTTTCTCTGCATTAATTCCTTAAAGGAGAGAAGAAAAAAGAAGGGAGAGGGAGCGGGTGAATATTCAAGAACAGCTCTCCATCTGGGGCTCTGGAACTGCACAGAAACATGCACAGCTATGAGCAAATTTTCTGTGCGATTTTTTTTTTTTTTTTTTTTTTTTTTTGAGACAGGGTCTCTGTCGCTGTAGTCGAGGCTGGTCCTGAACTCACTACGTAGCACACTCCTCCTGTGTCAGCCTCCTGAGTGCTGGGATTACAGGCATTTACCACCACACCCAGCTTATGTGGTGCTGGGGGATCAAACTCAGGGCCTTGAGCTTGCCAGGCAAGTTCATTAACCACTGAGCTATATTCCTTCAGCCCAAGCAAATTTTCTGAAGAGGAGACTCAAAGATGCATGTGATCTCCAGGGGGCCTAGGGCTGGTGACTTAGAGAAACCCTGAAAGGCCAATATGTGCTATCTATAGTCTCAGGGCACACAGGTGTTTTAAGAGCCTGCAAGGAAGGGCACTACAGAAGTTCCTCAAAAGGCTGAAAATAAATACTCCATTTGACTTGCAAGCACAAGGCCCTGACTTCAATTCCCCAGCACCACATAAAGCTGAGTGTGATGGCACACGTCTGTAGTCTCAATACTCAGGAGCCTGAGGCAGGAGGATTGCCCTGAGTCCAAGGCCAGCCTGGGCTACGGAACAAGCCTGTCTCAAAAAAAAAAAAAAAAAATTACTCATGCTCAACATAAGTATTGTTTATCATACACACACACACACACACACACACACACACACACACACACATATAATCATATATATATGGAAAAAGAGTTAGCTCACAAATCAACTCACAACCCATACCAGGGAATAGTAAACTTAGGAATTTGAACCCAAGCCTGTGCACAATGCTGGCTTCACTTCCACACTGGAATAATCTCTCACATCACTCTCAGTGGCAGGGCCCCACGGTTTCCCCTTTCTGGAATCAGGAGATTACAAGGATTTAATAGGCCAGGATAGGGACCCCTCTGGCCCAAGGTCTCTGTACCTGCCCAACAGATGGGCTGGGAGAACCAGGAGACGATCCTGTGAGACACTCATAACCAGCCAGCAGAGAAGTCCTCCCATGGTCACTCACCCATCATCACTGAGGCCCAGGTCATGCTAGGCCTCGGGTTTGAAGACTATTACTGCATTGCCTTCCTCATCCACTGCTCCTATGTTGTCCACAGAGTAGACACTCAATACATGTAAGCTGAGTGATGATCTCTGTGGTAGACTAATTCACTCCTCAGCAAACATTTCTGTCTTTCCCTGACCTCTGTGGCTCTATCCCATGATTTTCTCTGGCCAATGGAATATGGAATGAAGATTCAATGTGACAATTTTGAGCCTACACTTTAAAACATTATGTTTTACTTCTTGCTTCTCTGTCCCTCTGACCTCCTCAAGAGAAGGATACATGCGTAACCTCATGTGATGAGGCCACCCTACCCCACCTGCATCCCTGTGACCAAAGTAACAAATGCTGCTTCTTACTGTTTGTCACCAAGTTAAGGGGTGGCTGTTATTCACCTAAAGCTGACTGAGACAGTCTCCTTTGCTATCTCTAAAGACTACAGGCAGAGTAAGTGGCCCTGGCCTCTCTCAGTTCTTGTAAAGTTTGGATTTCAGAAATGGGGACATTTTATGGCTTTCTTTTCATCCCTTCTCTGAGCTGGTAACGGCTCATTCAAAGCAGACAGCCACGGCTACACAGACTCATAGGTTGGACATCTTGGAACTTGGTACACAATCAGGCATAAAACTGATTTTCACACAGAACATGATGAATGAAGGACAGGGCCCCTGTTGCAATGGGATAAGCACGAGCAAATTGCTAGCAAGTGGCTGCTGGGACCTCATACGCTCAGAGCCACAAGTGCTGCAGCCCCCAAAGCATGGGAGGTGGGCTGCGGTAGAACAGAGAATTATGTCAGACTGTATGCAGTAGGCCTGATGTACTTAATATAATGTTTCAGATAACACACAATGAATCTGATTTTAAGACTATTACTTCAGAAGATGAACCTAACATCTAAAATAAAATGAAACACTAAGACAAAAACAAAACAAAACACAAACAGTAGATAAATTTAAAGGAAAACAGTAAGAAACAATAGTACATATAATATATGGATATGGAAAATTCAAGTGAAGTTGGGGAAATACAGACCCACTTCAGTACTCCTCCTGCAAACCAGTCACAATCACTGCGAGCATTTCTGAGCACCAGCAAGAGGAATGGTTTGAAGGGCTTCCCAGCTTCTACGGTATAAGCTCTTCTCAGCCCACGTGGCAGGTATCATTTTGTAAGGGAGGCAACTGAGGCCCAGGGAGGGTACAAAGTCGTAAGTGGCAGTGAAGATCTGAACTCATGTTGCCCACCTCCAGGAGCTGGGGTCCTAACAAGTGCATCTCTTTTGCCCCTAGATGAAGAAACTGGTGCAGGGGAAGTCACCATTTCCCAAGGCTAACTTTAGAACCTTGAACTCGGATCCCAAACTTCTGATTCCCAGTCCTCATTCTCAGTCCTGCCCAGCAGAAAAACTGTGATAAGAACACCTGGAGCTTCTGGAGGGGCCAGTTTGGGACTGTGAGAAGGGCAAGAAGATGATGGTACCGATGGGGATAGCAGGGAGGGAGGCAGCCAGGCCGAGGCAGAGGGCCATGGACACGGAGGCAGAACATGGGTACAGTTCTTCAGAAAAGGGGGAGATGGAAGTAGGAAGAGAGGGGAGGGAATGAGGAAGCAGGATCAATGAAAACATGATGTGTATATGAACCAGTTCCTCATAAGGCATGTAATTATTATGTGCCACATACTCAGACTGATGAAAAAAGACAGAAAATGAGGGCTGGTGGGGAAGAGGTGGCATCCAAGGCCGCTTCATAGACACTTCCCAAGAAAGCAGCCTGCCTGCCAGCACGGGGAAGCAAGTTCCCTTAGTGATATCCACTCTGGCTATATTTAGGTCCTAAAGCCACCCATTGTTTCTGTCCCGGTGGACAGTTGGGTTACCACCCTGGCCCTGTACCCTGAGTCATATCTGAGTGTCCTATCAAGACATGCCTTCTCAGATCTGCTTTGAATCAGCTTCCCCTTCCACGGCTCCCACCGTGAATACTGGACAAGCTGCGAGACCATGATCAGAACAGGGGCTTTAAGATGTGCTGCTCTTTCCCTCTATGAAATCAAACCAGGCCCGGGTTTACCTTTGCGTAGGAGGTGCTGGAGTCCTTGGATTGCTGGGCTAGTAAGAATCAAAGGCGGCGCTCAAACCTTCTTGTTCATAACCATCGCACTCTACCAGTTCTTCAGAAATACAGAATCACCTTGGCCAGAGCCAAGAGGACGACTTTATAAGGTCTATAAAAGGTTTCCCTCCCTTTCCTCTTCTCCCTCCCACATCCAGGCCCAATTTCCCCAGACCCTTTCTCTGGAGACTCTCGGAACTAAGGAATCAAAATTCATTCAATAGTTCTAAGAGTGGTCTAAAGGTCAATAGTCAGTCAGCCAATTACATTCTGAATTCAACTTAATATCCTTGGGAAATATGTGCTAAACGCTTTCATTAAGTCATTTGACTTCTGTAAGCTATTTGCATATCTGTCTCAAATCAGCATTAAAATGATCTTAGAAACCTTGACACTTGACAGGTAGGGAAGCAGAGTCCAGAGGAGAAAACGATTTGCCAAAGATGCTAACTGGGCCCAAGCAAACTCCCAGCAAAAAGGGACGCAAGGATAGAAGACTGGAAAGCACAGCGTTCCGGTAGTTACTGTGCGTGGTAGGAGATCCGGGAAGGACCCCAGCCTTAAAACCATCACGAAGCACCTAATGTTTAAGGATGTCATTTTCAGATCAGTACTACCTAAGTCTGAAATCTGAACCACTGATGAGACAGGTGACTTAACTCAAAATATCTTGTCTATCCCTCAGTCATTACCATCTGCAAAATGGGAATAATGAAAAGCCAATTGTTACAGAGCTGTAAGAATGTTACCAGATAATGTGAGTAAACTGCTTAGCAATATGATCAATGTCAAACAAATGTAAGCAAGCTATTATTGTACTATAGCACTGTTAACATTTAAGTAATGACTTAATGTAATAGATAATTTTAAACGTTGTTGATTTCCATATCTCAAAGCTCAACTTTTTTTTTCTTCTTCAAATAAACAAATAACTAGGTGAGTGAAGTAGGAAAAGGTGAAAGTCAGTGAATTTACCCAGGTTGCTATAAATATCTATGTGAAACTATGCCCAGTGATACAGGCCTGTGATCTCACCTCTCTGGGAGGCTGAGGCAGGATGATGCCAGCCTGGGCAACATCGTGATTCAGTAATACCTTGTCTGAAAAACAAAAATAAAAAATAGGCTAGGGATGTAATTTAGTGTAAAGGCTCTGTGCTCAATTCTCAATACCACAACAGACAGACAGACAGACAGATAGATAGACAGACAGAGAATGAGTGTTGGCAAGGATGCAAAGAAACTGAAACCCTTGAGTCGTTTCAGTAGGAATGTAGAAGGGTACAGGTGCTGTGAGAAGCAGTACTATAGTCCCACAAACCTTAACAATTATGACCCCACAATTCCACTTTGGATATACACCCTCCTAAACTGAAAGTGGGATCTCAAAGACATATTTGTACAGCATTTTCACAGCAACACTATGAAAGCAACCCTGGAATCCATGGAGGGAGAAGTGGATAAGCAAACAGTGTTAATACATTACAAGGCATATTATTCAGTCTTAAAAAGGAAGGAGGTTCTTATGCATGTTATGCCACAGATGAACCTTGAGGACTTCAGACTAAATGAAATAAGCCAGTTACAAAAGGACACACAGTATTTGACTCAATTAGTAAAAGATACTAAACAGTAGTCAAAATCAGAGGGGTGTGTCAGGCAGGGGAGGGGTAACAGTGCGTTACTGTTTAATGGGTACAGAGTTTCAGTTTTACAGGATGAAGAGTCACGGAGATGGATGGTAGTAACGGTTGCACATTATGGACATGTTTAATAGCATTGAACTGTAATCTTAAAGTGGCTAAGATGACTAATTTTGTGTTATGTGAATTTCACCACAATAAGAATAATTGAAAGAACATATGCCTGTTGTGGTCATGTAAGCGAACTGCAGCCAGGATTAAAAATATCAGTCTCAAGCATAATGCTGATGAGAGAAACAGAAAAAGTAATGGATAGTTCTTGTAAAACGTAATTGTAACTTAATACTTCCACATCCACTCCCAAATAAATAATAGGGACAAGGAGAGTCCACTTTAAGACTTAACCATTCTTCAGCCCACAAAGACAAAACATTCCTAGCTGCTTCTCCTAAAATAAGCCAAACCAAGTACCACCGGTCTGGATGAGAAGTCCGAGTCTCCTGGACCACCTGCCTTCACCCTTCCAATGATGCATACACTCTGAACACAGGATCACGCAGGGAAACCTACAAAACACTTGTTCCAACGAAAATTTCCAAACGTAAGCTCAGCCATCTCCCAATCCCTATGAAAAAAAGGACATTCAAAACCCACTGTGGGCATAAATAACAACCTTGCCAAGACAGAAGGTAGCTGCATCCTTTTTTCTATCTCATTAATCAAAATAGGTCTGTTGGAAAAAATTGAAATGCTGTCACCATAGAGGCAAGAGTGCACAGCCCTCTCCCCTTGCCATCCTCCAATCACAGACGCTGAAGGAGGCACATACCGCGGTGCACCCCACTCCACTCACACCATCACAACCACGCACAGCATTCTGTGGTCCTAAACACAACCCCAGGGCTCCTTCCTGGCTCACACAAAAGCGAGGCGGGAATCTGGCTCCGGCGTCCAGGTGGTTTGAAGAGCAGACCACTTTCTGGGGAAGTGAAGACTGCTGCGCCCTCCCACTCCGCAGCGCCTGGTACGGAGAACTGGAACCATCCATCCCTGGCTCAGCGGCAGAAGGAGCGGCAGGGGCTTACCTGTGCCCGGACAAAGAAGCAGCACCACACCATGGGGCACTCCGACCTCATCCACCCAGCCTCCCCAGCCCCGAGTGCAGCGGAGCTTTACAGGCAGGATTCTCTGAGCGGAGCTGAGCATGGTTTCCCCGAAGGAACTCCTCCCCGCCACTTGGGCTGCATGACAGGAAGTGACACGGGCCATCAGTTACAAGTGTCAGAAGCAGCCGAGAGCCGCACCAGCCTGGCAGCTTCCTTGCTTGTGAGGGCTGCTCTTTTAGAGCGCTCTGCTTTGGCGCCCAAAGACACACCAAAAAATTGTTTCTGCTGCCAATCCCCAGCCTGTAAGAAGCAAACAGTGCTCACTGGGTCCCTGCTCAATGCCAGGCTGGCCCTCCTGGCGGCCCTGAGGGAGACGCTGCCTCAAGTGTGCAGCTTTGCAGATGCAAACACAGGTTAAGGGGGTGCACAAGGAAGCATCGTTCGAGAAGAGATTCTGGAAGAAGAGCTTCGGGTATTCCAAGAGGAATCAATGGTCCCCTTGACCCCACCCAGAGTCAGCAGCCCTACCCAGGGCACAAAGCACACACTGAGTCCTAGTTACAAGACGCTACACACCCATCCGTTTCTTTCTTTTTACTTACGCAAATCTGGCATTTTCCCTTCAAAACTCTTTTGAAAAAAGAGCTGCTTCTGGAAACCTCCCTTTCAGCTTTTATCGAGGATCGCAAAAGGACGGCTTCCTGCCCTTCTCCAAGTTGCTATGGAAGTAACTCAAGGCTGGTATTTCTCATTTCATGAAATAAGGAGATCGCCAGAATGAACACCTTGCCCCAGCCCCCTGCTTTCCATACAACCCAGACCCCTTGGGTAAGGTAGAGGGTCTCACGGTCGCCAGCAAGGCTTTGGGTGAGAGCAATGCTGAGTTCCACCCTCCTCACAATAACCTCCCACCTCGCCCTTCCTACACAGCAGCAGTGGGTCTTCAGACCAAGAAGCCCTAACTCCAGAGTCCTTTTCTTTTTTCTTTTTTTCTTTTTGTGGTAGTAGAGATAGAACCTAGGTCCAACTCAGCCTTTCCTTAGTATTTTATTTTTATTTTAAGGGTCTCCCTAGGTTATCAAGTTGCCCAGGCTAGGCCTGAACTTGCAATCCTCTTGTTTTCATTATTCATTTTTATTTTTTAGTTCTCAAATAGGGTAGAATTTGGTTTGCAAAACTCTTCCTAATTACACCATTTAGCTGTCAGCACTGAAGAGCCCTCACCTTTCCCACGGCAGGGCAGGGTTGGGGATCCAGAAAAGACAGCAAGTTCATTCAGACAGCAAGCTTCTGGTCTACTGGGAGATTCAATCCCAGGCTTGACCCTGGAGTTTGTAAGAAAGCAGGATTAGCAGGCTTGCCCCATTCACGCCGCCAGGAATTTGCAAAAGGTGCTGAGGGAGCCAGGAAATAAGAGAGCCTTGCAAATGCATTTTTAATGGGGACAAAATCTGAGAAGGCTTCTTAGAGCCAGAGGCACCGGGCAACCCTGTTCAGAGACACTGTGTACGTACAGTGGTACAGAACCTCGAGGTACTTGGAAAGTAATACAACTACTTCAAGGAGTGGAAGTGGTCACACGTGAATGAAAAGAGAAGGAAACAAAAATCACCATGAAAAGACCCCTGCCTTTCAGAGGAGCACCTGGGTCACCTCCACCCGGCACCACCCAGGAGGTGCTCAGAAATCCATGGTAAATCATCCAGCACTGCCCACTATAAACTGGGCTTCAGATTGTCCTTGAGATTCCTTATTCCCATCCCACAGAGAAAGTTGAGCAGCGGCTACAAGGGACAAGAAAGGCATTCTAAGAAGGTATCTTGCTCTGGCCTCTTGCCCAGGAAGAATCCTAAATTTGTACACAACTCTCAGCAACCTGAAAGCAGCCAACCTTGGGTGTAAGTTGGCTAAGGAAGGTGGCCAGTCCTCTAGGGACCCCGGAAGGATCCAGGAACAAGCCACTTGGCAGAGCCTCAGCGGCCTAGACCAGTCTCACCCCAGGGAGCACCCAAGGGGAATGTGAGGTGACCCCAGCACACTACAGTGTTGCTCTTCGGGGGAGGGACCACCTTCACATCAAGGAATCCCAGAATGAGTCAACCTTACTTCTGGCTGCTGACTGTGATGGAGAAGAACTGAAACCCGTGGGCTGCAGCACTTGGTGGAAGAGGTGAAACCTGAGTGGGCTCCAGGGGAGGTAGCCGTGGAGCGGTGGGGGTGAGGGGCCAGCAGCTGCCTTGGCTGGGGAGAGGGCGCAGCCTGCAAACAGGAAGGAAAGACCAGGGCACAGCCACTTCCTCTGCCGCTGCTCCTGCTCTCACCAGCAACAAGAACCCCAGTAAAGAAATTGCTCCGTTAAGGTAGCACCTCAAGAGGAAAAGTTCAGTAATAATAAAAAGCTCCTAATCTGCAAAATTTGAGTCTATTTTGAACTTCAGAATGGGAATTCACAGAAGAACAGGAGGGTTCTTTGTTGGCATGAAGGAAGCTAAGCAGTATTCTAATATGTTTCTCTACTGGCTTAAAATTTAAGAGTCATCATGACCCAGTCAAAACAGATGGAAGAATATAAAGTACAAAGTAAGCCTTCCCAAGTGCCCGACCCCAGTGCCATCTGCCAGAGGACCCAGGGCCAGAGCCAGAGCCAGACCCAAAGAGGGAAACATAAACCCAGACACCTTCAGAACCAGGGCCGCAGAACCTGAAGGCAATGGCTCTCAGGCACGGAGGCACCAGCAAAGAGCTCACCTTAGCTACGTTCTAGCTTATTGGGGCTCTACGGGAACACTGGCCCAGGTGAGCACACATCCCAGGTTTCGTTAAAAAAAAAAAATCTAAAACTCCAATTTTATGTAAAATCTGCCAAGTTTTAAGTGCCAGCAACAAGAACTCCAGTAATTAAATTGGCCCACTAAGGCAGCACCTCAAGAGGGAAAGTTCACTAATAAGAAAAAGACCAGCAACTATTCAACATCGTGGAAGTACTGACTGAACAGGCCAATAATACAGTGCTAGTGCCAGCTTGCCACCCCTGTAGCTATCTTTCCAGATACTTCCTTCTGTCCAAATATATACAAGATATTTTTTTTAATTCTATCATTGCCCAGCCACTTGCATTTTTCATTCTCCAACGAGGGCATCTTCCACATCATACACATGCCCAACCTCCTGCTGCACGTCGCACCACAGCATGGGAGAACATGCCAATCAGCCCCGCGACCATGGATGTTCTGCCAGTCTGAAATATGGTTTCTTAAGTGTTCCTCTTAACCTCAGCCAGTGCTCAGAACTTCACTCATAATGAAAGTGCACCTGTGCATAGGTATTGAAACATCAGAAAGCCACAATTCCTGAAACCATAAATTCTGACTGCAGATCTTCGATGTTTTAAATGAGCCTTTATCATATATTTTTTCATTTGATTTGCACAATGGTCCAAAAATAGATATTAACACTATTTATTGTATCTATTTTGCCAACTGTTAAAAAAGGAGATTCAGACAGAAATGGTGGCACACACTTGCAACCCCAGCACTCCCCGAGGCTGAAGCAGGAAGACCGCAAGTTTGAGCCCAGCCTAGGCAAAACAGCAACTTTGTAAGAAACTGTGTCAAAATAAAAATAGAGATGTACCTCACTGGGAAGGATCTAGTTTTAAACCCCAGTACAAAAAAAAAAAAAAAAAAAACCTGAGACTCAAAAAAGTAGTATCTCATTACATAGGGCCTATAGGCAGGAGTCTGGGTGGGCTGACCTCAGAGCTCTGGCTACCTATATGCCTACAGCCTCCAAACAGTCAACAAGAAACTTGCTACAGAATATTCAAGAACCCAACACACTGGATGAAACCCCTGGAGAAGACAGGAATTGTGAACAATGGGATAATTCTTTTTATCTTTAGAAAAGACAAGGGGCCCGGTATGTAGCTCAGTGTGATGCCCTGGATTCAGTCTCTAGGGCCACAAAAAAAAAAAAAAAAAAAAAAAAGAGGCTGAAACTGTGGAGGCGTAAGTTCTCAGGGTATGTTATTTTTCTTTACATTGCAGAGCTGAATCATATATTTCTACATGGGAAACTACCCACAAGGTACCTATAATGCAAAGACTGGCCCCAGTGTTCCCACACCTGGTTAAACAACCAAATTGGTGACAACCTCTCGTAGAACTAAGAGACTAACACCCAAATGAGACCTAACTAAGATGCCACCAAACTACCCATGGCATCACGGGAGCCAAGCTGCTGTGTTCCCTGTATTGTTAGTCTACATAACTGAAGGCTTTTTCTGTCAGAAATTCCAAGCAATTTCCTCAACAAAAACACTGCAAGAAACGTATTCTTCAGGGCTATGAGGATTTGACTTGCATATGACAAAATGGTTAGATTTTGGTAGAATTCCCTCTTCATTAAAAGTTGCAAAATAATGGTAGCTCTTTTTCCATTTGCATTTCATTCTGGTTCCTTAACCTCTTTTCTATTTGTATCTGAGAAGCCATAGGTGTCATCAGCACTTCGACCTAGAAGATGCTCTCAGAGTCATTAGGCGTAACCCATCTGATACTTAGAATTAATAAACTGAACTGAAAAAAGGAAGTAAAGTAATATGGCAGCAGTGACCAAATTAAAACAGCATATTACTCCTCGATTTAGTAAAATTTCCAACATCAAAAAAGTGTTATTTCATAGATCTTCGGTTTCTGGGGCGGTTTGTCTTATCCCATAAAGTAGGGACGGGGGAGGGAATTAGAACTTTATACTGTGGTTGAAAGAATACATACAAAAATATTTTGTGGTTCCCCCCTTTCAAAAGAACTCCACGGGCTTTTGCTAATGCCCCACTGAGCTGTCAAGAAGGGGCAGAGTAAAAATATTGCTTCCAGGTGAAGGCGCAGCCTGTTGTATAATTTTGCTTCAACTAGAGATATGACAGGTATAAATTTTTTTAACTCTTGGTGTTATTAGTTTGGCAGAATGGTATAATATACAGAAAGAACATTGTCTTTGTCTGCTTTCTGCAGTGCCAAAGCAGCCACCCGCCCACCTCACCACAAACTCAGGACAGATGGGGAGGGGTGCGGGGTCCAGACCTGGCCCCTGACCTCTGCCTACGGGTCAAGTAATGGTGGTTTAACTCAAGAGATTCTGACTACTTGAAAGTGTTGGCGCTCACGCGGAGCCCTGCTTAATATCCCAGCTCAACAAGATTACAAAATGACGAAAGGCATGTGGGACCAGACCTGGCTGTCCAAGGTCAAGAACGAATAAATACAAAAGTCTTCCTCTATGGCTTCAACACAAGAGCTAAAAATAAATGGTGCTCAGCCTGGAAGCCTGGGCAGACTGCTGCCCAGTGCCAATCGTGAGCGCCTATCCTGCTGGTTCTGTTAGGAGCAATTGCCTGTGTGCTGTATTTTTCTCTCTAAACGAATCTAAATTTGTAGAGCCAAACTTTTCATATTATTTTGGCAACTGATACACAAATAACTGTTTGTTTGTGTTTGTTTGTTTTTTAAATAAACCCCCAAACAGAAAAGCCATCTTCTGGTGAAGGCTGTGGAGCAGCCACTGGCCTTGTGTTGAGGTGCTTCCCTTACTGATAGGAGCAGCCTGAAGAATTTCTCCATGGAATAGTTCAGAGTCTCTAGCTTATAAAAAGCTCATTGGATTTGCTTCTTAGAAACAAGAGTCCCCTGGGTTTAGCTTTGCCAAGGGACTGTCCAGTCCTCTCCCTCCCTCTGTCAGCTAAAAGTGAAACTCTTTGGGTTGCTGACCTCTGCCCTATTCTTAAAAAGAAAAAAGGTCTGAAAACTGATTAGCTGATATCCATCAACCAAAGAGCTTCCTTACTAGGAACCAAGGCTTGCAATTGGGCGCTATCCTGTCAAAACTGCTTAGGAGTGGAAAAACTGATTAGGGGATGGGGTGGTATTTCTGACGCCTAAATGAATATTCAGGAGGATTTCCAGAAGTATTTTGATAATAACAAAAAACAACTCAACACAGTAAATTACTGAGTTACACTATGCAAAGAAAGAAAAGAAAGCATTTTTCATTAAAGATTTTCTCACCATTATTTTGACTCCAGAAACTTCCTTAGGGATAATTCCTGGGAACAACTGTTTGAAATAATAAGCAATAGGCTAATATGGGGGCTCTGTCTTTTGGCTCTGTCATTCACTGACCAGATGACCTGGTAAGCCACATCACGGTCCTGGTCCTCAGTGTCCTCAGCTAGAAAACAGCAACAAGGATTCCATCCTTACAGGGACAACAGGACACTAATTGACATATATTTTAAAACAGAATGAAGAATGATGGGGACTTCAGAGGCCACCATACTATTTTAATTTTGTCAAAGTTAAAATTTTACAAGAGACAAAAGCAGAGTAATAATTTCTCTCTTATTCCAAAAGAACAGAAAGTTTTAGACACTGGTTTGAATAGTTCTCTTAGCTTATTGAAAAGTTGTTACCCAAGGTGAAATAGTTTAATTTTTACCCTGATTTGAATGATGCTATCAATTGGGCATTAGATACGAAAAAGATGATGTAAGTTAACAATATCCTATTTCCCTTCTGCCTTCTAGCAGAGGGAAAAATGAGAAGGTAGTTAAAACTTTATGCATATTTTCTTCCTAAGTGTTATAATGCTGACTTGCCCAAAATCACTGTGTCCATCTGAAAAGTTCCAAAACTCTACAGAAGTACTTAAAATTAAAATATCATGAGGCTGAAAGCTTGGGTGCTCCCATGACTCAGACCATCCACTTGGCCTACATGACAGAGAAACTGATTTTCTATTTTATACATATTCATGTGCACATGAAGAATAAACAGGGGCTGGAGGAATGGCAGAGCAGTTAAAGCACTTGCCTTACAAGCATGAGGCCCTGGGTTCGACTCCCTAGTACTACATAAATTGGGCATAATGGTGCACACCTGTAATACCAGCACTCAGGAGGCTGAGGCAGGAGGATTGCCATGAGTCCAAGGCTAGCCTGGGCTTCATAGTGAGTTCAGGACCAGCCTGGGCTACAGAGTGAGACCCTGTCTCAAAAAAAAAAAAAAAAAAGAATAAATATTACCACTTTTTTCCCTCTTTAATTGAAATCAGAAAGGAGTCACCAACACACAGGAAGACAGCAAACCACATGGGAGACTCAGGAAGGGCTTCCAGCTTCTACTCCAGGCAACAGGCCTGGCTGGAAGTTAGTGCCTCCTGCCAGTCAGGGACCTGACTTGAATGCTGTCGCTTTAAGTTACACTTCCTGGGGAGGCAGAGGCTTCCGCATGCAGCTTCCTGGAGACCACCTTCTATAAACAATAAACTTCGCAGCCAGAATCACCGACAATAAGCCCCACGTGGCCCTGACAAGAAGCAATCAGAAGCGCTGACAATGGCCAAGGCATTTCCAACAGGAGTGCAAATCTGCGATAAACACGGGGAACACATGGAACCCACACACCTGCAACAACTGAACTGGTGTTTAAAATATAGTTCCTAGCCTCTCACCATAGTGGGAAACATTTGCTTCCGAATTTGGCACTAAAAATCATTGTCTCAGAAGAAAGCAATCGATCCCTTTTTAAAGTGCCGCTACTTAGTCAAGGGGAACCTTTTCTTCCAAGGGATATTTGAATATTCATGTCATCATTCACAGGCCATACAAGATTATCAACTTAAAAATCAGTCTGCCATATTTGGCAAAACATGTAAATTAACATACCCTAATGTGACGGTTGCTTTGGCCAGGTCCGACCGAAGAGTATAAGGTCTCCATCCCTGATTTAGATGGACGCTGCGGAGGCCACCCAACTCCGGGCATCACCTCCACCATCTGTCCCTGTGAGGTCCACAGAGCATGTGTGGAACCTGCAACTGAACTCCCTCCCTAGGCTCAGGGCGCCCCCCTACCCCCACCTTAGGAATCACTGCTTGCAGGACAGCACCACATACCTGGCCAGTGCTAGGCTCCAACTGCAGCCCGGGAAGCAGCATGAGGCACAGGAGAATGAGCTAGGCTCAGTCTGCTATTCCACCCTCCACCTGGCAGGAGGTGGCCCTGCGGTGGGCACACCTCAGACCCCCTGGGAAAAGGTGGGAGCGACTGTGACATAGTCCGAGGCTACAAACTCCCGGCCCTTCATTTGTCCTCACTGAAAGTATCATTTGTGTTTTCCTCTAAAATAGACATGGACTTAGAAGTAGCTTTTGGTAAACAAAACAAAACAACAACAACAAAAACTCTTGAGTCTCCATTTGGGTCTACAAATGTCTAATAGGTAACAGCTAGGGGTAGAACAAAACTTGGGTTTCATTTTACATAAGTCTGGATCAAATCCTTCCCAGTCCTGCACACAGGCATCTTAGTCACAGGGAGTAGCTTGTCTACCAATTAGCAAAACAAGGTTTATATCCCTTTATTTACCTAGCCTATCTCATCACCCATCAAGACTGAGGACACTGGGACAGGAGATTTACTGGGGAAAACACTCAGCCACACCCAGAACCTTCACTGCCCTAAACCTGTGGTCACCTTGCATTCCACCAGAACCTCGAATGACTGAAATTCCCTGTAGTCATGAGGATTCCTATCATGGGAACCAAATTATCTCCTTGAGTCACAAGGATTCCTCTGGAGCTATGAAACCAGGACAGAGAAAGTGACTGACTGGGCCCCAAGCCACCAGCACCACAGAAAACCCAGCCCGGTGATCTGGGGGATAGGGGAGTGGTGAGGGGCCACTCTGATATTGTGCCCCTTCTGGCTACTATTTAAGCCTGTGTCCCTACCTTATCTTCTCTTACATTCCAATGAAAGATTTGGCTTGTAAATCCATACCACCACTGTAGTTTTAACTTCTGTCTGTCTGTCTTTCTTTCTCTTTCTTTCTTTCTTTCTTTCTTTTTTCTTTCTTTCTTTCTTTTTTTTGATACAGGGTCTCTCTGTAGTCCAGGCTGGTCTGAACTCACTGTGCAGCCCAGGCTGGCCTCAAACTCACAGCAGTCCTCCTGAGTGCTACAATTACAGGCACATGCCACCACATCCAGCTTATGTGGTGCTGGGGAACTGAACTCAGGGCCTTGTGCTTAATAGGTAAATGCTTTAACTGTGAGCTATTTCTCTAGCCCCTAGACCCATCCTGGCTGGCAACACTGCAGAGGTTAGTATTGGTGGTGCAAAGCATGGCGCCTACACCAAGTGGCAGCAATGGTGTCCGTGTGAGAAGTGTCAGATGTGTAATTTGTGGTTCCTCCTGGCTCCCTTTCCCTGATCCTTTGAAATTGCTCAGAGCTACCCTAGATCTTTAAAAAAAAAAATTCATCTTCTGCTTAACTCGGTCCTAGTTCATAAACACAGCAGACAGGATGAGCAAAGGATGAAGCAGTCAGGAAACCAAGTGCACAGAATGATTCTGAACATAAGGGCTGAATGGTTTCTCATTTCCTATGCATCTTAAAATGCACGTGCATAAATATATTAGTTTAACAGCCAGGAAATGGCATGACAACACAACAGAGTTCCATTTCTGTGCTTCCTGACTCCCCTTCTTGCTGACTAAGCAATGCGGCAAGCTTGCCCTGCCGGAGCCTCATGAGGATAGCCGACAGAGAACGGGCTGACTTATGTCTCCGGCCACCTCTGCCCACGGTGGCAATGAGCACACCACCTCTGAGTGTCATCATGAAAACTAAAGGCCAGTTTTTATTTTAGGAAAAATGCACATGGTCTGGACACAAAGTGTCTCTGTGCCGAAATGCGTTATTGAGGTTGTGGGACAAGTCCCCAGCATGACCCTCTGAAGCTGAGACTCACAGTAACAGACACCCTAGGAAATGCCATGCCCAGCGTCCAGCTGGGGAGGTCTGGAAGCACTGAGACCAGTCGGAGCATGAGGCTGTAGCGTCCTGAGGATGAACTTGAAACAAATGAAGGCTGTTTAGCCCAAGAGTTAGGAATAGAAGTTCTAAGTCTGACAACCTGGGTTCAAATCCCAGTGCTATGGCTTTCTGTGTGACCTCTGCCAATTTACTTGCCTGTGCCCGAGTTCCTCATTTGTTAAATGAGAATAACAAGAGTATTCACCAAAAAGTGGTCGTGAGCCTCAGGTAAATTGACATGTGTGTCCATGCAATTGCATGTGTGACTAAGAACACCTAGAGCAGAGTAAGTAACAATACAGCTTCCTACAGACTTAGAAGAAAACAAACAGCAAAATTATGAACAATCAGCTCCCATGTAGCACAACAAAATACCATGGTGAGTGCTCATAATGATAATTCTAATAGAAATGAAAATCTATGCACAAAGCTGTTGCTAGGTGTACACACGTGTGATATCACTAATCAACTTGTATCTCAAATGTATATGACATTATTGTCTTAGTTACTTTTCCTTTGCTATAACTCAATACCCAATGTGTACAAATTTTGGGGAGGAAAAGTTTAGCTCACAGTTTCAGAAGGTCACAGTCTATTCGTGGGCAACTGGCAACAGCAGAAGCACATGGCAGAGGTAGAGATACAGGCAATTCCTCATGGCATTACAAACAGGAAGTCAAGTGCAGGAGGAAGGGCAGAACCAGCACATGCCCCTCCAGGTCAAGCCCCAAGCATCTGCCCCTTCCAGCCAGGTCCCACTTCCCAACATACACAGTATCCATAGGTACATGAGGCTCTTGGGGGACACTCCAGATCCAATCCACATCAATTATATTATAGACTAATACTGATATCATTAGCATATGCTTTAACCCAATTTAAGAATATACCCTTAGAAATTAAGTCTCTGATCTGGGCAGCAGGCACCTAGGAAGTGCATGTGCCGTGACTTCAACCACCTATAGGTACATGTTTGGGTTCCCCAACATGGACCCTAGAACCAGTCTTCTGGGCCTGTGTCTGGACTCCATCATAAATAAGCCAAAGATTTGGGAAGATCACTCGGCCTTGCAGTCCTCATCTCTGCAAAGGGGACAATAGCAGAACCATCTTATTAATTTGTGCCAAGAACTAGGGCTCCATTTTATAAGCATTTTTATAGAAATCTTCCCAAAAGCCCTGCGAATCATACGCAATAATGATATGTACGTATTTTACAAATAAGAATACTTGAAGCTCAGAGATTTAAGTGATCACCAAGGGCACACAGCTAGATTGACATGCAAGAAACCTGACTCCAAGCCAGCACACTAAGCCAGCCCTCAACCGTGCAGACACTTGCCATATGAGAAGGACGCAACACTGCCCTGACATGTGTCCTGAATTTCCTGAAAGCACATGTTTTCTCATTGTAGATCCTCAAGAAGGTGAGTATGGCTTCTACAAAGAATGAAAGGAAATAGCTTGCCCCACTCAGTGGCTCCTCACAGGCTCTTCCAAAAAATTGAAAGACAGTGAAAAAACTATCAGCAAAACTTAGCTTAGAGAATGAGGATCTTGGAGAAAACTCCAGGAATTGAAAAGAGGCTACAGGAAAGTTAGAAGGCTTGAGGAAGCATCGGAAACCAAAGAACACAACAGTCTGGAAATCCACCACAGGATGCCTGGGACGAGCCCCAGTCAGCCACAGAAGCAAGGTAAGCCTGAAGAGCTGGCAGCCATGGAAATAAATGGCAGACAGGCAGCACCGGCCTCCAGGGAAAACACGCCTATCGATAGTGCAAACTGCAAATGCATTGTAAGATTTCCCCCTTGAAAAAAGTCTCTCTGTAGTTTTGCAGACTAGCTCAGGAGAAGCAGTTGTCCACAACTCCATTCTAGAAAGTGATGTAGACAAGAGCCATTATGAAAAGAGCCAGAGATTGACTGAATTGTTTTGGGTGAAAGAAGCCACAGACAAATCACACCCCAGGGACTCTGGGGACACTCTTAACCTGTGCCTAAGAAGGAAATGGCACAACAGACAGTGACAGAAAAGAGAGAACAGGCTACAGGCTGAGGACCTCCAAGTCAGGAAGGGTGGAGAGCCCCACCCAAGGGAAAAAGAAGCCAGGACAAATGGGAAAGGTTTGCCAAGGGAGCTGGGTGTGAACAAGATGGGTTGGAGAATACTGGACTGTTAGTTTCCCTTTCCTACCTACTCCCAGCACCAGGGCTTTCAGCTCCCCCGACCCACCCTCATGCCTGTTCAGAGAAACGACTCATCTTGGCCACTAAAGTGAAGTCCCTCATGCAAGGCACGCCCCTGTGGATTAAGGCACCAAGGGCAGGGGCAAGTCTCTTCAACAGGCACACAGCAAAGATTGAGTAGGAAGCCACAAGGGCCAGTCAATTGCTACCCTCTCCTCCACCATATCTGGTGAACTGTGGCCACCAATACCACAGGACAAAGAGACTACTTGTCCAAATAACTCAGCATAGTGAAAAATTCTGGATTTATTTAAATTGTTCTTTTGTTTTTTCGTGGGGTTGGAAGATGAGCACAGTGAGAGTGATTGCCTAAGAAGCTCAAGGCCCTGAGTTTGATTTCCCAGTACCACATAAACAAGGTCTTTCTCTGTAGTTCAGGCTGATCGTGAACTCACTATGTAGCTCAGGCTAGCCTTAAACTCATGGCAATCTTCCTGCCTCAGCCTCCTGAGGCATGTGTCATCGTGCTCAGCTAATATGTGGTGCTGGGGAAACAAACCTAGGCCCTTGTTCTCCTAGGCAAGGGCTCTAATGACAGTTATGACCTCAGTGCATTAGAGGAAGAGTTTCTTTGACCCCAAATGATCTTAAATCTTTAGCAACAGAATCATAAGAAAATAAGGCAATAACACCTAGCTATCCAGAAGTTAATAGTATGTGCCTTGAAATAGTGGATCTTACAGGAAAGGAAGCAAAATAAATACATATATAAATGGACTGAATGGCCAATCAGTTCAAACATGACATACCTAAACAAATGCAAGGGATGATTACTGAGCTTAAGGGGGAATTAACGGAATGATATGATAATTAATCTTAACTGATTAAAAAATATTTACTGAGTTTATAGAAGAAATAAAATGCTGACTGAGGTAAATAAGACAATACAAGATATGAAGAAACATTTTGGTAGAGAAGTGGAAAATCTGAATAGAAATCAAGCTGAAATTCAGGATATAAAAAATTCAATTGAAAGCAAAGGAAACCAGATTAAACAAAAAAAAAAAACTCTGATAGCTTATAGAAGACCACACCTTGGAATGGCCAAGGACAAAGATAAAGTCAAGTAGGTCATGAGACCATTGACCCTCATAACCCAGGATCTGGGGTCTTATTATGGGCCCTCAAATTTAATCTTAAGCCAATGAACTAGTTTTATGCTAATATGCACCAATCAGTAAAGGCCAACTCTGTATAGGAAAATTAATATGCAGGGTCCATAGAAAAACTATAAAAGATGACTATAACTGCTAAAATATTTGGTGCCCTAGCTCCTCTTCCTGCTTGCAGGGGAGTTCCTGCTTTATACCTCCCAATAAATTTAAACTTTAAACTCTCCCAATAAATTTATTTTCTACTTCCAAAAAAAAAAGAAAAATATAAAGAACAGGAAACCAACTCAAACGCTGTGAATACAGATTATCAGACCTTAAAAACAAAATTGATGCTAAAGAAAGAAAAAATAAGACAAGACTGAGAATGAAATGATATATTCAAGGATAACATCAGTGAGAACCAACATCAGAATTGTGGGTGTAAGAGAAAAAGAACAAGACAACACAAAAGGTACAAAGAATTTATTCACTGAAATCATAACAGAAAATTTCCTGAATCCTGAAAAATTAATATTCAGGTACAAGAGGCATATAGAACACCAAATAATCTTTTTTTTTTGATAGGGTCTTTCTCTGAATCTCAGACTGGTCCTAAACCCACTATGCAGTCTAGACTAGCCTTGGACTCACAGTAATCCTCCTGCCTCAGCCCCCCAAGTGCTGGGATTACAGACACATGCCAAAATGCCCAGTTTATGTGGGACTGGGAAATCAAACTCAGAGCATTGTATTTCCTATGGAAGCACTGTAACCACTCTGCCTCTCCTCCTGCTCCCAAATAATCTTGACTAGGAAAAAAACCTCACCACATTGTAATCAAAATCTCTGAAATTCAACACAGAGAGAACATCAAAAGCAGTAAGAGAAAAATGGACATTATTCTACTAAGGCAAGCCTACCTTAATAACCACAAATTTCTCAATACAAACCTGAAAAGGCAGAAGAATCTAAAATGATATCTTTCAATCTTTAAAAGAAGGTAAATGTCAGATGAAGGTGCTGCTCCACAAATTTCTCCCTAAAAATTCAATAACAAGTAAAAATTTTTTTCAACAAAGAAACCCTAAGAAATTTATGACCACTAGACCACCATTGCAGAAGTACTTGAGGGACTCTTAAGAGACAGAGAGAACAGTAGCATCAAAGAACTCTGAGGAAGAAAAAAAATGGAAATAGGAAGTGTAACAACAACCAAACCAACCCATCAAAACAAATTAAACAAAGAACCAACACTGAAAAAACAAGACAATAACAGAATTCAGCAAATATTTTACCATAACTCTCAGTGCTAACATTCTGAACTTGCCAATTGTCTTAGTTACTTTTTCATTGCTGGGCACAATACATGACACCCACAACTTAAGGGAGGGCAGATTTATCTTAGCTCAAAGTTTCAGAAGGTCTCACCCACCCATGGCTAGCTAGCAATGGCAGAAGCACATGGCAGTCTCTACAGGAGGATAAGCCGTTCACATACTGGCAGAGAGAAAGCCAGGAGAACAAGGAAGGGTGGAGACCAGAATATATCTGCCCGTGTTATATCCCACTGATCTGCCCCTTCTGGGTCAAGCCCCCATATTCTGCCCTCTAGAGGCAAGCCCCAAGGATCTGCCTCTCCTGGGTGAAGCCCCAATGTCCTGTCCCTTCTTATCAGGTCCCCATTGTTTAAAAGAACATGGTTTCACAAGTATCCCACAACATGCAATACACAAGATTTTGAGAGAAAATTCTAGACCCAAATCATAACAATTAAAAGACATAGGCCAAAGCCAGGCTTAGTGGCACATGCCTATAATCCTAGCACTTGTGAGACTGAGGCAGGAAGACTGCCATGAGTTCAAGGCCAGCCTGGACAATATAGTGAGTTTAGGACCAGCCTAGATAATAGTGTGAGACCCTGTTTCAGGAAAAAAAAAAAAAAAAGACAGAGATTGGCAGATTAATTTTTAAAAACAACAACAATTTGCTGTCAGTGACACACACATTTCACATACAAAGAAACACACAAATTGAAGGTAAGAGGATGGAAATTACTACGCTATGCAACTGGAGCCCCCCTTCATAGCAGAAGCAACTATGCTATTCTCAGATACAGCTGATTTCAAACCAAAACAGATAACAAGAGAAAAAGATGGATACTTATACAACGATAAAGTGAACAAACCAACAGAAAGAGATCAGGATTACACACATAAATTCACCCAACATTGGTACAACAAATTTCATCAGACAGAAATTACTGGACATGAAAGGTCAAACAGAATCCAATACAGTCATAATACAGGACCTCAATCCCTTACTCTCACAAATAAACGGATCAATCAGACCTAAAAAAACCAACAAAGATATATCACCATGGAACAAATGGACAGAGTGTTCCACTCAACATGAATGAAATACAGCAGCACATGGGGCCTTTTCCAAAATTGAGCATATCCTCAGATATAAGACTTGCTTAAATAAATACAAAAGAATTGAAATAATTCCATGTATACTTTTAGTAAAATATATGGTGATTAAATAATACATTATTGAACAGGCAATGGCTCACAGAGAAGAAACTTTTTAAAAAGTCAAACATCATACCACAATCCAAGGACAAAATAAAAGAAGTACTAAGAGGGAAATTTACAGCTATGAATGTACACATAAAAGAAAAAAAAAAAACAGAGCAATCCCAAACAAATAATCTAATGTTGTAGTTCAAATTCTTAGAGAAACAAGAAAAATTAAAATCCAAAAGCAATAGTAGAAAAGAAATTACAAGGATCAGAGCAGAAATTAAGGAAATCAAAACTAAAAATAAAACAAAAGATAAATGAGTCAAAAGTTTTTTCTTTTTTTATTTAAAAGTTTTTTTCTTCAGAGGATTAACAAAATTGATAGACTCTTCACTAAACACACCTAAAGAAAGCAAACAATTCATAGCAATGCAATTAGAAATGGAAAAGGTGAAATCATAACAGCTGAAATGCAGAAACCATTTTGAAAAAATCAAATCCCAGTACCTTCTAGAACCTAGAAGAAATGAATATCCTTAGACATATATGAGATAGCAAAATTGAACTAAGGAGTTACAAAACCCTGAACAGATCAATAACTAGGGATAAACATGAGGCAGTAATAAAGTCTGCAAACAAAGAAAAGCCCAGGACCTGATGGATTCACCACTGAATTTTATCAGAACTTCAAGGAAGATACCAATACTTCTCAAACTTTTCCATGAAACTGAAAGAGAAAGAACATTGCCAAATTCCTTTCTGAAGGCAGCATTATCTTGAGCTCAAAGCTACATAAAAGTTTAATGAAGAAAGAAACGTATAAGTCAATTTCCTTAATAAATATAGATGCAAAAATTCTTAACAAGATACTTGCAAACAATGCAACAAACTATTAAAAGAATTACATATCATGACCAAGTTGACTTCATCCCAGAGATGCAAAGATGGTTAAACTTAAAAAAATCAATTAATGTAATATACCACATGAACAAAAACAAGGACAAAAATCACATGATTATTTTAATAGACACAGAAAAAGATTTTGACAAAATTCAACATCCATTCATGGTGAAAATAGGTATAGAATGACCCTATCTCAAGATGATGAAAGTAACTTATGACAATTCTACTGCCAACATCATCCTAAATGGGGAAAATCTCAGAGTATTTTCCTTAAAATCAATAAGACAAGAGTATCCACTCACCACTCCAGTTCAACATAGTACTCAAACCCTAGCCAGAATGATCAGGAAAGAGAATAAAATGAAGGGATATGTGCAGGAAAAGAAGTCAAATTATCCTTATTTGTATGTGACATGATTCTTGACATAGATAACCCCATAAACTCCACCAGAAGAACCTTAGAATAAACAAATTCATCCAAGTTGCAGGTTATAAAATTAATACACAAAAATCAGTAGCATTCTTCTACAGCAACAATGAAAACAAAGACAGAGAGATCAGAAAAACAATCTCATTCACAGTGGCCTCAAAGAAAATTAAATACCTTGAAATCGACCTAAGAAAGCGAAGGATCTTTATAATGAAAACTATAGTACTCCGAAAAAAGAAATTGAAGAAGACTCTTTAGAAAACAGAAAGACATATCCTATTCCTAGATAGGCAGCACCAATATTGTCAAAATGGCCAAAACTGATACATGGATTCAATGTAATTTCAATCAAAAAGCCAACATCATTTTTCACAGAACTAAAAAAGCAAAATGGGAAAATTTATATGGAACCAGAAGAGACCAAGAATAGCAAAAACAATTCTATGTAACAAGACAAAAGGAGGAGGCACCACAGTCTGGGTCATTCTCTTAGCTACTTTTTTGTTGCTAGGACAGAATATATCTACAATTTAAGGGAGGAAAGATTTATTCCAGCTCACAATTTCAGAAGGCCACAGTGCATTCACAGGCAGCTGGCAATGGCAAAAGCACACATGAGGGAGCCACAGCCAGAGGAAAGCTCTTCACAGCATGGCAGACAGAAAACCAAGTCAAGAAGGAAGGGGAACTAGGGTATATTCTTCTAGGTCATGTCTCAGTGATCTGCCGCTTCCAGGTCAAGTCTCAGTGTTCTGCTCCTTCTAATTTAAGCCCGAGTGACCCACCCCTTTTGTATCACATGCCCAGGTCCCTAACCCACCACACACCTATAACCCACCTCAAACCCATAATCCATAGCATCCAAACATATGAGGCTTTTGGGGGATCTTCCAGATCCAAAACATAATAGACATCCTGTTATATTTCAAAGCAACAGTGGAAAAAAAAGAAAAACCACATGGTGTTGGCAAAAACAGAGAAGTAGACAAATGGAACAGATCTGAGGATGCACAGACAACCTAAGCACACTCAGTCATCTGATCTTTGACAGAGGGTCCAAAGACATCTGCTAGAGAAAAGATAGCCTCATAACAAATGGTGCTGGGAAAACTGGTTATTCATTTGCAGAAAGGTCAAAGTAGACCCACATTTTTCACCATGTACTAAAATCAAATCAAAATGGATCAAAAACCTAGATATTAAAATGGAAACACTGAGCTTGCTGGAAGATACAGTAGGCAAAACCCTTGAGATATAGACCTACGTAAGAATTTCAACAAAATACCTAATGCACAAGAGATAACACCAAGAAATCAACAAATGGGATTATACCAAATTTAAAAAGTGTTTGCCTGCAAAGGAAGCAATCAAAGAGTGGACACAGAACTAACAAAATGGGGGAAATTTTTTTTCCAGCTACTCCTCTGACAAAGGTCTTTTATATAGAATGTACAAGAATTAATAAAATTAGACTCCCCAAAATAACAGACCCAATCAAAAAATGGGCATCTGAAATGCATAGTTCTCAAAAGAACAAGTGGAACAAAAACATGAAACAGTGTTCCTTATCTTCAGCCACAAGAGAAATGCAAGTCAAAACAACTCTGGGGTTTCATCCAACCCCTGTAAGAATGTCTGGTATCAAGTACTCAAAAAACAACAAATGCTGGTCAGGATGTTGGGGGGGGGGGGGGGGGGGGGGGAAGGAACCCTCCTACGTTGCTGGTGGGACTGTAAACTGATACAATTATCATGGAAAGCAGTATGGAGACTCCTCAAAAAAACTAAAAGTAGGGGCTGGCGGAATGGCAGGAGGAGTCCAAATCCAGCCTGGGCTACATTGAGTAGCCTGGGCTATACAGTGAGACCCTGTCTCAAACAAAGCAAAATAAAAAATATCTGAAAATAGATTATCACATTTGACCCAGCTATACCTCTTCTGAGTATCTTCTCAAGAGGTAAAGTCATCATTCAAAAGTGGTATGTGCATTTCTGTGTTCACAGCAGCACAACTTACAACAGCTAAATCTTGGAAGCATCTAATATGCCCACCAACAGATGAATGGAGAAAGAAGATGCAGCATATTTACACAGTGAAGTACTATCTTGTCACAAAGAAAGGAAAATTCCAGCCATTTTTAGGAAGATGGGTGAACCCTGAGACCATCACACTTAGTGAAATGAATCTGACACAGAAGGTTAAACATTGCATGGCTTCTCCAATAAGAGAAAACCAAGCCATAAAAAAGTAAAAGAGCGAAATAAAAGATATATAGAAGAAAACAGGAAGATAGATTTTGTGGAGAGGAAAAATGGGACACGGGAAGTGGCTAGGCGGGAAGAGGGAAGAGAAGTAAAAATGATTAGGATGCAACATGTACATGCAAAAAATTTTAACAGTTAGTATTGCCACTATAGGTAGAGTGACATAGACATAATTCCTACAACTAAGACATATAAGAAAATTTTATTCATTGTTAGAAAAAAACATGAAATACCTCTTTGTTTGGAGCACCTACAACAATGCCAGGCACAGTGCTGAGCATCCCGCAGGCACAGTGCTGAGTATTCCACCACATCACCGCCCTCTGATCACCATGGCAAACTTCCGAGGCAAGGGCTGGAGGACACTGAGACTCGGGGGACATGAGTTCCTGGCCCATGGTCCCAGAGTTTATTAGTAGCAGCATCCAGACGCATGCTCCACTCCCACTCAGACTTGGAGACAGGCTCTGAAAACACCCCTTAATGTCCCTCAAGCATCACTCTCCCCCTTATTACCTCTCAATGTGAAAGCACACAACTACTTATTCTCCGCCTGGATAATGACCAGGGGTGCCGAGCAGGGCCATGGTGCAAGCTACAATTACTGCAGATGTTGATCTGCATCCACAATCTGCAATGTGCTCAGGGCTCCACTTGGGCCCTGTAATCAGTTTCGCTTCTGCTCAAATCTTGCTTGAAATGGAGACACAATGCCAAATGGCAACTCAGTGAAGTTTAGCAGACGTACCTGAGTCCCAGCAAACTTCCATCTGAGAAAAAATAAATTTAAAAAATAGGCTAAGAAATGGCCAGGGTCGAGCCCAATTTAAAAAAGAGACCAAATTCCTCTGTGGCACAACAACAAAAAGGGCAGTCAGAACCGTGAACAGGCAGGACCATGTGGGTAAGTGATCAAAGGCTGGAAATGCATCCCATTGCAAGCCACTCCGGGAGGAAGAGGAATGGCCACCCTCCCTACTCTGTCACAGCTGCTGTCTGCCTCAGTCACACGTCAGGGCCTGATGACCTTGCTGCATAGGACCACACAGAGCACCCACCAAAGTCAGCAAAAGGTCTATTATGGTCATGCCATGAGAAAAAGCACATTTCTATGGAAGACCTACCCGTGCACAAAGGATGCTGATTTGAGTGTCCCGGCTTGGCGACAGGGGTTAGCAAGGGAGTGGTAGGGTACCAGAAGTTGAACCCTGCTGGTGGCGTTTTTTTTTTTTTCAACCACATCCCAGTTACAGAAGGATGTGTGCTAATAATTTCTGTCTCAAGCGGCTAGACTCACAAATGCAAGTTATTGGAAATTTATCACAGCCCTACTTTTTCTTAACTAGAATAAAAGGACAAGTCATGTGTCAGTTTCCATCACCCAAAATCTTGACCAATGAGTTTCACAGGAAAGCTCTACTGGGTCATTGGGGTCTGAAAGCTGAACCTAGGCTCTCCTCCAATCCACAGTGTTTCTCAAACTTTAATGTGCCCATGAGTCACCTGAGAAGCTCAGTAAAAGTGAAGTTCCTGACAGAGTCCAGTGTCGGGCCTAGATTCTGTGTCTCTACCTAGCATCTTGGCACTGTTGCTGCCAATGCCCCAGACCACATTTTGAGAGCCTGATTAGGAAATCTGCAGGGGCCTAAGGAGACAGTTATTTCTTGTATGTCTATAGGCACAAGGACAAGTAATAACTTCATTCCAGACAGGGGTAAGCAGGAGCTAGAGTCATAGCTAAGTGGCTAGAGGGCTTGCCTATTGTGTTAGTTACTTTCTCATCACTGTGACTCAATACTCAACATCTACAACTTACAGAGGAAAGATTTATTGTAGCCTACAGTTTAAGAAGGGCACAGTCCAGGGCTTCCGGTCAAGATGGTGGCTGAGTAACAGTGCTGCACAATGTCTCCTCATCGACCCACTTAAAAAGTCAAGAACTTAGTTAGAAAAAGTGTGTTCAGTGTAGCTAGGAAAGAGAGGAGCATCCCCAACAACTGAAAGGAAGCCAGGGGAAAGTCAGAAATTCTGAAGGATCATTGAAAGCAGAGAAAAAAAAAATCCCTGTGGCCCAGGAAGCTGCTGCAACCAGCTGCAAATGGCTGGAGCTTCAGGCAGCTGTGGATGGAGGAAAGCTCGCCTGGGCCTGTGACATCTGACAGAGCTGGGAGAGGACGGAGCACAACAACTGACAGGAGGCTGCGGGCAGGTCAGAAATCCTAAAGTCACATCAGAAGAGGAGGAAAAAAGCAGCTGACACGGTGTGTCCCCGAGCTGCCAGCATCCACAGACCACAGATGGAGGAAGTTCTGGAGCCAGAACCTCAGTCTGGATAAGTGTGGATCCAGAGAAATGGGAATTGTCGGCAGCTGGTGGCCCCGGCCTCCTAAACACCAACCCGTGGGTGTGTGTACTACAAACAAAGCATGAGCTCCCCCTAGAAAAGGCCCCGGAATCCCAGGTCAGAAACAGGGCTCAGCCTTCACAGGCAGTGATGTCAGCAGGAGCCATTTTAAAAAGAAGGGGTAAAAAAGCCCCAAACTGAACCCTTTAGAGTAAAAGAAAGCTCAGAAGAGCACACCGGGGCTTTGGGGGGTTACCTTTAAACAGTGCCTAGGAAGAAACTGGCACAAGTGGCAGAGAGAGGAGAAAAGATGGGGAAAAGGCTGCTGATCCCCTGGATGGCTCAGGGGCACCTCTGCTCCAAGGGTGGAGAGCCCTGCTCTGGGAGAGGGAAGCCAGGACAGACGGACAGCTGTGCTGAGTGCACGAGGGGGAATAAGATACCTCAAAAAGGGGATCATCACCCTCTTCCTCCAGCACATGCCAGAGGCTTCTGGTTCACCGCTGCCCTGCATGCCAGAGGCTTCTAGGACGAGGAAGTCAATCGTCTGTCCATCCCCTGAGCCAGAGACTTCCATAGTATCCCAGGGAATTCCATCACCCTGTCAATCCTGAGCCCCAGAGACTTTCAGAGGCATCGAGGGCCAGGAATTCCATCACCCTGTCTGTCCCTTGGGCCAGAGGATTCCAGAGGCTGGGCCTTCGCAAAACCCTTCTTTCCTGCACACCAGAGACAGCCAGAGATAGCAGAAACCATGGGGAAAGATGGTAATAAATCTCCTACAAAAAGACCTGACACCCCAGAAGATGATACCAGGGATACTGAAATTCCAGAATCCAAAGAGGAAAATGGCAAAAATGATGGTAACTTCTGGGCCCAGATATTCAGTAAATTAAAGCAAGAAATAAAACAGATAGCACAAGAGCTACACCAACACATAGCTAAGCAAAACGCAAGCCTTGAAAAGCTAAAAGAGGAGACCGCAGAAGAAATATACCAGAAGATAATGAAGGCAATACAAGAAATTAGAGAAGAACACAGCAGAGATATAGAAAAATTGAATGCAGATATTCAGGAAGTGAAAAACACACAGGAAATAATAAGCAACCACATTAAACATCTTCAGAATAGAATGTCAGACCTAGAAAATAAACTGACTGTGCTACAACTTACAGGCCATGAAGAACACAAAGTAAATAAGAAAGAAACCGAATCATTACAATGGCTGATAGATGATTCAAGGAGAAACAACCTCAGAATTAGGGAAGTCCAGGAGAAGACTGAGGACAAAACAAAAAGCTTATAGGACATGTTCAATGAAATTATGGAAGAAAATTTCCCAAATCCAAGAAAAGAAATGAACATGGAACTATTGCAGGCATATAGAACACCAAACAACTTTGATCAGAAGAGATCCTCATCATGACACATCATAATTAAAATTCTAGAAACCCAACACAAAGAGAAAATACTAAAAGCGGTAAGAGAAAAACAGAAGGTGACCTACAAAGATAAGCCCATCAGGATAATTGCAGACTTCTCAACCCAGACTCTAAAAGCCAGGAGATCATGGAACAATGTCATCCAAGCACTAGAAGAACATAAATGCCAACCAAGACTGCTATATCCAGCAAAATTATCTTTTAATTTAAAGGGAGAACTTAAAACTTTCCATGATAGAGAAAGCTTAGAGGAATTTGCAGCCAATGAGCCAGTATTGCAGAGAATACTTAAAGGAAACTTAGAAAGTAAAAGGGAGGCCTGCGACACCAATGACCCCAGAGGAAAAGCGACAATAGCTAGAGGAGAATGAGCTGAGAAAAAAGTATGTTAGTAATCAGTGATATATGAGTAAATAAGTTGTGAAAGTTAAAAAATTCTGAAATGACTAAATTTGCCTTCATATCTGTTGCTTTAAGTATATTTATGTGGTATAGATTTAAGTTCATTTAATGTAGCAATGTGATATAGTTTTAACTTTGTTTTATTGTAGCAATTCACTTATTAGGTCACTGATGAAAATTTATCCTAAGAAAACTGATTGATGTAAAGATAACCCTGTGAATGTACAAATATGCACCTTCCAGTATTCAGCTAAGACATTTGAAATTTAACTTTTTTTTCTTCTTTCCCAAATTTACTAGTCTTTTGAACTACATGCTTGTAGTTATTTTCTAATGTGAACTGGTGGGTAAGGCCAGGTTTAAGAATAGCAACAAAGATATAGCAAAATACATTTAAAAAACTTTTGGTAAATATCCCAATAAAGGGATTGGTTGGATTCAGAGAAGAGGCATCAAGATTTAACTACTGTGACCCATTCGAGGAATAGGAAGCTGAGTTAGAGTGGTGACTTAAATGAAATGACTTAGGTGCATAAGATTAATATGTTAAGTACTGTATAGTTCCTCTGACTCGGAAAACCCAGAACACAGACATTCTATAGAACCACATGAAGTGATAGCCAGAGTTGAGGGAAGGGATCGGGAGGGGGTGGGATGGTCAAAAAAGGGAAGGGATTGTAAAGTTGATATGATACGTATGTGCACAAAATACCCAAATCCATTGTAAATACTATGCATTACATATGTATATTAATAAAAATAGTGGGGGACAAAAGAAAGGCACAGTCCATTCAAGGTGGGCAGCTGGAAAATGGTGGAAGCACATGGCAGAGCTAGAGTGGAGGCAGAGCCAGAGCACCAGCGGCAGGGACCCTCACAACATTGTGGTACACAGAGAGAGACCGACTGGGAGGAAGGGCAGAACCAGCATACACCACCCCAGGTCAAGCTCAAGCACCCAAGCCTACATAGTATCCATAGGAGCACGAGGCTTTTGGGGAACACTCCAGATCCATACCATGACACCTACTGTGCACAAGGCCCTGGGCTCAATCCCTCTCCCCACCCCAGCACCATATAAAAATTAGCCAGGCATGGTGGCATATATTTGTAAACACAGTATTCAAAAGGGTGAGACAGGAGTATTATCGTGGGTTCAAGACCAGCCTGTACTACAAAGCAAGATCCCATCTCAATAGACAGACAGACAATAAGAGAGACAGTAAGACAGATGTCAAATCAAGCACTGTGTATCCACAGAGTTCTTGTTTTTCTTGTTTCCAGGTTCTCATCAGGATCTCTGCACATCTTAGCTGTCTCATTAATAGTTAACAGAACATTTGTTCTGGAAGAAAAAAGTCTTGTTTAGATGCTATTAGCTGAAGAAGATCCAGCAACTGCTCCCTTGGCTATAGTTTCTGGAACAGCTGCTAGATTCTCTGAGGTACAAAGAATCTGAAGCCTTACAGGACAAAACAACTGAGCATCTTGCCTTCATCCACCAGTGTCCTCACGTGGACACTCTCCACACATCGTCTCAGGGTGACCAACCCACTGCAGGAGGAGCCACATTGTTGAAGCCAGCAATGGCCAGGGTCCTCTTAGAAACCTGAATGTTGCCGTATCAGTCACAGGTCGCAACTTCCCCACCTGACAAGACCTTAATAAAGTTATTCTACTAATCCAAAGCAGTTTATTTTTTAATGGCTTGAGTCAGTAGCTCCCTCCTGTTACATAAACAGTGGTGATAGCATCTCTTTCCTCATCCAACACGAGCCCCCACTGGGCCAGTAGCATGAACCCAACACAGTGAGAAACAAGAGCTCCCCTCATGTATTTAAATAAACACATCTAACAACAGGTAAAAATGTCTTTAACTCCTATTGCTAAGACAGAGACTTAGATGGGGTTTTCTAGCAAAAGACCAGAGTGGAAACAAAGGACCAGACAGCAGCTTAGGAGGCCACACCTGGAGAGGTGACTTTGGGTTTCTTCTGGTAATGAGAAGGTTGATATTAATTTTTTGATAGTTTTTTTTAACCAGAACTACAAAGCCAAATTAGCTGAGATACTTGGGCTGTGTGTTTACAACATCCCAGTGAGAATTTTCTTAACTCTTCTACCATGCTGCTCTTCTTCAACATTTGCCCTTCAAGTTTTGTAGCAAAAATATTTCCCACTATAATAAAACTTTGGAACCATGAAGCAACAGAAAATTACACAAAGGAGATCAAATAGACAACTTTAATCTTGAAAGGAAAGCTCTAAAGAAAAACTACAAACAGGTGGATAAGAGAAGGGAAAGGGCCTTTATTCGAATACAGAGATGATGCTCAAGGACCGCCCAGTGGAGGGAGTGCCATGACCCTCGTCAGGAAATGAGCCACAGGTTTCAGGAGAAAAACAAGGGGAAGCGAGGACAAGGACTTTAGCAGCACATAAGCTAGGCCTCTTAGTCACACTGTATAATAAGATGACTATATTTTTAAAAATAAAAAAATATATAGGAAGTCAAGACTGAAAGAATTGGCAGCGGGAGGATTCATTATGCTCAAGAGGAGCAAACCCAGCCCACGTGTGCAGTCTGTACACTCGAAAAGGCTATTCAGTTTAAACCTCAAGCCTGGGAAACTCCCTGAGAAGTTTACTCATTTCTTGTGAACTTATTGATGGCCTGGCAAAGGTTCTTCCCAAAAAACACGTTGGATGTCAACCACATGAGATCCATGACGGGAAACATATTTGTGAGGAAAAAGGAACCTTTTTTTTTTTTTAAATAAAGCCAGGAACTCTTTATATTTTTCTCTTTTTTCTTCCTCTCTCTCTCTCTCTCTCTCTCTCTCTCTCTCTCTCTCTCTCCTTTCTTTCTTTGTGGTACTGGAGATTGAGACCAGTATTTTCACATAAAGCTACATGCCCAGCCATTTTTATTTTTATTTATTTTTATTTTTTATTTTTTTGAGACAGGGTCTCACTAAATTGCTAAACTGTTCAGGCTGGGCTTGAACCTTCAATCCTCCTGCCTCTGCCTCCCACAGTGCTAGGATTACAGGCCTGCACCACCATGCCTAGCTAAACAAAGAATATTTTTGACTCTCAAATTCCTGATATAAGTTTTCACTCTGTAATCCCCTGAGTTTTAATATGCCAACCCAAGAGAGAATGCTCAGACTGCTATGATGGGTGTTTTCCTAAAATGATATTCCAAAGTATCATCCCAAGATTATCATCCAGAGCTTATAAAAAGCTGGGCATGGCGACATATACCTGTATACCCAACTGTCCAGGAGGCTGAGGTAGGAGGACTGCAAATTCAAGAACAACCTGGGCAACTTAGTGAGATTGTACCTCAAAATAAAAATAAAAAAGGGTTGGGAATGTAGCTTAGGATTAAGGCCCAACATTCAATTCCTAGTAAAAAAAAAAAAAAATCTAGAAAAATAATGTAATAATATGCCCCCAAACAGTGAGACACAACTGAAGCATCCATTTATACTTGATGTATTATTATTACTTGCCCATGATGACTATTTTTCTCCATTTTTATTAATATGTATATGCAAAACATAATTTTTACAATGAGCTTGAGTATTTGTTGCACATATCTATCGCATCAACTTTACAATCCCTCCCCATTTTTGGCCCTCCCACACCCTCCCCATTCCCCTAACTCCCACTATCACACCCATTTGGTTCTACAGAATACCTGCATTCTGGGTTTCCCAAATCAGAGAAGCCATGTGATACTTAACATATTTAATCTTCTGTATCTGACTCACTTCACCACTCAAATCACCACTCTTTAGCTCAGCTTCCCACCCCTACATTGGGCTGCAGTGGCCGTATCTTGAAGTCTCTTCTCTGAGTCTAACAGAGCCCTTTATTGGGACAATCAGCCAAAAGATCTTTTTTTCTGTATCTTATTATTTCTTTGTTGAGATTCTTTAACATGGACTCACCCACCAGTCCACATAAGAAAAGAACTATAACAATGAAATTCATAAGGCTAGAAAGTGTAAGAAAGAAAAAGAGAGAAGTTAAATTTCAAGTTCCTTAGCTGAGTACTGAAAGGTAAATGTTTATACATTTAAAGGACATTCAGGTTATCATTGCATCAATCAATTTTCTTAGGATAGACATACATCAAAGACTGAATAAATGAATTGCTACTTTAAATGAACTTATATCTATATCACAAGAGTAAATTATACATAAGCAACAGATATAAAGGCATACTTAGTTATTTCAGATTTTTAGAAAACTTTTATAAATTACTCACATTTCACTAATTATTAACATTTGGTTTATTAAGATTTGGTTTACTTTTTATCTACCTATCCATCTATACATTCATGCATACAAAATTTTAAAGATTTTAGACCAATTCCCCATGCTGAATATAATTTTCATGTTTTGCAAACTAATATACTATTAAAAATAATAATTATGGGGGAAGTTTCACAGATTTCATGAGAAAGCTGGTACTGTTTAGAATACCAACCATGACAACTGTTAACTAAAAGCCATGATCTCCCTCCTGGCTGCAGACATAGCATCCATACCTATTAAGGAGATCTTCACATTCCTCAAATATCCATGTCAGATTTGTGGGGTTTCTGTAGCTACTTCAAAAGAAGATAAACCTCCCCCAACTCCACCTTCACCACGTTCTCACATACGAAGCTCCTCCACAAACAGATGCCGTGTTGTTAAAATTCCATCTTACGCATACATGAGATACAGGCCAATCTGCTGCATTTCTGGCTTAGGGTCATTCCTGTTCCCTGGCAGGGATGATTTTTTATTCTTAAGCCTTAAAATTTAAAACTTCAAGATTGCAATCCAAGTATTTATCTTCTTATTTCGGTTTTTCTTCCCCTCAACTGCAAAGATAATGTGCTCACTCTGAAGAAACTTGGAGAAGCCAAAACAAAACGAAGGAAAATTTTGTCATTTATAATCTTAATTTACTGAGATAAAACAACTATTAATATTTTTCATGTTTTCTTTCAATCTTTTCAAATGATTCTTCTCATAGCCAGAAGCATTACTATACTGACAATTTTGCCTAATGCTTTTAAAGCATAACAATAAACATTTTCTGTAAATTGACAGGCTTCTCCACTATGGCCCTCTGGCTCAGAATGTTCACCCACAGAGATAAGCCGCAGTTTACACCAACTTTCTCTCATTGTAGACGTTTTCCATTTTTCCTAGTAGGACTGCTGCTGCACCTAATCCTTTTGTGCTTATAACTTGATCTGTATCTCATGACTTTCAGAAGACCTCACTTCCTATAAATGGAATTATTGGGTCAATAACAGTAACTATGTTCACATTTCCTAACACACATGGCAACCGGATTTCTCAAAAGCAGCATTACCACTCAAGTCCTGCACAGTTCATTCTCTAGAAGTCTCATTGGCATTTCAAATTTTCATTTTCAAAATGCTGATTAATAAGCCAAGCACGGTGGTACATGCTTATAATCCCAGCACACTGGGAGGCTGAGGCATGAAGATGTCAAGTTTGATCCTACCCTGGACAACTCAGAGACTCTGCCCCAAAATACAAAATAAAAAAGGGCTGGAATGTAGCTCAGTACGAAGGCCCTAGGTTAAATTCCTAGTACTACCAAGGAAAAAAAAAAAAGCTGATTAATTCTGTGAGCAAAAAACAACACTTTAAAATAAAGCTGCCAGCTCTCAAATAACCCGCTGAGGTCTATGATTTTGAGTGTTACCCCATTAGCAAAGTAATCTTCTGTGATCCATCAGAACAAGATGTTAATTTTTCTCACATCTAAACCACCAACATGAGAGGAACGCAGCCATTTGTTGGGTGTTTTCACTGGGCAACTAACACACTATAGCTGAGAGGCCAAGAACAATCAGTTCAGGACCAGTCTGAGACCATGTGGAAAAACAAGCAAAATAAATCCAGAACCGAAGCAATCACCACACTTCACAAGGTGCCGAAGACTTGAATTGCTGTAAGTTCGCATGAAGCAGAATGAACACACAGTGTTCAAGAATATATCTAGACTACACTTAAAATTCATTCAATTCTTTTTTCTATAAGAAATTCGCTCTCTCCAAGTTGATACATATTTCCACATATGCCTTTTATATTAAATGATAGACATATATAAAAATAGAAGATCCAGACTCATTTTCCCATCACTTAAAGACTGAACTTCATTCTATAAAACAGAAAAAAAATTAGAAAAAGGGAAGTTTTTCTAGCATACTAAAAATGCTTTGGGATATTTTCCCAGGTAATTGATCCCACTTCTTCCATGTTGCCCACAACTCCTGTTGAGTGTGTAAGAGTGTAGCACAGGAAAGGATTTATAGAACACTTACTATATCATAGATCACCTGCTGAATAAAACTCTATGAGCTAGACACATTTCAGTTGGGGAGTCTTTGAAACTCTTTGAAGTTAATAACTTGCCCAAGCTGATGAAGAGAGATCCACTTGACCTTGAATCTTTGGCCACAGGTGAATGGACCTATGAGGGCAGGGAAGTCCTTCAAAGAGCTGGCCAGAAGCCTGTGCACCACAGTGAAAGCCAGTTCAAGAAAGACAGCTGGCACTATCAGTTTTAGGGATCTTAAGACAGGACAAGGAAGACTATCCTGTGAGTTGTTAGGGGAAGAACGTATAAAAGTTCAGGTCAAGCTGGTTCCAAATTGGTGTCATGAGAACACAACAGTACCTCACACAAGGAGACCATGGCAGCAAGACCTACAGGACTACAGAAAATAAAGGGAAAGAAAGAAAGAGAGTAACACTGGCCTGCAGAGAGAAGGCCTGGCTTCCTACAACAGTATACTCTTTAATCAAATAGCCATTTTCTTGAGGTAATGGAGCAAGTGCCTGCTCTTTGCCAAAAGCTCTGTCTGACGTGACCACAAGGTAACCTGCAAGAGAGCCCTTTCTACACAAGGGTGGGCTTATTTTTTCTCTGCAGAGCAAGCTGGCCTCACAACCACCACTCCATGGTGTGGGGGGCAAGCCAACTGGCCTCCCTGAGGGAGTTTTCCTGCCCCAAAACTTTTAGCCTAAAACAAATCAAGTCTTTCAGCCTAAATTACCACCAATGGTTCCTCACAGGCTCATTCAAAAAAATGACATATAGACAAAAAAACCACTGCTCAACTTAGCCAGGATGGGAAGGAGAGCTCCAGAAACTAAAAGGAGATCACAGAAATGTTGGGAACCTCACAGACATGTCAAAAGCTGAGGAAAATTTTATCCCAGGAAGCCACTCTGGCTGTCTGGGAAGACACCCAGGCCACCTGGGATTGGTTATGAGCTGCCAGCACCCATAAACTGAGGTAAGCTTGGAACCTGGAGCCACGGAAATTAACAGCAGCTGGTAGCCTCAGACTAAGGTAAGCCCAGATCTCGAAGAAATGGAAATTGACAGCAGTTGGTGACCCCAGCCCCAAGAATTGAGCCTGTGGGTAATGCAAACTGCAAGCGCACTGCAAGCTTCTCCTTGAAAAGGCCTCCTGGAGTTTAGCAGACTAGCTCAGGAGAGGCAGTGCTTGGTAACCCCAGTAGATAGTGATGTAGGCAGGAGTCACTTGGAAAAGAGCCCAACTCTGAACTATTTAGAGTAAAAGAAGCCACAGATGGCCACACATCAGGGATTTTGGGGACACTCTTAATCAGTGCCTAGGAAGGAATAGGCACAAGAGACAGTTGAACCCAATACAGGTACACTCAATTACACAAAACAGAGATACTGGACAAAAAGGGCCAAATGGACCCCAACACAATCATACTAAGGGACTTCAATACTCCATTCTCACAAATAGGTCAACTGGACAAAAAAATCAACAAAGAAACATCAGGGCAAAAATCATACCATGGAACCTATGAATTTAACAGTTATCTGCAGAGTGTTTCATCCAATGTTAACAGATTACACCTGTTTCTCAAAAGAACATGGGACTTTTCTCAAAATAGGCCATAACCTTGGACATAAGGCATGCTTAAATCAGTACAGAAGAATTAAAATCATTCCATGCATACTTTTATATCATAGTAGAATAAAACTAGAAATCAACAAAAGAAACTATAGAAACTATGAAATACATGAAGATTAAATAATACAGTATTAAAGAAGCAAGAAATCACAGAAGAAACAGAGAAAGAAATCAAGAGCTTCCTAAAGTCAAATTACCATGAAAGCACATCATACCAGAATCTGTGGGACATATGAAAGCAGTACTAAATGGAAAATTTATAGCTATGAATGCACACATTAAATTAATCAGAGCAATCTCAAATAAACAATCAAATTATGCAGCTCAAAGTTCTGGAAAAACAAAAATAATACAAATCTAAAAGCAGTAGAAGGCAGGAAATTATAAGATCAGAATGGAGATCAATAAAACTGAAACTAAAAAAATACAAAAGATCAATGAATAATATATATAACTGATAAACCTCTATCCAAACTCACAAAAAGAAAAGAAAAAATACACATCAATGGAATTGGAAATAAACGTGAAATCACAACAGACACAGATAAATCCAGAAGATTATAAGAAACTATTTTGAAATCTATATTCCAATAAATTCAAGAACTCAGAAGAATGGATAAATTCCTAGACACATATGATCACCTTCATGCCCAAACTATGTAAAGACTCAATAAAGAAAGAAAACTACAGATCAATTTCCTTAATGAATATAGATGCAAAAATCCTCAATAAGATACTTGCAAATAGAATGTAACAAATTATTAAAAAGATCACACACCATGACAAAGTTGGCTTCACCCTGGGGATGCAAGGCTAGTTCAACGTACGTAAATCAATTAATGTAATACACCACATTAATAAAAGCTAAGACAAAAATCACATGATCATCTCAGTAGATGCAGAGAAAGTCTTTGACAAAATACAACATCCCTTCCTGATAAAATTTCTGACAAAAATACATACAGAAGAATCCTACCTCAAGCAGACAAAACTAATTTATGACAATCCTGCGACAACATCATCATAAATGGGGAAAAACTGAAATAATTTCCACTCAAATCAGAAACAAGACAAGGCGTCTACTATTAACACTTCTATTTATTCAACACGTAGTCCTTGAAACCTTAGCTGTCACAGTAAGGCAAGACAACGGAATAATGGGAATACACATAGGAAAGGAAGAAGTCACACTAACTTCATTTGCGCAGGACATGATCGTTTATATAGGGGATCCCAAAAACTCCACCAGAAGACGCTTAGAACCAATAAACAAATTTAGCCAAGTTGCAGGATATAAGAACAATACACAAAAATCAACAACATTCCTCTACTGTAACAATGAAAACAGAGCGAGAGATCAGGAAATCAATTCCATTCACAGTTGCCTCAAAGAAAATTAAATGCCTAGGTATCAACCTAGATAAGAAACTGAAGGACCTCCATACTGAAAACTACTACAGTACTCTGAAAAAAGAAATCCAATAAAATTTTAGAAATGGAAAGAAATCCCCTGTTTCTAAATAGAAAGAACCAACACTGTCAAAATGACCATACTATCCAAATTGATACATAGATTCAATGCAATCCCAATCAAGATACCAACAGGGTTTTTTCACAGAAGTAGAAAAAAAGAAAAGATCTGAAAGTTCATATGGAATCAGAAAAACCCTAGAATAGCCAAAACAATCCTAAGCAACAAAAGCAGAGGTATCATAATACCAGATATCAAATTATATTACAAAAGCAACAGTGATTAAAAATCACATGGTCTTGCCACAAAACCAGACATGTGGATAAATGGAATAGAACTGAGGATGCAGAGACATCCCCAAGTACCTTCAGCCATCTGATCTTCAACAAGGAGGCCAAAAACATACACTGGAGTAAAGACAGCCTCTAAGAAATGGTGCTGGGAAACTGGTTAGCCACATGCAGAAGAATGAAACAAGACCCACATCTTTCACCATGTACCAAAATCAAACCAAAATTGATCAAAAACTTAGAATTAAAACACTGAACTTTCTGGAAGATAAAACTGGCAAAAGCCTTGATGACACAGGCAAGGACTTTTTCAGTAAAATACCCAAAGCACATGGGATCAAGGATCAACAAAGAGGATTATGTCAAATTAAAAAGTTTCTGCACAGCAAAGGAAACAATTAACAAGCATGAAGAGGAAACCAACAGTGGGGAAAAAATCTTTACCATCTACTCTTCAGACACAGAACTATTATCAAGCATATACAAAGAACTGAAAAAAATGGACCCTCCAAAAATAAAAAATGCAACCAACAAATGGATATCTGAAATGAATAAACAGTTCTCAGAAGAAGTCAGAATGGCAAATAAATACATGAACAAACGTTCAGCATCTTTAACCACCAAAGAGGAGGACTTCCACTTTTGACTTTGTGTACTTGGCATTATTTTTTCCCTTCACAATAACATGCACTTTTTTTGAGACAGGGTCTCCCTCTGGAGTTCAGGCTGGACCTGAATTTACTACATAGCTCTGGTTGGCCTTGAACTCACAAGTTTGCAGCCTCCTACCCCAGTCTCCAAAGTGCTAGTCTTACAGGTGTGTGCCACCATGCCAGCTTATCTGGTGCTGGGGAATCAAACCCTGGGCCTTTCATTTGCCAGGCAAATGTTGTAACCTCTGAGCTAGATTCCCAGTCTACCCTCCCCCATTTAGTTTCTTTTTTTTTTTTCTGTGTCTCGCTCGATAGCCCAGGCTGGCCTCAAACACACAGCAGTCTTCCTGCCTCAGCACCTGGAGTGCTGGGATTACAGGTGTGCGCCACCTCACTCAGCTTAGGTGGTACTGAGGAATTGAACTCAGGCCTTGTGTTTGCTAGGCACATGCTTTAACCACTGTGCTACTCTTCCAGCACCGCCCCCCCCCCCCATCCCATTTAGTTTCTAAATGGGATTTTAGATCATGTCATCCCCTAAGATTAAAAAAAAAAAGCACCCTGTACATTAGTAGTATTCTGCTACACAAAATGTCTCTTCCACCATGACTGTGTGGAACAGAGGCAGGATACTGGTAGTATATGGTGCCAGTATAGCACTGTGACATTTAAAAGTGTTGTTTCAATCTGAATGGATTAGGAAACGCCCACCAGCCAACCCATAGGGCTTTAGGTGTGAGTGATTAACACGTGAACCACAAACTGAGACAGGAAGACCCCCAAATATGGGTGGCCCTAACCAATAGACTGGTAGCTTGAACTGAATAAAAGATAAACAAGAAGAAAGGCCTCATGCCTCTTCTGGGACAGGTCTGATCTTTGACATCTATCCCCAGTGCAGATTCACTCCAGCCTGCAGGTCTTCACCATCACCTTTAGACATCAGTCTCCAGCACGGACTCTCACCCGCTGCCCTACAATGAACATCCAGACTCTCAACTCGCATCTGAGCATCTACCTACCTTCCAGCTCTCATATGTGCACACATAGCCATTGTGGACTCTCTCTTTGGACTCTGCAAGCTGACCTAATAAATCCCCTCACTTATATATGCATGCTTGTATGTACATACTTATTTCTATTAATCCTGTTCTTCCAAGAACCCTAACTAATAGAAGCATTTCGTCCAGGTCGTTTATTATTAGCCCCACACAGAAATCAGCAGTAGGACAAAAAGGCTGGTCCAGAGTTGTATTCAGAGATCGCTGGGCTGGAGAGCGGAGGATGGAGAAAGAGGACAAGTACGTGAGGCCCAAATCTCAAGCAAGTTTCCACCACCCAGCTTCTATAGGGCAGCCCATTGAAAAGCAGGCCTGATGCAACCAAAGTGTAATATGAGCCTTTGCTTTTAGAGTATATTCATTTCAATAACTAAAGAAAGTATAACTAAAGTTAAGTTTGTAAGACATTTTTTCAGTCATAGAAAATGTTTTAAGTCAAAATAAGTGGTTAATAAGTCAAATATGTATGTTAAACATAGATGAGAGGAGAAGATACCTAATATTTATGAGGCAGCTGGTTACTAAATGTTATACATTAAATATGCATGAGACTTAGAAAGCACTAAATATACAAAAGCATGAATTATATATAAGCACTTGGTATGCATGAGGCCTTTATTTGGCTACTCATTAGAGACACTTGTTCCAGTTACATGGGTCTTCTGCTCAAGAGACATAAATAAAACAGAAATCGGGCAGCTGTATATTTAGCTAGGTGGCAAAAAGTAGCTACTTACCAGGTGTACTTAGCCCTGAGTCTTTTCTATGGAAGTGTGGGTCACTGTTGTAGGGTGCCTCTGTGAGCTTTTTGCTTTTTCAATTCTGGTCCTTCGAACCACATCATGTGTGAGGAGGGCTGATGCAGAAGAATTGATGAGATACAAGGCCACCCTGAAGGCCAGGCTTCATGTGGCGTGGTCCTTCCACCATGCCTGCATCCTCTCTGAAGTGTGCTGACTTACCCTACCTTACCCCAGCCTCTCTCCATGTGCTTCAACTGATTTAATAAACAGTATGACGTGGTCATTTATGGGTGAGTGGCAACTGAGTCTCATGAGTTAAGTCCAGTCTAATCCATCAAATGAGCCACACTTACTGCCAAAAGGACAATGTTGATGGAAAGAAGGGAAGTGCACAACAGAGCCTTCAGCAAGTCCCACTCCAGCTTCTGATACAGAAGCAGGTAAGAACAATCAGACCCAACATGAAAGAAAAAGGAAAGTGAATGAGACATTTCACCTTTCAAAAAGGAACTTTATAAATAGGCATATCCCTTAGTTCTCAATACTGTTACCCCCCTCAATAGTGCAAGGTACTTTGGAGGTAGCAAGGTCATTGCCACAATATCGTTTGTGTACTAAAGGTTAAATTTAATTAAAATAATATATAAAGTTCCATGAAAAGCCATCTATGTGATGAACCAAAAAGCAATAAAAGATGGACTAGTGGTCCAATTTCTATTTAAAATCCCTCACTATACTGAGTACGAAGGCACATGCCTATAAGCCTAATGCCCAGGAGGATGAGTCAGGAGGATTCCAAGTTTGTGGCCATCCTGGGCTACATAGCAAGTTCAAGGTTAGGCTGCACTATACTGCGAGATCCTGTCTCCAAAAAAAAAAGGCTCCTGTTTTTATTTTATATCTAATCTTGTATGTCTTATGTTTAATCTTGCTCAACAGGCTATTCTTGCTCCCAGGCCAAACTGTCAGGATTGGGGAAAAGATCAATAACTAAACAAACTTCTTCTATTTCAAAGATTAGCAGTCAGGAGTTGGGTCTACATGAAGTCAGACCCTGGGAATCAGGGTGATTATCTTAGTATCCTCTACTATAGGAATGGGGAAGACTTTGTTAAAATTTGGATCCAGAATGTCCCCCAAAGGCTCAATTGGAGGTTTGGCCCCCAGTTGGCAGTGATATGGAGAGGTGGTAGAAAGAGGTGCGTTACTTGGGGACATGACTTTCCAGGGTATATTTTGCCTCTAGCCTGACTATCTCTGTCTCCCTGTGCCTGTCTCTCTGTCTCCTGGCATCTCCCCTCTTCTCTCTGCCATAAACAAGTGGCTTCTTCTTCCATGCCCTTCCATGGTGATGTTTCTGCCTTGCCACAGGCCTAAAAGTGCTTGAGCCCACCAATCATGAACTAAAACCTCTGAAACTGAGAGTCAAAAATGAGTCTCTCTTCCTTTTAAGTTGATTTGCTTGGGTATTTTGTCACAGTGACAAAAAGGCTGACACAGTTTTGTAAACAAGAATTGTCTGCATCCTCCCTCTTCTAGAAAGTGCCTTCTCTCAACCCACCCCCATGATACTACGGCTACCATAGGCGCTACCATGGTTGTACAGTGTAATTCCTCACTCTGGCCACTGCTGATTGATCCAGGAGTATCCACCTGACACAAGTTGGACCAATCAAAATCCCTCCTTAGAAATTTTGGCTCTGAGACAGAGAAATCTGTCTCGGTAAAGATGGCTACATTTCCATTGCAGAGGGGAATGGACTGAATCAGTCTGCAGAGCAACTGAGGCTAAAAAGAGTAATCAGCAATCCTCAAAGGATTCTAGTGCCCAACGCTGGGGGCTTCATGAACTCACATCATTCCTTACAACACGTCTGATACTTATATATATTTAAAAACCCTCCTTGCTTGGGCTAATTTAAATTTCTGTCACTTGCAACTAAGATTCTAATTAACCCTGAAGACCAAAGTAAAATCATCTTTTGCCCTGCATAACTCTGGAAGTAAAAAGGGACTAATTAAAGTGTTAGCTACATAAAATAAACCAAAGTGTCTGCAAATTCTGCCTCAAATGTGCAGACGATACACCACTGGCCCACAGGCCCGTTCTCATCCCACAGATCTCAGATAGGGCCAGAAAAAGAAATTGCTCCAATTCTAAAAATAAGCTTCAATATGCCCGGCGTATTTCTGATGTCAGCAGCTGCGGCCGACACAGGCTTCTCCTCAGAGGTGCCAGCATCCACACCAGGCTGGCTTCCCTACCGCCTGGAAGGAAATAAGACAAACAGGCCTAAGGTGAGACCAGGCACAGGCAGTGCTTCCTTTTTACAGAGGCACCTCACATCAAAAAGGCATCTATTAAATCCATGGCTTTAGAAAACAGTAATGTCAGGTACACAGCATTACTTGTTATAAGGAACTAATATTTTCTGCATACTTATCTATATGAAAGGCATTATGTAGGCCACTTTACATAAACCATTGCTAAGTCGCATATTTGAGATAATAGCATCATTATCCATCCCTCTTTTGCAAGTAAGGACCCTAGTAGCATTCTGAAATGTTTTCTCACTCTGGCATTCTGATCCCAGAACACTTTAGTTTTTGCTACATAAGCCTGAGCCTGCTAGGTTTTTTTTTTGTTGTTGTTTGTTTGTTTGTTTGTTTGTTTGTTTGTTTGTTTGTTTTTAAAGACAGGGTCTTGCTCTGTAGGCCAGGCCAGTCCTGAACTCACTACGGAGCCCACACTGGCCTCAACGTACAGCAACACTGTGCCTCAGCCTCCTGAGTGAGCTTTCATTACAACCGCTGAGGACTGTCCACTGAATTCAGAGTCTGGATCATCTGGGGCATCAAACAGTAAAACTGCTGACTGCACATGCATCTGGAAGCTGCCCTACACTGATCATCACTGAGCAAGATGGAGAAGGCAAAGGCCTCCTAGGGCACCCTGTGCTAACCATGTCCGCACACCTGGGTTCTACCGGTCCCCAAGAGCCTGGCACAACACATATTCAATGAAGCACCCCTATGTGTTAGATATGACGCTTTTTCATTTTGTTTTGAGACAAAGACTTGCTAAATTGTCCGGGATGGCCTCGAACTTAATCTTCCATCTCAGCCTCTGGGAAAGCAAGGCGTTATAGCTGGGATTAAGAGCGTGTGCCACCACACTTACCTCTTAAAAATAAGCCTCCTCTTACCTGTAGAAGATTTTAATTATGAAAGCAGAGCTTTTCAAATTAGTGTGTGTTTATTGTTTCTGCCAGTAATTATTTTGTTTTACCACAAGGTATCGCTCTGTAGTCCAGGCTGGTCTTGAACTCACTATATAGTCCAAGCTGGCCTTGGATTCACAGCAACCCTCCTGCCTCAGCTTCCTGACTGCTGGGATTACAAGCATGTGCTACCATGACCAGCTATTATATGCCACTGAGGGATCAAACCCAGGACCTTCTTTACCACTGAGCTATGCCCTCAGCCCACTTCTACTAATTATAAATGCAGTACATACTCTCTGTAGGAAATTCAGACACTACAAACAAGGTGAAACCAGTGCAAGAGTCCGTGAAGATACTGCTCACCTCAGACTCAGTCAAGGCTGACATTCTTCAGGGCTTTTTTCTATGTCTATATTAACCCATTATATCCCCATAAGGGATTGCTTTAGTTTTCTTTTTCTTAATTACTGGTTTAAATCTATACACACTTCCCACTATGTGCTTTAGCATAATTTGTACTTGTTACACCAACCACCTCAAAGAGAGGACAGCACCGGGTAGCTGAGAGCCATAGGACATGGCACCTCCTGGCAATCACAAGGAAATTTAATCTCCCAACAGTCAAATGAGCAGGGGAGATGACTGTGAGCCTTGGAGAGACCTCGCCCACCCGACACCTGGAGTTCCATCTCGTGAGACCCTGAGCAGAGAATCTGGCCACACTGTGCCCCAACTTCTGCCTACAGAATGGTGAGCTAATGAATGGTTTTTGCTGAAGCTGCTACTTTTGTAGTAATTTGTTCCTCAGGGATACAGCATATTCTATTTCCTCATCTATAAAATAAGAATGAAGCTCAAAATACATTCACCTTTTGGGTATGTTCTGGGAAGTAATATTTGCATGAAACATTCTACCAAGCCTGGCATAATGTCAGCAAACGCTAGTGAGTGATCAGTTACCTGGGATTCATGGAGTTACAATGATCATTCCCATATTTGCCATTACAAAAATTGGACGACATATCATTTTTGATAGATACTGTAGAAAAGATCAAAAATTTAAAAATAAAATTCAAGGGGGCTAGAGGAACGGCACAGCAATTAAAGCATTGGCCTTGAAAGTGCAGGGCCCTTAGTTCAATTCCCTAGCCCCACATAATGCCAGGCATGGCAGCACAAGCCTACAATCCTAGCATTAGGGAGGCTGAGGCAGGAGAATTGCTGTGAATCCAAGGCCAGCCTGGGCTACAGAGTGAGTTCAGAACCAGCCCTTGGGCTACAGAGCGAGATTTTGTCTAAATAAATAAATACAGTTCAAGGGAAGATGGAATTAAAAGGGATTTTAGATGATAAAGAGTCTAACATCAAATATTTCCTTGTTTCTAGCACTTTTAAAAGGTCTTCATGTCCAACCTCCTTCTGAGGAGAAGATACGCATGATCAGCTGTATCTGAAAGACATCATGCACTCCAATGGCCTGGGGCAGGAAAGCCTGGCTTCAAATAAAGACTGCCACTTTCTACTGCTATGCTTTAAATGAGTTAGCAGATGTAGGGTTTCTGTTCTCCTTTCATTTTTCCTTTTATTGAAACAGCTCTCCCGTGTTGCACAGGTTGGCCTGACCTCCTGAGCTCTGGCGGTCCTCCCACCTCAGCTTCCTGGGCAGCTGGGACTCTAGGTGCACACTGCTCCCAGCATCTCTGACACGGAAACAACAGTTGGCTCTCAGCATCTAGGTTCTGCATCCACAGCTTCAGTCAACTGCTGCGGATCAAATATACACGAACTACAACAGCAACAAACACTACGTCAGCACTGAACATGTGCAGACTTTTTCTTGTCTTTATTCCCTAAATAATCCAGTGGAATAACTGTCTGCATAGTATTTACATAATGTAAAGATGAGATGCGGGAAGATGTGCATAGGTTATATGCAAATGCTATGCGTGTTACATAAGAGACTTGAGCATCCAAGGGCTTGGATATCCACGGGGTCCTGGGCCCAACCCCTCCAAGTCCTGAGGGATGGCTGACCTCGACCTGCCTCTCCTGCAGCCTGCTACAGCCGGCCTGAGCCAATGTCAACAAGAAGAAGTAAACACATACAAACGGAATTGCAGAAGGCTTGCTGGCTTCTTTCACAGCCAGAGATTATAAGGCTGTAACAAGCTGACCTGGCCTGGTGCATTTTCAGTAGTAGAGACTCTGTTACTCTACTCACTTGCAAATTTCAAAGTATCTCAGTCTGACCTTCAAGAAATTCAGATATAGCTGAAGATTTGCCAACTTCCTTTCAAACATGGGCACAGGTGTCATGGAGAAGGTGCAGAACCTACTGTCAGAAGACAGGTTCCAGTCCTGAGCTCTCCACATCGAGTACACCTTCGAGAGTGGTCATAATTATTTCCCATTTGTCCAGGAACCATACTTTTTTTTGGTAACAGCATCAGACTCTGCCTTTGAGTAGCTGGCCCCCTCTCACCTAAAGTGCCTCTGGTAGAGCTGTCAATTGCAAAGCCCTATACACCTGTCTCCATCAGAGCCAAGCCTGTCTAAGCATGGTGCCTCACTCTCTTGAGCACACATACAGCTGCATGGCTAAGCCAGGGAAATTACAGCCCTACATTAAGATTTCACATGTGGACCCTGGAAGCGAAATCATCTCTTTTTCCTCTGGAAATGTATGGCGGTCTATGGCCACCCTACCCTTCAAAAAAAGTCAAAATTCAGGAGGAAAAGGACAAGAAAAACCCAGAGAACGGCAAGGCTGAGAAAGGCAGTATTCCTGGATACAGCTGTGCCTGAAGCCTACCACTGCAGCTCACCTCCGTCACCTACATCATCAATTCTTCTTTTTCACTTGAGCTAGCTTTACTTGAATTTCTATCACTTGTAACCAAGTATCCTGATGAATATACCAGGATCCCTCCTTCTCATCTAAATATAAAAAGGGCAGAGTTACAACAGCATAGTCTTCTAAGCCTCAGAGTCTATAAATTGCTTCCCAAACGGCCTAGCCAAAAGTAAAGACCAGGACCAGAGAAGAAGACAGGAAGTCTTAGGAAGAGGGTCAGCATTCACTGAAATACCTCTGGTACCTAAAACAATGTTCTGCCCACAGCAGGTCCTTGCTAAGCCTTTCCTAGCTCACAATCAGGCAATGGCAGGACCTGGGCACTCAAGAGTTTCGTAGTTCTAGTGTGAGCTCCCTTTTTGAGAGTCTCAGTAGATCTCTCTCTCTATCTATCTATCTATCTATCTATCTATCTATCTCTGCAAATAGGAGGAACTGTACAGAACATTTTCACAAGGAAGGATGGAAATTCTGAGCTCAGCACTTCCCAGCCATATGGGGGCCACGTGTGCTGTGTGAATCTGGCAACGCCATCTGGGAACAAGACACACTCCCTCCGCCTCCTACCTTCCAGGCCTTCACATTGCTCCCAGTGCGTTCTGGTTTCACTCTGGCTTATTTGTTCCCACCAAGACCGCCCCAACCCAAACCACCTCTCAGCTGTGTCTGTGAAGGTATCTGTCACACCCATGGCATCTGGAGAGAGGTGTGTACAGTGTCACCTTCCTCAGGAGACTGAAGGCACCAGCCTGGGAGGTTAGAATTCCCCAGTGCCCGTCTCCTTGGCTCAGCGTGAGAATGGAGAGACCACCGCAAGCTGTGGTCAATAATAATGACGCCTGGGAAAGCGTAACACTACTGGGCAGCAGAGCAAGTGGAACGTCACCAGCATCTCCTGCGCCCTTCTATAGCCAAACTCTTGAGCAGAAGAAAACCATAAACGCAACTCCTGACAATTCGAGGACCAGCATAGGTCTGTGCCGAATGGTTTCAGAGAAGGAGAGGAGTCATAGTTCAATTCACTACACAAGACTTCCCTTGTAATTACTCTGAAATCTCCCGTTTTCCTAAACTGGCTACTGTTGGCCGCCCAGATCTTGCCCACATGTGTGTCTCTTTGCTTCTAGCTTAGACTATGTGACTTCCTCTCCTAGTTTTCCACACCAACCCCAACGCCCCATAGCATCCCCATACCCTACATCTCCACATCCACAAACACCCTGTACCTGGGAAACAAACACAGGATCCTTTTTCTTTATAAGCTAAAGGAGATGGAACTGCAGGTGCTGGTAATGGTCTTATCTGCCACATATATAAATCTGGAAAATCTGCTGGCAGGATTTCTAAAATTTTCCTTTCTTTAAAAAAAAAGAAAGAAAGAAAGAAAGAGAAAGTATTCACAGGTACTCCTCTTTAGTGCTACACACACAGCTCAGTCCAACAGACCTGAGTCAGATTTCATTATAGAAACTGTATAAGCAGATTATGCCCTACTGTCTCCATCCTGGCTTCATGGGTCCTTCTGTCTATTTCAGTTACCATGACGGCAATGTGTCCTGGCCAGATGTGATGGGGAGTCCACTTGGATGAGTCCCCAACCCCTCCACTGTATCACTGAGCTTCCTCTCTAAAACAGGGGGAGATGGATTTGGCCAGAGCAGCACCTGGCAGTTGGCCCTGAGCCTCTCCCTCTGATGCGTCTTAATCCCAGTTTGTCTAACTTTACCCATAAGCCCCAGGGTTAGGAGCAATCAAGGTAAGTACAAGAGGCCCACAAAAACATCCAGTTTACCTAACCACCACCACCACACTACTTATCCAAGCAATTCTAATGGTTGGAGCAATTCTTGTGAGCTGCCTAAGAATTTGAGGGCTATAGGAACCTAAAGTCAACATGCCAGATTTGGACACTTACCCAGCTGCAATGGCTAGAGGCAGGTGTCCCCTCCCCAACCCCACAGTGAATTACTAATTTTAAATATTATTGTTGCCTTGGGTTTCACAAGGATGAGGCAAACATGCTACCCCTCCCCCACTTTCAGCTAATGACCACTACTGAATCCGAAGGACAGCCAGAAAGCTGACAATAAACGTCCACTTCTACAGGGTATGCAGACTGCTTAGTCAGCAAAAGCTTCTGGTCAACGACTATGGGAAATGCCACCACCTTCACCAACCCTCCTAGGAACATTCCATGCACATCAACACATCCAGACCTGTACACCTGTGGCCCTGTAATGTCTCCAAAGCCTCATGTACCTGGATGTTGTTAAGAGGTGGGGCCTGGGCAGAGGGGGACGAACACTGGAGTGGACCCAGAGGGTGGATTACCTGGAAGGGCAATGCCCTTCCTCACTCACGTGGCTTCTGTCTGCTGTGCTGTGAAAAAAGGGCTCTCTGGCTACACCCCTGCCTTGTGTGTTCACCTACATAAGGATTGTATCCTCTGAAACTAAGACAACATCAAAGGCTCTGAGAGGTGATTTAAAGGGATAGTCATAATGACTTCCCAGAGAAGATGATGTCAATATTCAGCACCATAAAATGGGTGAGCCTACAGCAGCATGTGTGGGAGCTCAGTGTAGGGCTGGAAAATGTTGTATACAAAGGATAGAGGCAAAATAGCTCAGCGCACTCTCCATGTTTGGGTAAGGTTCACTTCAGAAGTCATGTTAGCACATAGCAGGCCTTCCATGCCCATGATTACCATCACCACCACCACTACATCCAGGAAGTTCACCTGGGCTGAGAGGAAGTTCCATCTGACTCCTTCTCCTCTGCCTCCCAGAGTCTACTGCTTTTAAGATTCCCTCTACAGCTTAGTTAATGCTTTCAGACTTTAGAAAACAAACCCAACACAAAGGCATCAATCTGCATATGACTAAATCATACAGCTCTTACTTCCGTCTCCCTCTCCAGGTTCCAAGGACTAGAGTCCCCTGCCCAGCGCAGTAGGGACCCCGACCTCTTGGCTTCTTCACATTTCCTATGGTCGGTATGCTGAGGCAGTCCAGCGTCAGTGGACGCTCAAGGGGACACGTAAGCCACAACCGCTGGTGCGTGGGTGACCTCCCCAGCAGGAATGCAGAGACACCTTTCAGGTGGAAACTCAGAAAGCAAACAGGCTGGAGGAATAGCTCAGTGGTAAAAGCACTTGCCTAGTAAGCGCTTTGAAAGCACTAAGTACAATTCCCCAGCACCACATAGGCTGGGTGTGATGGTACAAGCCTGTAAGCCCTGCACTCGGTAGGCTGAGACAGGTGATTGTCCTGAGTCCAAGGCCAGCCTGGGCCACATGGTGAGGGACCAGCCTGAGATACAGATCAAGACCCTGTCTCAATAAATAAATAAATAAGTAGAAGAAACCAAATCACTGCAGCCACTTTTGTAGGAGGTGGAGTGGTGTCAGAGCAGGGACCATCCTGGACAGACACTTACCCCTCTGAAATTCCAGGCTTTTGGAGATGGAAACATAGGAAAGTTGTTCTGTCGCTGCCGTTTAGGCCTATAAGAGAAGAAAGGATGTGTTTGTTATTTACGGACAAGATGCTCAGAAGAAATCACTCTTCTCAAATGCAAGTTTACCCAAAAGAAAGACTCCTGGGGCAGTGGCCGCAGGGCTGTGCCAAATTCACTCCCAACTCCTTCCCCCAGAAAACCTAACACACAACCTTGATAGGGCCAAAAAGTCAGACCAAATTCCCAAAGTCGTTGTCACCACAAATAGTTCCCAGATGGATGCCACTGGTGGTGTGTGTGGCCTCAGCTTGGCCAGGAACACTCTCTCCCCACACACCCACGCTAGGAGCCACACTTAAGCTCCATATTGTTAAAGGGATGATCAACAGGACACATATCTACTGCATAACAAGGCGACACCAGTCCTATTCGCCATCTCCCAAGTGTCCCCCAACCTCTCAGCAGGAATCGATCTCCCTAGGAGTGGGACAGGCAGTTTGGGGTACAACCCCAGGAGCACTCTAAGCACCTGGTCTCTGTCTTGCAGATGGAATCAAACTGTGTAGCTGCCAACAACAGGAACACCTTTTCCAATGTTTTCATGAAGTGATAAATTACACCCCAGACACACACACCCCAAATGTGTCTCCTGTCAATATAGATCTTCAGATCTCCTGTTGGCTGAGGTACCAAAAGGCTGTTTTTAGCACGTGGCCATCACCTTCACCTTGAGCTCTCTGCAGCAATCGTCAACATGCAAGCAGAAAGCTCACGGGGAGTGATTTGTGTCTGGGCTGTGGGGGAAGGTTGGATCAGAGTAAAAATCTTGGTTGGCTCCACCTTACAAAAGAAATAAACAACTAGCAGCAGCTAACAGGTACTGGGTGATTAAGAGAAACCTTGCATAGCTAATTTTATTGATTCATTCTGTGAACTAGAGTTTATTATTACACCCACTTAATAGGTAAGAAAACCAAATGTCTGGGACTTGTCTAGCATGGGTTATGCCGTAGGTTTGACCTCGAGCAGCACTGTTTCCCTTAAACTCCTGAGACCAAGGAATATTGATTTAATTATGATCACACAGGTAGAACCAGGATTCTGATCCCAACTGTCTCACCTTCAATCCCACAGCATTTTGTCAGCTGTGTGACCCCAAAGGTGAGGATAACTGCTTGAGCTGTGGTTTCCTGAGTAAAACAGGGCACATTAATACCCACAGGGCTGAGCTGAGCTGAGCTGAGGCCTTCAGTTCTGGTTTCTGTCGTCAACAAGTTTTTACCAGACGTCAGCACGGGATCTCTCCCCTCCTTCCCAACACCAAGAACAGCATGTGAGCAGGGACACCAGAGTGACACAGGACAGCTGGGCAGCACAGCCACAGCCCAGGAAAACACCCTCCCTCTGCCCCTGCGGCGCCTTGGGATCAGGCAACACCAAGATCCTGCCTCCATCTCCTCCTCACCCACACGCACAGCACAGGCCAGACCCCAACATCCTAGGCAAGCAGAGACCCTCGGAAGGTTATTCAGCTCTTACGTCCTTCCCCACTAGCTGACATGTTAGTCCAAGTTCTCCTGAAAATCAACTTCTGTCTTAAAGAACATCAGATTTCAACAATATTTCTCCCAGTCATAACTGGTTTGTGGTTTTTTTTTTTTCTTTTTCAGTGACACTGGGGATTGAATCCAGGTCCTTCAATATCTCTAGCCCCCCACGCTTTTTTGAGGCAGGATCCCACAAAGCCACTAAGTTGCCTAGGCTGGACTCAAACTTGAGATCTTCCTGCTTCAGCATCCCAGAGTGGTGGGATTAGAGGCCTTGCAGCCATACCTGGCTATCCCGGGATTGGGCTTAGCTTTCCTAAATACATGATGAGCTTCATACTTTTCAAAGCAAAATGTCCAGGACTTTTCATTAAATATGCTTTTGTTTTACATGTTGCAAGCTGTGGAGTATCACACCTGAAGTTCATTATCACAATAATAAGCAGTGATTCAGTTAAACTGTGCTCCCACAATCTAAGCCTCACAATAACTTTATAAAAATACATTATTAGATTATAATGTTCATAAAGGACACACAAATATTGATACAATGGCATGTATTTTATATATTATCATGACATTTTATACCTCCAAAATAGGTAATATATTATAAATTTATACTTTAATCAATGCATATGTCATATGTATAATAGGAAAAGATTATGATTACTCCATCCTAAATAGGCTTGGAGAAGTTAACCCATGTGCCAGAGTTCACGGTGCTTGTGGGTGGTCAGCTGGGACTCAAACCCCATGTACCTGCCGAGATCTGAAGGGTGTAGACGCTCTCGGGTGCATGGACAGGGCAGAACACACACACTGGAAGAGGCAGCCTATGCCACTGGCAGGAGGGCGCCAGTTTAACAGGACCTCACAGCCAAAGAAAAAGCATCAGAACCCATCTGTGAATCTGTGACCTGGGTGTCCCACGGGCAGGCACCCGCTGAGCCATGGGGGACCCTGATTTCCAGCTGCACCCTCCCACCACCCACTCTCTCATCAGTTACAACAGGCCCCAGGGGTGTCACAGAATGTACTTCACCAACAAAGGAAATGTGACTCTATCTCATCACCTGGATAAGGGGAGCGGCTCCTGAGTGCGAGGGTGACCACCAGTGACCCTTGCCGCTCCTGCTGCCGGAGCGCTGCCCACAGGCACTAACGGCCTGGTGGTCAGGGTGGCGCCAACCTGTCTTAAGAGTGGCTCCCTCCCTTCCTCTTGCTGGAAGATTTCAAGAGGTTGCCTACTCTACTCTCTGTTTTCTCTCCTGTAAAGCGGGTATAATTATCCCTTTCCAGAAATTATGGCAGATAGATTGGTGCTTAACAGGCAGTGAAATTAGCTATGGTTATCGTTACTAGGGAAGGTGCTTTCTTTACCTAGTACGACTGAGTTGTCACCATTGTCACTGCAGTGTGGCCACAAACATCAGTGAGGCTCATGTGAAGGGCCAATGAAACCTGCATTTCTCTCTCTCTCTTCTCTCTCAAAGTTCTGGTGATTGAACTCAGGGCCTTCGCACTGAGCTACGTCCCCCGTGTTTTTCTGAGTTAGGATGTCACTAAGTTGCTAAGCTATCCAGGTTGACCTTAAACTTGTGGTCCTCCTGCCTCAGCCTCCTGGGATTACAGGCCTACACCACCAGGCCCAACTGGCACCTAATTCTTACAGACTGGACAAAAATGTAAGTTAAAGAGAAGGCTTCAATGTGCTATGAACATTTATATGAGGTAACAGCATGGTCACAAGCGTGAACAGAATATAATCACTAGAAGGAGAGTCCTGCCCACGTGAATGCCGTGCCTCCACTCATCCCTCCCAAAAGACCACCACCTGTGCCAGCATGACTTATGGTGTTTTAAATATTTTATGTCTGAATTTTTAATCCAGAGCATCTTAATAATGAAACTTTCCTTTTATTTCTTTTCTGTTCTTTCTCTTTCTACCCATGAGGACAGACACAGCATTACTAGGAAAATCAAACAATTTACACTTCATAAGAGATACTGGCAATGAATGTAATACTACCTAAGCCAAGCTTTTCTTTTTTTTCTGGCTAGACCACTAAGGAAGTGATAGCTTATTTCACGCAAAATTTTTTTAGTCTCTGTTTTGAGGACAGAGAGAAAAGATGGGTCGGTGTTCAGCCAATTCTTTGTGGAGAAAGACATGCTCTGGGAAGAGGTAGTTTGCCAAATAGGAAGCTTGTAGCTTGAGTGAATCTCTCTTAACATAAAAGCACAAGGACGTCCCTAACCAATGGCAAGTTTCTCAGCCACGTTTTGCTCAGGTCAGGATGTACCTCCTACTTTTTGTTTTCTGATAAATTTTAGCAAAAGAAGAATCAGAACCTCAGAAAGGCCACCTGGTCCAGTGGTTCAGTCACTGGCTGAAACCTCTTTTGCAATTATTCAGCTGACGACAAGAGAGAGCCTTCACTTTTTGAGGGATAGGTCTACACTCTCTTCATGGGGACTCAGTCACCCACAATTCCTGGGCACCTACTGTGTGCAAGGCATGGTGCACATTAAAGATACAACTGTGAACAAAGCAGCTCCCAATTCCACTGTCAGGTCCTCACAGTAAGACAATCAGACAACCCTGTCCCCAAATTACACTGTGGTAAGGTTGATTTCTTTAAGCACACCTGGCAACACCAAAGATGCTCAAAGTTCGAGGAACCTGAGAGTCACTGTTGTTGGTTCCCAGTGCCTCCCCTGCAGAGGAAATGCTGTATCCTGGAGACCTGACAGACAAGGGATCAACCAGGTGATGTCCAACCAAAGGAAGAGTTCACTAGGAAGGAGGGAGGTGAAAGACTGACAAAACACACAGTTAAAAACAAGGTGGGAGGCCATGAATAAATACCATTACAGGAAGGGTCACTCAACTATGGATACAATGGCAGTTAAATTAAAAACAAAAATTAGAAAGTTGTCAACAATCTCACACAATTTTAAGTTGAAGAATTTTAACAAAAATGCCTAAATACCTTAAAAGCATAGATACATTAAAACTGTCTCAAGGAGAAAGAGAAAGCCTAAACAGCCCTACGTCAAACAGATGAAAGAAAAAGTGAAAGCCACATAGCTTTAGTGATGAATTCTATCAACTTTCAAAATAATAAAAGAAAAACCCAGATTATTCTGATGTCACACAAATGATTCTAGAGAAGACAGAGTTAAGAAGGAAAGGACAAAGACAAGCACGGTAAGGATGCCTGTAATCCCAGCAATGGGGAGACTGAGGCAGAAGGATTGCTGCAAGTTCAAGACTAGCCTTGGCTACATAGTAAGTTCAGGACCAACAGAATAAGACCCTATCTCACAGAAAACAAACAAAGAAAGGAAGAAAGAAAGAAAGAAAGAAAGAAAGAAGGAGAGCACGACACATGAAGAAATGAGTAGAATGCAATAAGTTAACTATCGAATGATAAAGAAATAGGTTAAATGAAGCAATGCTCATTCTTAACAGTAGAAGACCATATAGGATCTTACAGTGTATTACTGAAAAATATCCCCAAAAAGAGAAAGGGAAGAAATTCCAAGTTGCAGGAACTATGCACAGTATGACACCATTTAGAAACATATAATGTAATACTTTACTGTTTCTGGTCACACAGTTTTTCAATAAAGAGGTAAAAGCACAAGTAAAAAGGCCACATGACCCACAGAAGGGTGATAAAAGGGGGGGGAGGGCTGGACGCGCACCCAAAGTCTCATCTGTGGCTATCATGTTCCATTTGTTATGCACACAGACTAAAGCAAACGTGGCCTTATGTTACTATACATACATAATTTTTGAGACAAGGTCTCACTCTATAGTCCAGGCTGGTCCTGAACTCAATATGCGGCCCACGTTGGCCTTGAATTTATGGCAATCCTCCTGCTCCAGCCTCTCCAGTGCTCGGATCGAATTGAGCTTGCTACGCAAGCACTCTAACCACTGTGCTCTTCTGCCCGTCCCTCATGTTAATATATGTAAGTAATGGACACAGAGACAAATGTTGTGCAACCACTGGATCACCAATATTTGTGGGACAGGGGCCTCAACCAGTGCAAGTCAACTCTTGACAGTGACTGGGATGGGCAGTGTAATGGTGGACACTACTTTTTTTTTGAGATAGGATCTTGCTTGTAGGCCAGGCTGTTCCTGAACTCACTATGTACTCCAGGCTTCCCTTGAACTCACAGCAATCCTCCTGCTTCAGCCTCTTGGGTGCTAGGATGTGCGCCACCACACCCAGCAGACACTATCTCTTACATAATGTGTTTTTAGTCTGTGAAAGTCTACTGTTCATGAGGTGAAATTATAACAACCCTTATCAAAAAGCCCTGGCAGGTGGTGGAGGAGGCAGACAGGAAGGAAACGAAGTTGAATAGGCGCACAGGGTTAGGCGTGGCCCTAGGGACAATGGGGCTCCACTTAAGAATCCAAGGTGGAAAGTGGCATCACGAGATTTGTCCTTTAGAAAGATTCCTCCAGCTAGAGAGAAAAGGAGAAGGTGGGGGTTGCAGAGTGAGAGCAGAGACAACAGGGAGGCTACTGCAGGCCTCCATGACCTAGGCGGCCTGTCTCATGTGGCACTTTCTAGACTCTGGGCACAGGAATGCCCCAAGTGTCATGGGGACTTCTCCCCCCTCCTCTCCCCCGCGCCAGCTTCTGCAAACCCAATGCTGTCTAGTAGAAATATCACTTGAGTCACATACATAATTTTAAATTTTCTATCAGTCACATTTTAAAAAATAAAATGAGGGAGTGGGGTGTATTTCAGTAACATCTACTCAGCTGTGAGTGGGATCAATTCTCTCACAGGGAGAAAAAGATAAAAAGAACCTTATAAGCTTAGCTCTAGGAAGAAATCTGGCATATGTATCGGTTCAACATGGAATCAATAGAAAAACACTTAGAGGTAATTACATTTTTTTACACGGTATCGTAAAATCCAGCGTGAATTTTACATTTACAACACGTCTTACTTGGGATTAGCCATGTTTTAAGTGCCCAGTATCCACATGTGGCATGTGGCTCCCACATGGGCCAGCAGAGTGGTAGGAAAATAACACGTATGCAGTTCCGCAGACCTCCTGGCTGACAATCTGCTGCTTTGTCTCAGCACTCGGACACTTACCAAAACATTCAGGTTGAGATCCATACCAAAAAAAAAAAAGGTGGCACACTCCATTTAAATATAAATCTGAATTTTTAAAAAACCCAATAGAGCAAAATATTTCATGAAGGGTTTAGAAAAAAAACTTTGGAAAAAGCAAATGAAATGATCTTCGGGGCACAAATGTACAAATGACCGAATTAAAGGGAACAAAAATTGAAAGCCAACCCTCAACGCAGACCGCCACTAAATAAACAGGGCTACTCTATTCAAACTGATTCCAAAATTAACCAAATGGGAATATTGAAATGATACTTTAAATTCACAAAATTATTCTATTTATAGTTCCTCTTCTGTAAAATACCGGTTCTGATCACTCACTTACTTATATAATAAAGAGGCTCTTTAAAACAGCGTGTAAAACTCTTTTTACTTTCAGGGTTAGCATATCATTACATGCCCTTGACCTGTGGATTAACAAAATACGGTCTGTTCATACAAGAGAATATCATTTAGCCATAAAAAAGAACAAAGCACTAACATTTGTGACCATATGAAAGAACTTACACAGAGGGCCACATGTAATGTGATTCCACTTGTGTCAAATGTCCACAAAAGGCAAATCGCTAAAGTTAGAAAGCAGGTTAGTAGCTGCCAAAGGTTAAGGGAGAAGAGGCGATTGGAAGTGGCCATTTCTTGGATTCACAGATTCTTTTGGGAGATGAATATTTTCTGGAATTAGATGGTAGCGTGGGTGCCAATACTGTGAATGTACTTTATGCCACTCAAGTATTATAATTTTTAAGTGGTTAAAGAGGTAAACATGATAATGATTGAAACGGTTGTATGTTGTCACAGTTTACCATGGCTTTCTGAAAACTAAGGGGTGAAATAAGATACATATAGGCAAAATAAAAAAATATATACTTAGAGGAAAAATTATCATACAAAATAATGTGAAATAAAATCCTATTACCTAGTCCAGAGGAGATAATTCCACAACTAAAAGCAGAGAGAGCAGCATTTAGTGCAGCCCGAGAATGGATGAGACTGCCTTTGTTGGGAAGTTCTATCAGCAAATGTGAGAACACAGTCCCTGTTCTGAGGCACACATTTACTTGGGTCACTGAGCAGTCACCAAATCTCCACACCTTCTGCTGTCTCTGCTTCCTCCCACACTCCCCGTGCTCAGACACCCTCACAGCAGCTCCAGTCTTGTCTCCTGCCCCATACCGTGAGCCATCTGCTGTGGTCCCTCTTGGACTTTGGCTTCCGGCGTAGCTTGTGTCTACACAACAACTTTTCACGAGCTGTCTTCCAGAAACAAACCGCCAGCGGTAACTTTTAATGGAGCTGCAAGGGGCAGCATTGCCCAGTGGCCAGGAGCCAACATGTCCCCTCTGCTGAAGCCAGCTCTGACACACACTAGCTTGGCACTCTGGCTCAGCTGGCTTCACCTCTGTCCCCGAGCTTTCTGGAGAACAAACACCCAGTACTTGTCCTCAGAAAGCCTGGGGTCACCAGTGTCTCAGAATCACCTTGCAGACATAATGGAAAACACGAGGGCAGCCATATGCACCTGAGGAAGAGCGTCTCCACAGTTGAGGATGCCTATGGGGTCTCAGGACAGGAGCACCAGGGCAGGCCAGGCCAGGGGCTGAGGATCTGGGTCTCCCTAAGGCCCAGCTGGGTCCTGGATGGGCACTTTCTGCCCAACTGCCAGCCACCTCCTCAGTCCAGAGCTGTCCACATAAATAACAGTACAGACCCTGGCCAAGAGGGATTCAGCAGGAGGTGGCAAGACAGGCTCCAACCTGGCCATCCCCAGACGTCTATGAGAGTGGTGGGATTACGAGTGATTCCACTTTCTTACTCTGGTGTGCTTCCCTGGCCACCTCACCCACAAGTAAGGATCTGCAAAATGCCATAACAGCCCTCAGCAGATTAAAACTCCATGCACTCCTGCAAGATATTCCCCATTACAACAAATACACCATGACGAAGGCTCCTGCCCCTTCTATGTTTCAAGTGTGTTTGGGCCATCAAGTACTGAGGCATGCTTCCACGTGTTGGTCAGCCCTGGAACCGTTTCTGAACGGAAGTCAAGCTACCAGTGAGACAGCAGTTACATGCCATGTTCAGGGTGCGAGCCCTCAGGCTCCAGGCCTTACAGGCTCCAAGACCACAAGTGACTTATAAATCCAACTTCCCCAATCTTCAGCTTCCATCCTGAAATGGATATGATGAGGTTTGACCTTGACTGGGCTGCTCAAGAAGTAAATAAATAGTTCCTGCAATGCATTCGGCCTAATCATTGTTGCCTCTAAATGTCTGCTGAGTGTCTACCATGTGCCAGGTGCCATGTTAGGCATAGGCATACCAAAGAGCAACACCCAGTCCCTGTTGTCTCAGAACTTAGGTTAGGAGGTGATTGACTCTATGGAGCGCAACAAAGCTGGGCAGGAAGAACACGGACCACAGGGAGGAGTTGCAGTTACATGCATATGGATGGCTCCGGCAGGGCTCTTTGAGGAAATAATGTTTGAACAGAGGCTCAAAAGAGGAAGAAAATGTTATATGTGGACACGACAGCATGTGCCATGTTCCTAGGCCAGCAAATGCTTGGCCCAGCTGAGCAGCAGCCAGGCCGATCTGGCTGGACTAGGTTAAGGAGTGAGCACAGAGTGGACTGTCACAGAAGCGGTGGGAACCGGACCACTGAAGCCTCACTGCTTACTGATGGATCTTTGGACTTCGGTCTGGATAAGACAGGAGCCACTGAGCAACTCTGAACAAAAAAGAAACATGGCGTAAGTTGCCAAAGAGTTGTTCTCAGTACTGCAGAGAGAACAGCGCAGGGTTCAAGACAACAGGGAGGAGCTGAGGAAGTTCCCTCTGTAGGCCATGTAACCGATGGCAGGGACTCAGGCCAAAATGGTGGGCATGCAGGATGTGAGAAACAGTCGCTGATAAACACACCTGAAGGTAGAATAACAGGTCCTGACAGTGGACAAGTGGATAAAGAGGGTGAAATAAAGAGGAATACTCTGGACTGAGAGCGTAACTCAGCAGTTAGGGTGTCTGCCCAGCAAGTGCAAGGCCCTAGGTTCGAGTCCTCAGCACCAAGTAAACTGGGTGTGGTGGTGCACTCTTATAATCCCAGCACTTAGAAGCCTGAGGCAGGAGGGTTGCCATGCGTTCGAGGACAGACTGGACCACATACTGCGTTCAGGACCAGCTTGGCCTACAGAGTGAGAACCCATCTAAAATATAGAATAATGTTTTAAAAAGAGTGATGCTATAAAGATTTTAGCCTAAACAACTGGGGAAAAAAATACTTCATCATTTCTGCTAACTAGACCAGGGACATTTTGTAACAGAGGTCTTTTGAAAACATAAGAAAAAAACTGCTTTTATATTCAAAGGGCTGACTTGCAAATGGTGTTTCCAAAATGTTTCATGATCATTAGAAGCCCGGGTACCACAGTCCCTCGCCCAGACCCGCCCCCAACATCCATCCAATCATGGCACATTTCCAGGCAAAAGGCCTCACTACATCCTAAGGAAATCTATGTGCTGCACCTCCAGGTCACAGCCTGGCAGAAAGCAGCTTCACGTACCTCCGGAAAGAATAATTAGCTTTCCACCCTTTAATCAAGGAGCAGCAGACTGTTGTTTTTCTAAGGTTTTGCCCAGGGAGAGCCTGTTCTTTCCTGAGTGGGTATTTTTCCACCCAGGACTCTGTGTTCATGATGAGCCTTCCCATGAGCCAGCTCCCAGCACCACCCCCAGTTTGTCTCGAATAAGAAACTGAAACTCCTGCTCAGGAGGCAGATGTGGGATCGGGTCATGGACACCCCGCATCCTCAGTACCCCAGACCTGTGACTTAAGGGCAGCAAGAATCCTCAATCTGTCTGCTGACATAGGAACTAAGTTCCTAGGACTTTACTCTATAGAAAACCAATGTTAGCGTGCTCAGTATGCCAGACATTGTCCTCAAAGACTGAAGAGTAAACATACTGAGTCCTCATGACAATTGTGTCAGTAGGGACATTTTTTTTATCTTCACTTTACAGATGAAGAAACTGAGGATTAGAAGTTGACTTGCCCAGAATTAAACAGCTAGTAGGTGTCAGAGCCAGGATCAGAATGAACCCAGGTCACTTGGCTCCAGAGTACAAAAAAAGAAGAAGAAGAAGAAGAAGAAGAAGAAGAAGAAGAAGAAGAAGAAGAAGAAGAAGAAGAAGAAGAAGAAGAAGAAGGATAAAACCATCCCAAACCAAGCACAGAGGAGACAAGATGGACACTCAGGTGCTCACTATCCACAGGCCCAGAGCTAGCATGGCTTACAGGGTTCCTCTTTATAGGAAGTGCAAATGGACTTTTTAAAAAATAGAAGCAATAACAAGAGATCAGGGATAACTCTTATTTACTGATATGCCTACATTTTCAAATAAATATCCGTAAAAGCCAGGGCTCAGTGGTACATGCTTACAATCCCAGCTATGGTATTTACAAAGCTGAAACAGAAGGTTCATTTGAGCCCTGAAGTTGGGGCTACCCTGGGCAACATAGAGAGACACCCAGCTCAAAAAGAAAAGAAATCCATGAAGAGTAACTGGCACACTTTTCTGTGTTCATATTATAGCTCATTAGAAGTAAAATCTTAATTAAAAATTTCTGATGATTGAGGGTTTTTTAATGTTTCAAAGGGATTTGGAAGAGGGAAAAGGCTCTTAGAAAGTTACTTTTTAAAACTCTCATTGAGCTATCATTCCAATCTTTGTCTAAGGAAATAAAAGTGAGAAAGCTATTTTTTGGAATTATTCTATCAAACTATATCCAACTCATAGACAAGAAGGAGGGAGACAAATTCATGTTCTCCAAATTCTGGAAAGCTCCAACGCAGAAAGGCTCTCTGTAGACACCATCCTCTCCTGGTTTCTTTTTAACAGACACTCCATGAGGATTTATTTGCCCAGGAAGTAGCAAAAAAAAAGAAGTCTTCATATTTTATTCAATAATAGGTTGTATCAGAGGCTAATAAATCAAGCGGTAGGTGGCCCAACCCCTCCAAAATGAAAATCACGATCCTAAAAATGAGTCCTGAGGAACGGGCTTTCTAATACATGTTCTGTTGACTCTAACAGTTAAAAATACTAAAAATTCTTAAATTAGCCAGCATCACTTAAAGCTGTTCATTGACTTGATACAGGACCTACCACAGTCTCCAAGGTAATTAGGAGCTCCATAAATGCTGTTTTTGGCAATGACTGGGGCCACACATAGAAACATGTTTACTCCCAAACTGTGCATGAAATACAGTGGTGGGGTTGGGAGGGCGGTGACCTTGCTGGAGCGCATGTGGAGGAAGAGGAGGGGTAACGCCAAGGGCACAGACGGAGCTGTGAGGGTTTGAGCACAGTGACAAGCAGCGAGCCACCCCCAAGTTCTGGCGGACCTCCAACACAGCTGAAAAAGGGGTGTGGGGGATGGGAGACATTCTGAGTCAGGGAAGCTAACATTATTAATGTTTTACAATAATACAACCACTCAGGCTGTTCCTTCTATGTGGATTAAGACACAGGGCCCTGTGAGGTGAGGGCTCTGACAGGTGAGGACACAGCCACTGGAGCTACAATTAGACATGCCACAAGCCAGACAGCCCCACTCTGGGATTGCTACTCTTAGCCCCATGAGCACCAACCATGTATATTAATTTTCTGGCCATCTAATCCAGAAAGGCCATACACTGTGGAGAGAGAAATTGACCATGCTACATGACCAGCTATGTGCCATTGGTTACCGAACATTTTTATCAAAAACAGTCATCTAAAAGCACAGGGCCATGCAAGCTCCAGCTGGGCTCCAAAGGAACAAGGCCAGCACTTGCATCAGCGTTGCCATAGCTGCCGCCATGGCAACCTCCCTAGGCGAAGATGCTTCCCTAGCCCCACTCACCTGGGGCTCTGGCTCAGGGTGCAGTCCTTGCAGATTCGACCTCCTCTTACCTACCTACCTGCTCCAATTGGCTCAAGTTTTCACAAGGTGGGGAACAGACTGAGGGTTCCCCAGTTCCCTGAATACATATGGGCCAGACCAATGTGTATAAAGGCCACCAGAGAAACGAGGCTAACTGAGAGGTCACAGAAAGATGCAGGTCTGAAGAGGGGGCAGCTGACACCACCTGGCAAGGCTGGGTGGAGTTCCAGCCCTGGCACTTACTAACTAGTGACGCTATGCAAAGGTCTTGACATCTAAGAACCTATATCTTATGCTAGGCAGACAGTCTGGGAAGAGTTCCATTGTGAAGGTATAATGGTCAATTTTATACATTAGAGAGTCACTGTGAGGTCTGAGTAGAGCCAGGCATCTGAAGGACAGAGGAGTAAAGCTGGCTACTACTCTTACCTTTCTGCTGCCATGGTGCTGGCCTGCAGCTCCCTCTGCCCTCAGCTCAGCACCTTACACTAAAAGCAGAAAGCACACCTGTCCACAGCAGCACAGGGCTAGACACAGCTAGTAGGACACACGCAGCCGGGTACAAGGAGACGAGAGAGCAGTCAGTGGAGACCCCAAACTCCAGACCCACTACTAGGGTTCTCTGAAGAGGTTTTTATGTTTTTACCTTTTAGCTGAGGCCTCATTGTGTTGCCTGGCTGGCCTCAAATATTCATAGCTCAAGCAATCCTCCTGCCTCAGCTTCCCTAATATCACCATGTCTCACTTGACTAGATATATTTAGTGAAAGAAATTTACTACTTTATTCAACCAATTTGTCACTGAACAACATACCTTGTAAGACACTGACACTAGGAATGAGCCTTCAGAAGTATTTAAAGCCAAGTGAATGGGATTAAAAACTTCCAGAAGATTCTGAAAAAAAAAATAATTTCAGCAGTAATGATCTCTCAAGGCTAGGACTGACCCTGCATTTTATATATTCCTCACTGCCTGAATTGTTCCTTTTGAGACTGAGTCTCATTCTGTAGTCCAGGCTGATCCTGAGCTCACTCGATAGCCCAGGCTGACTGCAAACTCACAGCAATCCTACTGCCTCAAGTGCTGGGATTACAGGCAGGCACCACACCAGCTTATGTGGTGCCAAGGAATTAAATCCAAGGCCTCGTGCCCAATGGGCTCTAATCACTGTTCTATTCCTCCAGTTGTACCACCTAAATTTTTTTATGATACCCATATAATAATTTTTTGTTACAGGAAACTGAACTCTGGTCCTTCACAATGAGCTACAGTACCCTAACCCTTTATTTTTCTTTTTGTATTTTATTTTTGAAACAAGGTCTCGCTAAGTCATTAAGTTGCCCATGATGAACTCAAACTTGCAAATCTCCTACCTCAGTCTCCCAGAGTTCTGAAATTATATGTGCCTGGCACCATGCCCGACTACATATCATAATTTTATAATCAGAAAATACTAGGTTTCTTTCTTCAAAAAACAAAATAAAAGGCTGAAATGTCTTTCCATCACATAAATGGTTCACAGAAGAAGCCAAATATATATATATATATATATATATATATATATATATATATATATATATCCAGACAAAGTCCACCTTCCCTAGCAACCAGCAAAATGGGAATTTAGATCAGAGAGCATAGTCACTTTCGGAATAGCAAATTTTATGGCAATACCAAATGGGGGCAAGAACATGGGGAACCAGGGCACTTTGCTTCCCAATTTTCAACAAATAAATTGACATAACATTTCCACAGGATAATTAGACAGCATTTTCCAAGAACATTAAAATGACTCAGAATTTCTCGCTTATAGTAATTTTCACGACAAACTAACGGCAAACAGGGACAGAGTGACAACAATAGCACGTCAATGTTGTCGTGGAGGGAGACTAGGTTTGCCTCACATAGCCAGCGGCAGGGCCCCCATATTAAGAAATCCCTGCCCTGTTCCACATGTTCTACAAGCAATGCAGGTGTGAGACTTGACCGTTTCACCTTGTGAAAATACAGAACTATCTGGATTCAGTGCTTTTAAAAACAGCACCAACTTCAGAAGATTAGGTTCTTGTGAGGGTTAAATAATTCAATCTGTTAAAAGTGCCGAGAACATCTCCTGACCCACAGGAAGATATCTGTGTGGATTTCACTCTTTTAGCAATACCACCTTATTGGTTAGGAACACAGACTCCAGTCAGCTACCTGGCTCACGCTCCAAGCCAACCCACGGCTCATGAGCTGTTGATTTTGAGCATGTTACTAACCTCTCTGCTGCAGGTGCCACATTCATAAAAACACTCATAAAATCCCTAGGATAATGGGGATGATCACTTTGTCTATCTTAATTAATAGCTAATTAGTTGCTCTTAGAAGAGGTAAAAGCAAGCTGCAAGTGGAACCACCAGCCTGTAATGCCAGCACGTGAGAGGACCAGGCAGGATCACAAGTTCAATCCCAGACTGGGCTGCTTAGCAAGACCCTGACTCAAATCAAATAAAATTAGAAGAAGGGCTGTTAATACAGCTCAGTGAGAAGTTCAACCCCAGTCCCCCCAACGGGGCAGGAGGAGCAAGAGCAACAGCATCTAAGAGCAGCGTCTGTCCCCAACACAACAGGCACAGTGGGCCTACCCAACACGCATTAGCTATGTGAACACTGTACCCCTTCGTCTCCTATCATTCCCCTGCTGGATAAAATGACAGCACAGCCACAGTGCTCATTACCCTGGGTGACAAGAACCTGAAGTGTGTTCTGTTTCATCCTGACAACACCCCAAGAGCAGATGTGATTACTGTTCAGATGTACAGAAAGTGACACTGAGGTAGAGAGATCGGGTAACTTGCATCAGGTCACGTAGAAGGGAAGTGGCAACACTGCCAGGCTGTGAGTCCGATCAGCTATGCACCAGGGCTCCTGTCGACTGCATGGAATTGCCACTCCCCTGTGACAGCCTGCACCAGCCACCGGTGGGGACCATGAAACCACAGGTCCTCTCTGCAGGACGTGAAGTCTGCCTTTGTAATTCTCCAACATACAGCACGAACGCTGGTTTCTACGACCATCTGGCCAACAGAATCACACGAGTACAGTCACCAAGGAGCAACCCCTGCAGCCCTTCCCAAGGTCTCAGCACATACACTCGTGTGGGACTGTCAAGATGAGACCCAACCATTACAAAAATATTCTGGACAGAGCCATCTTCCCAGTTTTAGAGACACCTGCTGCCATCCACACAGCTGGTATCCCTGCGGTTCGTTTCACATGCCAGTGATACCAAGGCCCGCATGCATGTTCCTGTGGGAGGCTAGGCCAGGGTCAATCTGCCTTAACAAGCCTTTCTGGCCTTTCGAGCGTGAAATCTGTGGCAGCAAGTTCACTTCTCATCTCCAGCCCAAAATATTCACAAAGCTCCATGGTGTGGGGGAGCAGGTCGGTGACACCAGGACAGGACACAGTTTGAGTACAGGCTGCTTCTCTGTCCTCAAGGCTCGCCAAAACCACGAGACTACCCCTGTGCCTCACCAGGGTCCATAACCCGTGTTGGTTCAAACCTGGCAACACAATTAGTGTCTGTGTGCAGGCACTGTGCCTAGGCATTTTCCCAACTCCAAGCCCTCAGGGTAAATATTTTTGTTTACTGTTGCACCCCTGGGCCCAGATGAGGTCTCAGCACCTGTAAGTTATCAGAACCCATTCAGTGAGGGATGGCTGAGGGGCAGAGCAGAGCACAGAATGAACGGGGCAGCCGCTCTCAGGTCGCCGCCGCCGCCGCCCCTGGAAGCTGCCTGCGAAGCCCTCTGGCTCTCCTGTCTCTTGTCTCTGCACACAGGCCCTCTTCCCATGTTTCTGCACGGACACATCAGCAGGATCCCCACACTCCAGTAGCCCACCTACCCCTCGACCCCTCCAGGGAGCACCAAATTAAGTTAAAAGTCAAGGAGCCCTTTAGGTTAAAAATATGTCTTCTTTTATTTTCCTGTGGTAGCAGGTGGCGAACCCAGGGGCACTCTACCACTCAGGTGCCCTCCCAGGTCCTTTTATTTTGAAATAAAATCTTGCTAAGTTGCCCAGGCTGATCTCAAACTTGTGACCCTCATGTTTCGGCCTCCCAAGCAGTAGAGATTACAGGCAGGTGGACCTTCCCCCTCACTTACAGACAGATATTATACGCCCAGTACAGAGCCAAACAAGCTGAGCAGGTCAACACATGCCTGCAATCCCAGCAGTCTGGAGTCTGAGGTGGCAGGATCCCAATTTCAAGTCCAACCTTGACAACTTAGTGACTTAACAAGACCTGCTAAAAAACAAAAGGGCTGCAAATCCAGCTCAGTGTAAAGGCCCAGGGTTCAATCCCCAGCACCGAAAGAGAAAGAAAAAACAAACAAACAGACAGACAAAATTAAGATGTAATAAAGAAGCAATGGAAAAAATCACAATTTAACTTCTAAGTTGAAAACAAAATTTTTTTGAGAAAGGGTCTTGCTCTGTAGTCTTGGCTGGTCTTGAACTTTTTATGTAACCCAGGTTGGCCTTGAACTCACAGTAATCCTCCTGCCTTCACCTCCAAGTGCTGGGATTATAGGCATGTGCCACCACACCTGGTTTTATGTGGTGCCGGGAATGGAACTGAACCTAAGGCTTTGCACCTGCTAGACAAGTGTTTTAACACACTACACTCCTAGACCCTAAGTTAAATTTTGGGTGCAAATCAGAAATGAGAAGACTTAATTTATTTTAAAAGACCCACAGTGAACATTTACTTTTGAGGTAGCTTCCAACATTTTCAAAGCTAGAAGATTCACTTAGAAATCAGGTGTGTATCTTTAGTGAAATGACTGAAAAATCTAGCCACCACGGCCCCACACTCACATGCCCAACAGAGGTCAACTAGGGACAAGGACAACTACTCTCTTAGGACTGGGGGGCAGTATCCTCCTCATCACCTTGCCATGGCCACTCACTTGAGGTACCTGCCTAGCCCTTGTCCTCGTTGGAGTTGGTGACTCTGGCCTGGCATATATCCTTTAGACTCCGCTGTGGCCATAAAGCTAAGAAAGCCCTGAGCCATCCCTCCCTCAGCCTTCAAGAGCTATCTGAGATGCTACACAGTGAATCTCCCAGTTGCCAGCATCACTGCCCTGACCACCTAAGCCCCTTCTGCATGCTCAACCAGCCAGGCCAGTTCAAGATCTTCCCCACCGACTGACTCTCCATCCAACAGTGACCTCATGTGTACCTCCATACAGTCCTCAGTTACCCTCCATGGAAGGGCCCACAGTCCCCAGCCCACAATGGAGAAAGTCAAACCTAGCATTTAAAGTCAGCCCCCTAAAGGTGCAAGCTTCCCAGATGCAGGCCATCCACAAGAGAGGACCCCACTGCCCAAGGCATGGTGCCTGGGGTCAGACTCACTGGGCAGCCCCAGGGCCTCATCCAGAGACCTCTACTACCTGCCACTAACCTCTGTGTTTGTTTATACTCTGGCTCCACGTTGTAATGGTAACTAACTCCCTGAGGGCAGGGCCCTGCCTGCTCCAGTGATTAAGGTTCCAGAGCCTGCTCCCCCAGTTAGTGAGTCACAGAGGAGGCCCTCGGCCACAAAGAATGGAGGGCCAAGGCAGAGACAGACACACACAGCATGGAAGGAAGGGACAAGCCCCTTGAGCTGTGACTTCTGATTCGCCAATATCTTGTGGAAACAATTCTGTTAAAATATTGAATTAAAAGGCTGGATATACAGTTACACAGTCTACAGAGGATTAAAAAAAGATGAAGAAAACACTGTAATAATGATCATGGTCAAAAAAAAAATGTTTTTAAGTCCCTGTATGCATTTTCCAAATGGACTACAAGTCTGTTTTAAGGAGCTCACTTTTAGCTGCCAACATCAATCTTTAGCCAAGCGAATATTCTTTCCCTAGACTTTTACTGATTCTGAAATGCACAGAGGGCCCACAGAGAAAAGGATGCTGTTTTGGATTAGTTTGACTCTTAGAGTAGACTTGAGGGGAGAGGAAAAGAAAACAGGGAGGCAGCTGGCCATGGCCGGGGGAATACAATCCTTCCAGACTCCTTGGTGGCCCCTAATGACCAGTCCTCCCCGTCCTACTCACTACTTGGTATCAACAGAAGGAATATCAGTTTGTCTTCCGGATCCCAGAATGTTATGAGAAATTATATTTCTTTTGGAAAGATGGTAAGTTTTTCAGCCCTGGCCTATGAAAACTTCCAAAGAAAAATAAAGAAACATAAGGAGATTTTCTAATATGAATACATGGTTTAAAATTAAAATAGACGCACTTCATTAAGCACCTGATTCAAGGGGTGGGGCAGCAAGGACAGCACATCCTCTGGCTGCCAGCTTGCCATTCATCCACCTCCCCTGGCCCTGCCCCAGGTCTCTGCCACTTTGCTGGCTCCAAGTGTGTTCCAAAGACATGCAGTGGGGCAGCAGGGCGCAGTACCAGGCACTATATAAAGCTACACAGGGAACTCAAGATTCTCATAAGGGACAGGGGAGCAGGTCTCAGGTGAGTAGTGAGTAGCAGAGCCAAGGTCAGTCGGTAGACTTCCTGTGGGAACTGAGCTCACTGCACATTCCTCCAGGGCCCAGGTGCTGGCCAGAGAGTAAGCCACAGGAGAGTGACTCACTACCAAGTAAAGGGACAAGACAGCAGCTGACAACAGGGCAAACCAGAGGATTAATAGCAAGGGGCAGTGTGCCGCTAAGAACTGGAAAGGTGAGAGATCATGGGGAGTCGAGCGGAGGAGCCCCCATCCATGCAGCTGCTAGGCTCCCTGGGAAGGCTCTGCGCAGAGGCTCACACTGAGACAGGCTTCAGAGAACTCTTCCTACCCTCCCAAGGCATGCTGAGGGGGTCACTAAGTACCCGGTACCTCTAGCCACCCTAAGGCTCAGCCAGATACAGCCTGCTAGGAGATTGCTCCGGGGCACTGGAGTCTGCGGGAAGTGAAGAAGGCATCGCCACAGAGGGAACTGCATGTAAGACCTGTACAGAGAGAGGCAATTCTGCACCCTAGAGCCCCCTCAACAAGTCAGGAAGGGCAGTGCAGCCCAGCCTGCCTTTGGAGCTGGAGAGTTCTGCAGTTTGCCCCACATCCACCTGCAATGCTACAGGCTCCCACCATCCACCCTCCTTCTGGAGTGGCTCACTTGAAAAACAGCCAACCATACCCGAAGTTCCTCAAGGAACTCAGAAAGTGGAGTGCCGTTTGGAAATCAGGAGGGGGAAGAGGGCCCGGCTGGGAGGTGTATACAGAAAGATCCAGCACACAGTGGGGGACTGGGATTGGCTGCTGAGGTCACAGCAAATGCCCTGGCATAGCTGGGGTGCTTAACCATAAGGACCCACAGTAACAGAAGAGATCAGGGGGCACAGCCTTGAGGGGGGGGGGCACCTGAGGATCAGAGGTGAAAGCCAGCTTACTGACAGAAACACAGTGAAGAAGGAGGTGGGCTGGGGGCTGATGCCATGGAAGGGAAGCTCCAGTGCAGGCCGAGCAGAGACCCCTCGACCATCACTGCCAGAATGGGAGGCAGCATGGGGTAGAGTGGGTGGCAGTGGATGGAGCCAGGGTCGGGGGCTGGGGGGAGCTGTGGCATCAAGAAAGAGGAGAAACTCTTCCTAAATTTTAAAAGAAAAATGGAAGAAAAAAAGCAAGATGGTGGTGTCAGTCTTAATCCTAAAGATAATGACCTGTGAATGTGGGACCCTCACAGCTGGCCAAGGAATGTTTAAAAGGCTTCCAGTGCCCTGTCACTTCACAAAATTCACACGACAACTCTGCAGGTAGGTTTCAGGAACAGTCCTCTCACAGATGAGGAAGCGGAAGCACAAGGAAAGCAGCAACGCAGGGAGCTGAGCTGCCGGCAGCGCACGGGCTTGGCAGGGGCCACAGGAAGAAGTGCTCAGCACGGCAGTCACCCGGTCGGATCCACAGGCAGGAGGAAAGGAGCTGCCAGTAGGGAGCCAGAAGATGAACGGGATCTGGGGGACAGGGGACAGATAATAGTTCTCAGTGTGCCCTTCGCTAAGAACAAATGACCTTAGCCAGCACCTGACCCTCACAAAACCTTAAAGTTGAAGGAGCTCCCCACCTCCTGACATTGTAAGAGGGTTAGGTAAGCTTATATCCATGAAAAGCATTCGGCCCAACACCCAGAACACGGTAAGAGCACAGCAAATGTTACCTATCATTATCATAAACAGCATCCACAGGTTTAAAGCATGTGGGCCTGGAGAGTCTACTAGAAGGAATTAAAATTCCCCCCTGGAAACACACAGTCCTCTGCATGTCTTGACGCTTTCCCCACCCCAACCCTCCCAGGACTGGCCAGTGGATGCGCCAGCCTCGGTAGCTGTCATTTCTTTACCAAGGACAGCTAGGCCTGGACCACGGAGGTGTGCTGTTTGGCAGACCAGCTCTTCTGCTGCCCAGTACTGATTAGTCAATGTGATTTTGCTAGGCCTTTGCGCTCAACAATAGCAGATACAGATGTTAAAATAACAGCACAGACACTGCAGCTCTGTAAGGGGAAGGTCCTCTCTTTGAGGACTCATAGTTACCTTAGAAACAGCTGGAAATGATTCTCTGCCAGGGTTCAGGGCAAGAGAGGCCAGGGTTCCTGCAGTCTTACGACTAAGTCCTAGGATGGCACCAAACATGAGTGCAGAGTACCCTCTGCTGGCCATCAGTGAAAACACAGCTGGGGAGCCCATGAATCACTCCAAGAGGCTCAGGACCTGCAACCTGGAAACAAGGTCAGTATTGTGTCTCTCTCGCGTTACTCTGTACTAGAGCAACCCTAGGGCCTGGAGCACCTACCATTGACATACACTCCCAGCCCTTTTCAAAATTTTGAATTGATAATAAAAAGTCTTCTTTTCCTAAAAGATGAGTTAAAAGGACAAAGTCAAAGGGCATTTTATTCCACTCCCTGGCTTATATTTTCCTTACTGGTGTACTTCATGTGTTACCTGAAAATGGTCCCATGGATGCTACAGCATGAGCTCCATACCATGGAACCTGAGCTACTTGGGGTGTCAACCAAGAGTGCACAGGTGGCCCTCAGCAGTGTATTTTTAAGAGGCTCTTGATGAGACTGTGGAGCTCACAGTCACCTTGAGTCAAATCTACTTTCTTCCAGAAAACTCCAGCATCTGATTCAGGGACACTGGCATCCTAGAAGCTGAGAGGACAAGTCAATTGTGGGTCAAACACAGCTGATCTTGGGTGGACAACCTGATCTAGAACCTTCCAACATGGTGCTGCCCCCACCTTAAGACTAGAACACAGCTTGTCTGCATCCTGCAAGGTGTTTCCCACAGCAGGGGCCTCCAGGACCTCAATCCCCAGCCTTAGCACCATCTCCACCACTCCCTGGGATCAGTCATGCCTGACTTTGGCAAGCTCTAAACCTGCCTAGCTTTGTGCTCACCTGACGTGACACACCACAGCCAAGCCAGCCAAGTTCCAAAGCCCAAAGCCCACTTGTTACTTCAAAAGTGAGTAAATGTCCCTCTTATCGCCTTAAATTTTCTTCTCTTGGACAAAATGGGAGTTGCCATTTACCACACGTCCACTAATGGTCAACACCAGAAATGTAGTTTTATGGCCACGCTAGAGGCCAGTGGAGCTGACCTGCTCCCTGTGTCGAAGGCCACAATTCTGAGATGAGGCTCCATAGCGTCTTGACCACTGGCTGAGGCCTCTGCCTCGCCTGCCTTCTCCTTCCCTCCTTTATACCACTGGAGCCCATCAGTTTCTACTCGACCCAGGAGCTCACCAGAGGGATGGAAACGAGAATGCCAGGGCAGGGAGCAGAGAGAGTGGAAGCGGGATTGATGGAGTGCAGGAGAAAGGCCGTGGGGCACTGCAAGGCCAGGACAAGTTGGAAATGAAAAGGAACCGGGAGGAGAGGGAGGCAGGTGGAGAAGGGGCAAGAGGTAGTGGTAGTAGAGCTCGTGGCCCATGAAACAGATGCCGGCGGGTACATTAGGGTTCCCTGTGCCACAGCACAGGGCAAAACTGCTACTGTTGGTTTGCAAATCACTGAATACAAGAAAATGCCCAGTCTGGAGCACTGCATGCGTTGGTATTTGCTCAGAGTGCACGCTAATCTTATGGATGAGGAAACTGAAGCTGAGAAGAGGCCCCTAACTCGCCAAGGTCCCTCAGCTCACTCACAAGTGGCAGAGCCCACATGCAGCCTGAGTGTCTGACTCTCAGCACATGCTCGGGAGGCTCTCAGCTCTGCACAAGAGAAAGAAGGCTGCTGTCCAAGGGTCAAGCGAGGCGTGACATGGGCCATGCAGATCACATCCTGCACAATCAGCCACTCAATGTGAGTGATGCCAGAAGCAGCAATTCTTTTCCTTTCCCTCCCTTTCCCTAATTGCCATGTTCCCTCTCGCTCTGAAGGCCCAATTCCTACTTGATGACTCAATTTTCACTGCTGAATTCCTCGCATGCCTGTTACTGTCCCCAGGCCCACACAGATAACTGCCTGCTACCCTGGTCTCTGCACACAGCCAGCCCTGGCCCAGGCTCCTCCAGCATAGTGGCTGAGGCACCTACCCGCTGGAAGCTTGCGCCCGTGGTAGCACCCCACCCATGTGCCTGCACTCCAATCTTCTCCCCTCCCGTTCAAGAGACAGTCTTCAGTTCCTTCCTTACACCAAACACTGTGCTGGGCACCCAGGACATAATGCCATACACACACATACACACACACACGCGCGCGCGCGCATAGAGAACACATGGGAAGAATGCATGCATGTGTGCACACGCATGTGTCCTTCTTAGATGCTCTTTAGAACCAAACTTCTCATCCTTCTTCTGCTAGTTCTTTCACTAATGAGTTAAAGAAATATATTAGCCAAACTAAGCATAAATTTGCCCAAGTGCCAGAGAAAAATGAATCTCTATTTGAGACCAGCAACATCTGAAGAATGATGGGGGAAAAGCACCACAGGCAAAGTCCCCGCGACAGGGAGTGTGGCAAGCTGGGGGGCCGATGTGGCGTATAAACTAAAGCATCTGTGCCCCTACCACGCCACCACCATGACATAACTACCTAGTGAAGTCCAGTCTGCCACAGTCACATGTGATGGCTGTGCCCTGGGTCACATGGCTATAACCCCACTATCACCCTTCTCTAGTCATCAGAGGAAGGACCAGGTGAAACACGGTGGACAGCGTTCTAGTTCCTGAGACAGAACTTCATGGGCTCTACCATCACGCCTCCCCAGCTGCCGGTCTCAGCACACAGCATGGAGGAGCAGGGGGTGGATTACAATCCTTGTCAGCAGCTCCATGCCAGGTTCTCCATCAGCCCAGAGCAGCCCACGGCTTGGTCCAGCTTCACAGTTAGCTTGGTCACCAAGCCAACATGGTGCAAACACCTGCTAAAGCTATGCAACCTTATTGCACAGAGAAGCCTATTAAACCCTGTGTTGGGTGATAGCATCAAGCTACATGCAAGCTGGACCCCAGCCCCAGCCTCTTGGTTCCCTGCATAACTCAATTCAGAGCTGGAGATCTGAGTGCAGATTTTTACTTTCTCAAATGGAAGGAGGATCAGCCATCAGGGCAGAAAGAAAACCCCAGCCAGAGGCAGATACTTTGCTAGATGCCTTTGCACAAACTGCTTGGCCTTCCTGAGCCTCAATTTCCCCATCCAGAAGTAGGAAGAGTTGTATAGCATTAAAAGTCTCAGAGGTCATGGATACAAGTGAAGTGTAGATTATAAAGAAATGTAAATATGTGCTCTGTTTATAGTTTCTATGGTTATCAGATGTTGTTTTTTAACCCCACAAGACTTTTTAAGTGAACAGTACACTCTTTATGAAACTCAGGCAGGATTTTTCAATAGAAAAATGTAAAGTCCCAACTACCAACAAGCAAAAGGCACAGCAAGAAAGCCAGCTGTAGCCAGGGAAGCTGTAGACACAAAAGGCCGGCAGGCGTCTCTGGACTGCTGGTGTGTGTCAGGCGCTGTGCTATGCTTGAAAATGAAGCATGTGAAGCATTGAAATAACAACTTACGGAAAATTAAAGTCTGTCTGCTGGCCCACCGGGCTTTTTCAGAACCAGCTACTTGTGAGGAATATAACTCTTTCTCTAAAATTACTTGCTAAAAAGGAAGAAGGGCTTCAACTACCAGCTCATTCTATCCTTCCCTGAAGAGGTCACCTGTTCCGCTGTCATGTCTTGATTGTGTTGAGACACGACCACTCAGGAGGACAGCTGATTTCTTATACTACTTTCACTAGACCTGCAACAACACACAGGACATCTCAAGTCCCGCACACAACCTGCACTCAGGATGACCGAGATGACAGCTGTGGAGGGAATGTCGGCTACTGTGGGCAGCAACAATTCTCCACCTGGGGATGTAGGCCTCCAGAGACTCACTGACCAGCATGATATAAAACACTAAAAATTAAAAGCAAAATCAACGAAAGCAGCTTTATGTGGCTGGCTGCTCCCCTAGGAACTGACTGAGTGGTCATCGTAAGATCAAGCAGTAAAGGCCTCTGTGGCCCCGGCACAGAGATGTGTGACAATTCTTTTTAACCCATGCAGTCAATCCTTGTGTTGCAGGTTTGCAGTCTCAGCACTCTGGAAGAGTGAGCAAGGGGATCACAAATTCAAGCCCAACCTGGGCAACTTAGTGACTTAATGAGAACTTGTCTCAAAATCAAAGTCTAAAGTAGAAGGAGAAAGAAGAAGAAGGAGAAGAACAACAACAACAAGGAGAAGAAGGAGAAGGAGAAGAGGAGGAGGAGGAGGAGGAAGAGGAGGAGGAGGAGGAGGAAAAGGAGGAGGAGGAGGAGGAGGAAGCAGCAGCAGCTGCTGCTATGAATTGGAGTAGTTTGATCCAATAAGGCATTCAATCGCCAGCCACCAGGGGGCAAAGGAAAGCAAAATCTCATAGTGTGTGTGTGTGTGTGTGTGTGTGTG